>QEPC01002388.1:12491421-12562950 GCA_003113815.1 Sphenodon punctatus | reverse complement strand
GTGATGTTTGTGATAAAATTGAGGTTTTGAAATTGTGAGATGTAACTGTTAGTCTGGTGATCTGCCTGCTTTTAAACCTGGCAGAGGAGGTGAATATAACCTGCCTAACTGAAATTGCTGGATTAAGTAATGTCCATCCAATGTTAACCCTGGGAACTCCTTGCTGCTGGCTGGGTTATGCCCTGGCTCCGCCTACTGTATCCCTGGCTCTGCCGCTAGTCTCCGCCCTGCCCGTGGTGGACCGGCCTGGCCTTACTACCTCAGTGCCCCTCCAACATCAAAACCTACCAGCCGCCCCTGTTTCAGTGGCTGGACGATTGTGCCTTTGGTCTTGTAGAGCAATGAATTCTGGCTTGTCCAGACACTTGTGCATTGACCAATTCCATGAAGGGAGTTATGTTCCTATCAGAGGGAATCTTGGAATAGGGAAACCAGGTGTGTCCTTTCCAAAACACGAGAGATGGGTATACGTTGAACTGCTTAGGCCTTGCCTAGAAATCAAAGGCTTCAAATGGAGTTGTAAATCTTTTATTTCTATTTCATTTTAAGCTTCCTGCCATGTTCCCTTAAGGGTCAGGGTGGCTTACAGTAAAAATGAACAGTAGACCAAACAATAGTGTAAAGTACAGCATACACTCTGAATCCACATCACAAAAAGATTCCTCCTACCTGCGTTCCCCCCCCCCCCCAAAGTGGGGGCATCATGGCCTTTCTACCATACTCGGAGCTGACCTTAAACTTTGCAGGAACCAGGGCAAAGATAAAATGTGTGGGCCCTGGGGGTCCTCCCCCCCCCCCCCAGTGGTTCTGCCCCCTTGGGGTCACCCCTTTTTTGGGTCTAACGTTTGGGGCCTAGAAGTTGTCATGCTTGGGATCCTGCTGAGAAGGAATGAGGGCCCTGCACCGTTGAAAATGAGGGGGGATGCTGCGAGGCCCATGGAATTAGGGAAAATAGCAGGGCCTGGGAGCAGTTGCCCTGTGGTAACTTGCCTAACCCTGCTTTCCCTAGATTTAAACAGCCCTAAACATACCTCTCCCCTACCTAGTTTATTATCCCCACCCCACCCTCTTTCCATCGGCTTCACAATTGTTTTTTCCAGTGTCGTTTCCTGCGTGTAGCACAGAGAACAGCTTGGCTCCGTACATTTTCAAATCTGAGCTTCAGACTTCAAGCCTCATCTGGCTAGCTTTACCGGAAATTCTGAAGATGCCGTGGCTCTGCATAAGAGATGAGGATTATTGATGGGTTAAAAGCAGGCAGCTCATTTGATACAGCTGAAATCTCCTCTTGCTGTTTAATCCACATGCTAAACTGGGAAGAGACCAATGTCAGTCGATCCATCTTTTGTCTGCAGGGTTGAAGAGGTTTTAAGGAATATAATAATTGGAGGATAATTTCTGCTTGGCTGAAATGGCTAAGCATGTCGAGCTCCCAGAATCCAGACTCTACCTCTAGGATAAAGATCAGGTTAATCTGCTATTGCTCTTAGTGCTCCAGAATCTCCTCTTAATCACACCATCTAATCCCGGGGCATGGGGTTAACGATGTCCAGTGAGAAAACGGGACCTCTTCCCTTACTAAACTGCCTTGAAATACTTGTCCAGTTGAACGTGTGGGCCGTGTATCCTGCCCTGGAAACTTACGAGGCCCCAGACGTAGAGAGTGAGGCCTGAGGACGCGAGTTGCCCTGTGGGAAGTTGGATCCTGCGTTTCCTCCCCATCTGATGAAGCTGTAAGACCTGGTTGTTCCACCAGGCATTTGGCAAGGTAGATGGGGAGGGAGTGTGGGCTCTTAACTCCTCCTGTTTTGATCTCCTTTGTTTTAATGTTTATTATCATTGTTTTGCAAGCCGCCACGAGCTGCTGTGGTAGGAGGGGCGGGATGTTAAATTTCTAAAATAAATAAATGTGTGCTGAGTGCTCAACGTTCAGCCTTCCATCCATGAGTAGGGTGACCAGCTGGAACTATTGGTAGAATGGGTCCACTGGGGTGGGAAACACATGGGCCAAAGCTGGCCTTCATTTGGCCCCTTTCCAGTTTCTGGATCGGAGGATAGAGCCTGGATCCATAGACCAAGCACTGAAAGTGAGCGAAGGAGAGGAGGCCATCGTGGCTTATTGTGAGCAGTGGGCTTGGCCCTGAACAGTCCAGATTAGAGATGGGTGCCTGCCCCGAGGGGCTTGCAGTCTAATGGACAGTGTTATGCGTAAGGCTGTTCAGGAGGAAAAGGAAGGAGAAGCCAGAAGCAGAGACCCCCCCAAAAAGGTATAAAGAAGTTACCTCAGGATATTGGGTGGCACGGCTCAAAGGTCAAGGCCTAAATCATCCCAGGGAAAGCGAGTTAATCCGAGAGCAATGCTCAAGGACGAGTGGTGTGAGAGAGAGTAGAAGGAACTAACTGAGCAGGGAAGTGATCGCGGAGAGGGGGAAGGGTCAGGACTAGACACTGGGGAATTCAGAGCATCGGAGGGATGTGGGGAAACCAAAGAGGGCAACAGGGAGGCGGACACCCCAGTGTTTTGTTCTCATTCCGGTTATCGGTCTCCCTTGCTGCACTAAGCTGATGCTAATTCCTTCATCGGCCGTACGATGCGGATACTTGGGAGCTGCTACTGAAATTAGGATTTTTTCCTGGCTTATGCCAACAATGCTTTTCTGCATCAGAGTAGAAAGGCTAAGATCCACCTGCTCTAGTGTGTTAACAGGAGGCCCCACTCCCACTCATGAGCATGGAGGGGGGGTGGTTGGTGCCCCAATACCCACCCGACTCTTAAATTTAGGGGAATTAGCCGAATTGGATGGACTAGGGGTCCCTGCATGTCTCCTGGATCAGTCTGAGGTCAGATACACGCTACATTCAGGTTATGTATCCTCCCCAAAAGAATAGTAAAGGGAAAAGAGGGAGACAAAATGCTTAATAAAAAGGAATATTTATATAACAGGAATGGGAGGTATCCAAGAAAACCCACAATTAGCTAACACAGTTCCAGGTCTGGCTGGCGGTTTTCAGAGGGAAACACAAGCGGTGGCTGGGAAAATGAAAGTAGTACGAGAGGGGGTGGGGCTAGAAGGGGGACCAGTGGCTACTGCCTCTCTTTGCCTGTTGCAGAGGGGACAGGCAACCCCATGGATCCAGCGAAGTTTGGGGATGCAGGGGAGGGACAGACCAAAGTCTGGGAGACCCCTTGAGATCCAGACACGCACGGAGAAACCTGCATTTGTTTGCTTTGAAAGTTTTCTCCGTTTCAGAAGGGGAGCCAGGAGTGGTTATAAGCTTTGGGACAAAAGATTTGGGATCAGCTTAAGTATACTACAATAGGTGAGATGGGAAGATGTGAGAGACTTCCTGGGTGGGTTTAGGTCTGAGAAAAGGAACATGCCCCCAGGGGCCAAGAATGCCAATAGGTGCAACGGGAAAGAAGTGCCAGTGTGTCTAGTTACACAAAAGGGAAGAGGTAAAGGGTAAACAAACTGGGGCCGCGGATACAAAGGACGCATCGGGGCAATTTCTAATCTGTCTGGGGACGGAAGAGAATCATGCGGAGAGTCTGGTGCTGGTGGGGAATTCCCCCTGATCAGGTGTGGGGGTGCTAAAACATTGGGTGCTTCTAATTGTCCGTGCGTTTGGAGTCATTGCTAATCTAGATTCCATTCACCAGTGATTTTCTTTAAACAGGAAGGAGCCCTTATTTTAACTGCCCCAATATTTACTCAGAGCCTTCTCCATCACCGTTTCCAAGGGCGGACTGGTTTTTGCATGAAAGAACCTTTCCCTTAGGCTATCTGATTGCTCAACCATGGCTTCGCTCAGGCTTTTCCGATGTCCGATGACTTGTGTCCTTTCTGACCATGCCGGGGGGAGGGGGGGCTGTCCTTCTTGGGGTGCATTCTGCACCTCGCAACAAGTGAATATTCCCACGGTTGTGATGTCTGCTACTTGAGTAGGTATTATCACTTGGGGAAAGGATCTTGGTGTCCTTGTGGACAGCTGCCTGAAAACATCAGCTCCGTACCCAGCAGGAGTCATAAAGGCATCCTGAGTGTTGATTGGGGAAGGGATGGAAAATTTTTTGGGGGGGTGGGAATCTATTCCGCTGCTACATCAATCCATTATGTGCCCGCAGCTTGAATCTGGTGTGGGGTTCTGGTCCCCTCCATCTCGTAGAATCAGAGTTGGAAGGAACCTAGAGGTCAACTAGTCCAACCCCCTGCCCAGGGCAGGAATTCCACAGCTGCGGCATCTCTGACAGATGGCCGTCCAGCCTCTATTTGAAAACCTCTGGTGAAGGAAAGCCCACTGCTGCCCTAGGCAGTGTCTGTTCCACCATCGAGCAACTCTTACCGTTAGGAAGCTCTTCCTAACGTTTAGCTGAAATCTGCTTTCTTATAACTTGAGCCCGTTGGTTCTAGTCTTGCCCTTGGGAGCAACAGAGAACGCGCCTGCTCCATCTCTGTGACAGTCCTTCACATATTTGAAGACAGCTGTCATGTCTTCCCTTGGTTGTCCCTTCTCCAAGCTAAACATACCCAGTTCTTTCAATCTTTCCTCATTGGACTTGGTTTCCAGACCCCTGACCAACTTTGTTGTCCTCCTCCTGAGCCTGTTCCAATTTATCAATGTTGTACTTAAAGTGCAGTGCCCAGAACTGGACACAACACTCCAGATGAGGTCTGACCAGCACAGAATAGAGTGAAACTATTGCTTCTCGTGACCTGGACGCTATGCTCAAAAAGGACCATGATAGAACTGGGAAAAGGGGCAGAGAAGGGTAACCAACCTTTCCTTGTACAGAAGCTGTTCCATGCCTTTGATCATCTTGAACAGGCTGGGGCCCTTCAGCTTGGAGAAGAGATGATGGAACAGAACATGGTAGAAGCTCACAATATCATGAGCAGCACAGAACAAACGGGGAGCTATTTGACCCTTTCTTGATCATAGAACGAGGATGTCCTGATGAAACTTATCAATGGCAGGCTTAAAACTTCTCTGAAGTCGCCATTGTTGGAAATGGGATGTTGGGCTAGATTGGGGATGGGGAACCTCAGGCTCGGGGGTCAGATGCGGTCTGCAACTACTTCCTCCTTTTCCTGAGCATACTCCACAGACACCAACTTCTTTGCAGCCGGTACTAATTTTCAAAGTGACCCTTAGGAGGAAAAAGGCTCCTTACTCCTGGGCTACATAGACCCTTGGTTTGATTATCATGAGGATTCTAGCAGAGTTTATTAGCTGTCAGTCATGTGAACTGCTTATGAACACATTGCTATATGAACCAAAAGTCATCCCCCTTCAGATTGGCCATGGATTTAATTGAGGCATGCAGTCATGAGGTACCATATAACTCTCCTGCTGTCAGAAACAGGAAGGCAAACATTTTGATCTTGAATTGGACATGCCATTTTGAAAGTTTTTTTTGTGTGTATATGTCAAATATCACGTGAGTGATACACACACACAGGGTTCAGGGTGCGATGTCACCAATATGCCAATGACACTCAGCTGTACCTCTCATTTTCAATTGACCCAGGTCCTGCTGTCTAGTTACTTTCCCAGTGTTTGGAGGCCGTGGCGGATTGGATGTGGCAGAGCAGACTGAAGCTCAGTCCCGACAAGACGGAGGTGATGGTGGTGGGGAGAGCGAGGGAGGTGTTGGCTCCCCTTGTAGGGGCTCTGCCCTCCTATAGCTCAGCAGACTTGGAGTCTGGGAGTGCTTTTGGACGCAGACCTCCGTCTGGATCGACAGGTGGAGGCGGTGGCCAAAGCCACCTTTCGCCAGTTGTATCTGCTGCGGAGGCTGCATCCATACATTTCCAGGCCCGACTTGGCCACCCTCGCCCACGTCTTCACCTCGAGGCTGGACTACTGCAACGCGCTCTACGTGGGGCTTCCCTTGATACTGGTTCGGAGGCTGCAGCTGGTGCAGAATGTGGCGGCCCCCCATGTTAAACGGGGGGCCACAATGGAGAGGGCGTTCTCGGTGGCTGGGCCGCGACTTTGGAATTCCCTCCCGGAGGAAGCTCGCCTGGCCCCGAGTCTGATGGCATTTCGTCGAGCCTGTAAGACCTGGCTGTTCGTCCAGGCCTTCGGAGGGGAGGGTGGGATAGGCTGGGAGGGGGGATTATTCTTTTTTTAATCCTTTTATCCTTGATGTAATGTTTTATGACTTTTTATTCTTGTTTTATTTACTGTAAGCCGCTCTGGGATGCGTGAGCATGAGGGGGCGGCCAATAAATGCAAAGAAATAAAATAAATAAATAAATAAATAAATAAATAGATTAAAATAAGAATCATTCTAAAAAGAGATTAAGGTAGTGGGAGCAGATCAACATGCCCACCACAAGGCTTAAGTTGATAGAACTGCACTCCTGAGTCAGGGAGCCCAGGTAAAGGAGCAGATTGAAATTACCTGTTGGATTTTGTTCTTAATCACTGAGGGGTTCTTGTTTAATTAGTCTTTCTTTCCTGACCATGGTCTTTGATAGTCTAGTACCTGGGGCAAACAAAGAAAAATTAATACTAAAATTCAGTGATTTGGAATTGGAGTGAATAAAATTGTATCAAGTATTGTGTTTAGAGAAGGACAAACAAATACTACTTTGGGAAGTATAGCACATGAGAGAGAGATTATCAGGCTGTTCTTTCTTGTGACAATAGTCTCCCAAACTTCTCCTTAGTTTCTCCATGATTATCATTTGTTTGTTTCTGGTGAGTAGGGTTGCCAAACTGAAATGTATAAGGAACACTATAGAGCCAAGGGATACTGAAGTAAGAGAGATCCATTATGTTTCATAGAGCTGTGGTATTCTGAATAAGGGATATCTGTCATGAAAGTAAAGAATGTCCATTATGTTCAATAGAGCTGTGGGGCTCTGAAAGGGATCCACACTTAAAATAAGGAGTACCTGGTAACCCTGCTGGGGACAGTGGCATGCCCTCCAAAACTGGATAACGAAACAAGTTACGTTTTGTGCCATCCCTAATTTGCATACATTTGCATGTGCTTATGAAAATGTTTAATAGCCCACTGACTGACGTTGGGGCTGAGCTGGGGGAAAGGGCCTCTGCATGCGAGGCTCTTGTTGGATTGTGCAACAGTCACAAGTAAAAGCCCATTGCAAGCCCTGCAAGCGTAATATGGGGCTTGTCCAGTAGGGGGAGGGTCAGGGGATGAAACAGGTTTTTTTNGTGCAGAATGTGGCGGCCCGTCTCCTCACAGGAACGGGTCAGCGGGAACACATAATGCCTGTGCTCCGTACTCTGCACTGGTTGCCTATAGCGTACCGAGCCAGATTCAAGGTGTTAGTGTTGACTTATTAAAAAAATGGTCTCAGCCCCTCATACCTCAGGAACCGCCTCGCCCTTCGCGCCTCAGAGCAATCCCTTCAGTCCAGATCCTTTCTGGAGGTCCCCCGGGTAAAACGGGGGGCCACAATGGAGAGGACGTTCTCGGTGGCCAGGCTGCGACTCTGGAACTCCCTCCCGCAGGAAGCCCACCTGGCCCCAGGACTGCTGGCTTTTCGCTGAGCCTGGAAGACCTGGCTGTTTGCCCAGGCCTTCGGAGGGGAGGGTGGGATAGGCTGGGGGTTAATTTTGGGGGGTTCTTAAGCTATTTTAAAAATTGTTTTGGTTTTAGTGTTTTTATTGAATCTTATTGAATTTTATTGATGTGTTTTTCTGGTTTTGTAAGCTGCCCTGAGATGCCATAAGCATGAGGGGGCAGCTAATAAGTATAAAGAAAGAAATAAACCTGACATGGGAAATAAAATCCACAGCATAAATCCAAGCCAATGTTTTTAATATCTATATGAAATTGCCCTTTCAGAAGCATGTCAATATGTTCTTCTCCTGGTAGTTATAAAATGGGTTGTGAATAATTGATGCCACTTTTATAGCGCAACAAGTAGGATATGCCTTTCCAAGACTGGACAGCACATTTCAATGTGCGGTTGGCTGGAAACATTCCTACCATTGGTGCACTGTGTTGCATTTGTTGCTTTTCTAACTCATCTGGTCAAGTGGTTTGATCTAGCATGGCTAATCCTGTGTTCGGCTAACAGCCTGGTATGAGGAAAATGTGCTTGGACTGCACAACTGGCTTTAAAACTGAGAGATGAGTTGATCAGGTCAAGACACAGGAGCGTTGCCGGCTTTGTGTTAAATGCTATGCTAACCTGAATGACAATCTGCCTGTTGTAAAGTCTCTGCTAGCTAGGAGGAGCAAAAGGTAATGATGAATGCAGGACAGACTGCCAGGACCTATTATCTCAAAGGATATAGTAGAACTGGAACAGTTAGAGAAAGGTAACAGATGATAAAAGGGTATGGAATGACTTCTGTACAAGGAGTCTGGTTTTATTATTATTATTATCAACTTTTATATAGCGCCAGCGATGTACCTGGCGCTTTACAGAGAATAAGATAGACAGTCCCTGCCCGAGAGCTTACAATCTAAAGACAGAGGGAGGGGAGACAAGGGATGCAACATTAATGAGGATGCGAGAGCTCAGGTACACGTTCTTGGCTTGGTTCCAGTAAACTGGGAGTTTGCAGATAACAGGTGGGGGATAATTCTGGGTGGGGACGATGAGCAAGAGTTTGGAAGGGCAGAGCGGAAAAGGTGGGTTTTGAGGAAGGACTTGAAGGTGTGGAGGGTGGGGGCAAGGCGGACGAGGGCAGGGAGGGATTTCCAGGTGTGTGGGGCAGGGAGGGAGAAGGGACAAAGGCGGTTGGGGGAGCAGGGGAGGCGAGGGCGGGGATGGAGGAGGAGTGTAGTGCTCGAACGGGTTCGGAGGGAGATCAGAGCAGAGAGGTAGGGGGAGCGAGGTTGTGAAGGGCTTTGTAGGTAGGTGAAGACAAGAAGCTTGTGGAGAATACGCTCAGGAAGGGGGAGCCAGTAGAGAGGAGAGGAGAGGCTGCACATGGTCAAAGCGACGGGCCAGGTGGTTGATCCTGGCAGCAGAGTTTTGAACAGAGATGAGGGAAGAAAGGTGAGGGTGTGGGAAGGCCAGCATGAGATGACTGGATGAGAGTTTTGGCAGAGGAGACAGACCGAAGAGGGCAGATCTTAGCAATGTTGTGGAGGGAGAAGCGGCAGGACTCGGCCACGGAGTCAATGTAGGGTTTGAAGGTGAGGTGTGAGTCGAAGATGAAGCCCAAGCTGCAGGCTTGGGGGATAGGGAGGCTGGAGACCCCGTCAATGGCAATTGACAGGGAAGAGGGAGAGGAAGGATTGGGAGGGAAAATAAGAGTTCAGTTTTTGCCATGTTCAGTTTGAGTTGGCATTGAGACATCTAGACAGAGATATCTGAGAGACAGCTGGTGAGACGAGCTTGAACAGACAGGGAGAGGGAAGGAGTGGAGAGAGAGTTGAGTGTCGTCAGCGTATAGGTGGTATTGGAAACCATGGGAGGCAATGAGTTTGCCCAGGGATTGGGTGTAGATAGAGAGGAAGAGAGAAGAGGGCCAAGTCCAAAGCCTTGGGGAACCCTGTCTGAGAGGGGCAGGGAGGGGGAGGAGTTAGGAAGAGAAACATTGAAGGAGCGGTCAAAGGTAGGAGGAGAACCAGTTGAGGACAGAGTCCCGGAATCCAAGGGAGTGGAGCAAATCAAGCAGGAGCAAGTGGTCAACGGTGTCGAAGGCAGCAGAGAGATCAAGGAGGACAAGAATAGAGACCAAGAATTGGGGCTCTTCAGACAACCAAAGAAATATGATTGAAGTTTATAAAATCATGAGTGGTGTGGAATGAGTAAATAGGGAGCAGTTATTTACCCTCTCAAATAGTACTAGAACTAAGGGACATTCCATGACAATAACTGGCAGCAGATTTAACACCAATAAAAGTGTGGGGTTTTTTCAGTCACTGCCACTAACTTCTGGAACTTGTTGCCAGAAGAGGTGGTCAAGGCCAGTAGGAGAGGTGGCTTTAAAAAGGGATTGGATAGGTTCTTGGAGGATAGGTTGGTTGATGTCTATTAGGCCGTATTCCCACCTGCAGGAGTGACCGAGCAAAGACATGGTACTAGGGAGCAGCCGGATGGCAGGAGATTTGGGGATTTGCTCTGGTTTCCCTCATGCATGTCAGGGCAGGATTTTTCTCCGACATGCGCGAGGGAAGCCACGGCAGATCGCCGTTCGCACTGGCTCTTCTTCTGCCGTCTGGCTCCTCCCCGCTGCCGCGTCTTTCCTCGTGGGTCTTGCCACCGCCGCCCCACGTCAGGTGTGAATGCAGCCTTAGCCAAGTAAGCTCTGACTGTTGGGAGCTGGGAATGAACAACAGGGAATGAATGGATTGCCCAGTTACGACCTGTTGGGTACTTCTCCAAAGCAACGATGATTCTCTCCTATCGGAGACAGGATGCTGGGCTTAATGGATCATTGGTCTAGCCCAGTATGGCACTACTTATGAGGTTATGTTCTTGCGTAATGCGACTTTCTCCTGTTCATTGCCTCTGGCTCTCAAATAGCTAAAGCTAAGGTGTACAAGATCAATATCTGTCTTTGCCACAACTGTGTTGTGACAGCGAACATCTGTCAAGTGCTCGGTATTGTGTGCAGAAGGGAAACCAGTGTCGGACAAGAGAAGGGACGGAGAGGAATCCACGGAACAAGGGAGGACCAAGCAAAATGGGCTGTGGAACAGGGGACAGATGATCCTGAAAATGGGAGATTGTCTAAATTACTATCTTTTATTGGACCAACCTCTGTTGGAGGGAGTGCACAAGCTTTTGGGTCACGCAGTGGCCCAATGGAAAAAGATGAAAGTAGGCAAGGGCATAACTGCCCCAGGGCCCATGAGCCTGGAGGAGGGGGGCATTCTCCCCAGAGTAGCTGTCTCCTGTCACTGGGAACAGGAGTGGGGGATGGGAGTCCACAATCTGCACCAGGACCCATTCGAACTCCGCTACATCCCTGAATAGAGACTCAGCAAATGTTGGGGAGGTGTAAAAATCATCCCTTTGGAAGGGTTCCTAGGAAAAGCCATTCGTGACTCAAACCTTTCTAAATACAGCAAAGTAAAACCAGGAATCCAAGGATGGAAGAGGCGCAGGCTTGTTGTAGACATAATAGCAGGCACTTGGGCGGAGTCTCTAGGAAAAGAGGGAAGGTAGTTGGCATTTCAAAACATCTGAAAACAATGAAGGCAGGAAACTTTTAGTTAAATGTATCAACAGCAGGCTGCCTGTTTCTATGGTGACTCATGAAACACAGATCTTTAAATTGTTTTTTGGTATCCATTTGAGCTTCAATTTAAATTCCAAACACCCCCCCCCCTAAAATAATAGAATCTTAGAGTTGGAGGGGGCCTCAGAGGTCACCTAGTCCAGCCCCCTGCTCAGGGCACAAAATCCACAGCTACAGCATCCCTGACCAATGCTGTCGGTTTGAAAGCCTCCAGCGAAGGAGAGCCCACCCCCGCCCTAGGCCGTCCGTTTTACTGTCGAACAGCTCTTACTGTTAGGAAGTTTAGGAAGTCTTTTTAACGCTTAGCCGAAATCTGCTTCCTTGTAACTTGAGCCCATTGGTACCATTCTTGCCCTCGGGTGCAACCGAGAATAAGTCTGCTCCATCTTCTACGTGACAGCCCTTCAGATATTTAAAGATGGCTTATGTCTGCCCTTAGTCTCCTCTTCTCCAGGCTAAACATACCCAGCTCTTTCAACCTTTTCTCATAGGACTGGGTTTCCAGACCCCTGGCCATCTTTGTCGCTCTCCCCTGAACCTGTTTCAGTTTGTCAATGGCCGCCTTAAAATGCAGTGCCTAGAAATGGACCCCAAATGAGGTCTGACCAGCACAGAATAGAGCGGAACTACTACTTCTCATGACCTGGACACGATTCTTCTGTTAATGCGGCCTAAAAATCACATTTGCCTTTTTAGCAGCTGCATCACGCTGCTGACTCGCATTCAGCTTGTGATCAACTACAACCCTTAGAACTTGCGTTTCAGGTTTCCTTTTGGGATGAGACCAGAAATGAAAGTGGTTTCTCTGGGGAAAGTGAATGCCCCCCCCCACCCCCCCCAAAGGCTTGGGGCAAGAATCCAGAATAGCCCAGAGTTGTTTACTTCTAGAGCAGGAGTGACCAGACTCATGGTGTACATGATTAACTTGGTCCAGATGTCTGCCTCAGGCGGTCGATCAGGACCCCTCCTGCTGGCTTCAGCCCTGTAGGCCGAGACCCTTCCTCCTGGCTCCCAAATCCAGGGCTCCTCAGCAGCTGGTCTCGGGGAGTGGAGAGGATCCTTCTCTTTTACAGAGAGCCTTAAATGTCACCGTGAAGGAGCTTTACTAACCTCTGTCCTCCCTGTAGCATTGCTCTAGTTTTCTTCCCTTGAGGCAATCTGAGAGACTGATTCTGCCCTCGCTGCACCCTCATGGAGTGGAGACTAACTCTCAAACTACCTCCTGATCCCCCATGTTCTAGCACAGGGTGGGGAACAGTTTGAGAATGAGTGCAGGCGCAGAGCTGTAGAGAAACTGGGGACAGGAGTGCATAAGGGATGTGTTGAAGAAAAGAGGGATCTGGATTGTGGATCTGTCCCCTCCCCTTTGTGGGCAAGGCACGCCCCCATCTCTGCTCTTTACCCTGAGCGGAGTGCTGCTTTTCAGGACTTTTGGGGTTTGAACTGGAAAGGGGCCAAATAAAAACTTGCTGGGGGCTGCATTTGGCCCCTGGGCCTGAGGTTCCCCCCACCCCTGTCTAGAGTGACCCTCTACTTCTCGTCTTTGTCCTTGTGGGAACCCACGTGACCCCTTGAACGTTGAAATTCACAATGGTGGGATATCAAAAACAACAAATTGACAATGGCTTCAGTATGGAAGCAGAAGCTAAACCAATGCTAAATAGAGCAGAATAATTGTCCTGTCTTACACAAGATCAAGGCTTGCAATGTGGAAATTTACCTTGGGCGCTAGGCGGGCTGGGCTTTTAGGCTGCAGCGAGCCAACGCCAGTGACGTGGCTGAGTAGTCTTGATTCCTGACTGCAAAGATCCCACAAATGCCCCCTTTCTCTGCCCCTGCAGAGATGGGCTTCATTCCTTCTGTACGGAGGAGACGAGTTTGTCTCCTGACACCCCCCCCCCCACCCCTTTCTGCCCTTGTGCAAATTGACACTTGGCGTGAGTCTTGGAAATGATCCCTCTCTGTCCATCACGCAATACAATGGTGGGTGAGTGTGTAGGGACAAGGGCTAGTGTCAAACTGCTTCAGTCACACCGCAAAATGCCATTCCAGTTCACCATTAAGTGATTCATCCTAATTGGCCTGAAGCATTGCAGATTCAGCTTAGTAATGCGTCTCCGCCCCAAGGTCTGTGGGATTCTGAATTCTTTCCTTGTTGCTTTCCTTTTGAAGATTCTTCATGGAGCAGGATGGCACAAAGCTGGTCTTCGTTTGGAACAAACTAAAAGTGATTTAACCCAATTGGGCCTTTACAGTTACTATGTCTAATGAGAATAGTTGGGCAGGTCATGGCTCAGGGGGTAGAGCGCATGCTTTGCGTGTATAAGGTCCCAAGTTCAGTCCCGGGCATCTCCGATTTGGGATCTCTGGTAGCACCGCCTGGGTGAGCGCTCTGCCGGGGATCCTGGAGGGTCTTAGGTAGCACCGCCTGGGTGAGCGCTCTGCCGGGGATCCTGGAGGGTCTTAGGTAGCACCGCCTGGGTGAGCGCTCTGCCGGGGATCCTGGAGGGTCTTAGGTAGCACCGCCTGGGTGAGCGCTCTGCCGGGGATCCTGGAGGGTCTTAGGTAGCACCGCCTGGGTGAGCGCTCTGCCGGGGATCCTGGAGGGTCTTAGGTAGCACCGCCTGGGTGAGCGCTCTGCCGGGGATCCTGGAGGATCTCGGGTAGCACCGCCTGCATGAGACTTCTGCCGGGGATCCGGGAGAGTCTCAGGTAGCACTGGGTGAGGCCTCTGCCGGGGATCCGGGAGGGTCTCGGGTAGCACCGCCTGGGTGAGGCCTCTGCCGGGGATCCGGGAGGGTCTTGGGTAGCAACGCCTGGGTGAGGCCTCTGCCGAGGATCCGGGAGGGTCTCGGGTAGCAACGCCTGGGTGAAGCCTCTGCCAGAGAGCCGGATTTTGAAACTCTGCTGTCGTGTCAGGCTGGGACAATACTGGGCTAAGATGGACCATTGGTCTGACGCAGTTAGGCAGCTCCTTTATCTCTTTATAAGAAACATGACAACCAAATAATCAACAATACAAAATAAATCGGGAAAGGGAATTCTTGTACAAATTGCATCCTTAACATAGACCAGGGGTGAGGAACCTTTCCCTCCCAGGGGCCACCTTGAAAATGAGTCCAAACTCCAAAGGGGCTGCATCAGAGTGGGGAGGGGGTGCCTAAAGGTTGTGCACAGGACTTGGGCATTAGGGAATGGGTTCAGATCATGGAGCTATGCCACTGATATGTTCTTTAGCCTTGCGTGCATGCCCTCATCTCGGCTGCCTTTTCCTGAGCTCAGCCTTGCAGTGCTTGGGGGGGGAGACGGCCTGGATCCATGGGCCTGAATCCAGGAGCTGGGAAAAGGTCCAAATACAAACTAGACATGGGCTGCATTTGGCCCCCTGGTCTGAGGTTCTTGTTAAAGAATATCGCTGACCGCTGATTTGCAGGCTAGATGGAGTACACTTAACTCTGGTGGTTTGTTTCGTTCTTCCGTTACAGAATGTCAGGCTAGATCCCAGTGGCATCGCCTTCAACATGTGGAAAGACATCCCGGTCCCTTTCTATTTTTCGGTCTACTTCTTTGAGGTTCTGAATCACCAGGAAGTTCTCAAGGGAGAAAAGCCGGCGGTGAATCAGCGAGGCCCTTACGTTTACAGGTTTGGTGATTGATCCTGCATTTTATTTCTGCCCTGAGCCCTGTCCCGTTTTAAGGCCAGCCCCACCTCTGGGCCGTCTCGGAGAGGACGGGGGGGATGACTCTCTGTAGTAAGCGGTTTGTGGCTCATAACCTTTGGGCTCTAATATTAAGGAACTCTTTATAAAGGATAGGGGTTTAATAAATACCTAACATTGTTTATAGAGCAAAGTGGTTCAGCAGGGTGTTGCTAGCCTGGGAGGGCTGGGGAACTCTTCTTTCTCCCGCACTCTGCTGGCTGCATGTAAGTGGGTGGGGAGGGGTATTTAAGGGGTGTGCTTGCGAAGTGGAGAGTCCAGGTCATGGATTTGCCCCGTAGCCTCGTAACCCCCGTCTGGATTGCAATGGAAGATACCGATCTCAAAAATGGCAACCACACCCTATCCTTGTGTGCAGGCCTTCGTCGGGGCTCCCGTACCCGTCCGTTGCTTGGGGATAGGCACTGGAAAGGGGGGACACTTTAAAAAAACTAGCCATGGGCCTAATTCAGCCCCCCTCCCAGGCCCGAGGCTTCCCCATGCCTGGCTTATAGGGTGGCCATACCTCCCCTCTAAAAGAGGGTGCTTATGAAAACCAGTGCAGCCCTGCAACATGTATTTTCCATAAGTGTCCTCTTTTTTTTTTTTAAAGGGGAGGTATGGCCACCCTACTGGCTTATAGGGCTATCACATCTGATGGTGCCTACAGCCGCTTGTCTCTCTGGCTGTAGCTGACTGACAGCATAAGGGCTGTTTTCCAGCTTCTACAAAGAATCCCTGGTTCATGACTCCTTTTTTGGCAAGAGGGGTGGGTTACTGTATTTAATCTCTTCCTAGACGAAGGTAAGGCTGGGGATGTACTCCTTCCCGCCCCCCCCCCTTTCATTTCATCCAGAATGCGCTGGAACTGATGGCTACAGGGGGATGAGCAAACTGGTAGAGTGACAACTGTGGAGTTCGCTTAACCAGGAAAATCCTTTGCCCAAGGCGTTGCCACCAGAGTGACTAGTAACTCTTTGTGGATGCTGGGCCTGATTTCTCTCCCCACCTCCCCTGCACCCCGCTTAGGTAGCATCAAATAGTCTCTTCTTAGTTGCTTAGTCTTTAGCACAGGGATGAGTAGCCGTGGGCTGTACTTGCCCCAGAGGTTGGCTTTTAATGTGGCCCCATCCCTAGATGCAGTTCCAACCTCTAGCAGTGAAAGACGGCACCTGGTGTAAGGGGGCAGAGACGAGAGCATGCACACAAGGATAGGAAATGGGACCCTTCTCTTCCTGAGCACACCCCTCCGGCATCCCCTCCAACTTCTGTGCAGCCTTTGGCGCTTGTACTCCTTTTCAAAGTGGGACTGAAATGGTCCCCCCACCTCTGCCTTGGCAGATCCAAGCACGTAGATGCTAGGAAGGGTGGGGGGTGAGGAGCCCATGCTACAAATCCACCTCCAAATCGTGGATGTTTTGACTGTTGCTAGGACAGGAGTCCAAGAAGCAAAGTACCAGTGGTACTTAGTGATTGTACATCTTTGCTGAGGGACCTCCCGTGGGGCGGGGCCGGCAGGGTTCCATCTTGTCCGCTCTGGGGAGGTGGTCTGCAGCTGGTGGGTCTGCTGTCATTGTCTTTTTTTGTTGGACCCAGGCCCTGCAGTCTCCTTGGTGTCCCAGTGTTTGGTGGCTGTGGGGGACTGGATGAGGTCGAGCCAGTTTAAGCTCAATCCCTAGAAGACAGAGGTGATGGGGCCGGTGATGTGGGTGAGGGGGTTGTCGTCCTGTGTTTCTACCTGTGCAGAGCCTTGAGGTGCCCCTGGGTTTGCAACTGTGCCTGCATCTCCAGGTCTCGGCTGTGACCGGGGGTGCCTTTTGCCAACTGCATCTGGTGGGAAGGCTCCACCCATGTCTCGGACTCCGCTCTCGCAGCCATTATCCCTGCGTTAGTTACCTCAAGATTGGACTCTTGCAATGCGCTCTACGTGGGGCTGCCCATGGTGATGGTCCGGAAGCTGCAGCTGGTGCAGAATGCGGTGGCCCGGCTGCGTACAGGCACGGGTCACGGAGAGCATATACAGCCTGTGCTCTGCACTGGCTGCCTATTGTCTTCCAGGCCTGATTCAAGATGCTGGTTTTAACCTTTAAAGCCCTACATGGCCTAGGCCCCACTTACCTGAAAGATAGCCTAACACGCCCCCCCCCCCCACCCCAATGTTGGCCGATGCGTTCGGACAGGGATGCCCTCCTAGAGGTCCTGTGATATCGTCGGGTCCGTAAAGACAGGAGGGCGTTCTCGGTCATGCCGTCTCTTTGGAATGCCCTCCCGGTGAAGGTTCGCCTCCCCCCGGACCTCTTGGTCTTTCGATGAAATTGCAAAACATGGCTCTTCTGCCAGGTGTTCTGGGGGGGGGGGGGGAAGAGATGGGATTTTGGAGATATTTTTTAAATTTGTTGATGGGGTTGTATTTTTAAAATTGATTTTTTTATGGAATTTTATTGTGTGTTTGATGTTGTAAGCCGCCCCGAGATGCCGTAGACATGAGGGTACGGCNTATTTTTGTGTGCGTATTTTAAATTTTAGATTTTCTTTTTTTTTTAATGTGTCTTTTGTATTGTTTTATTGTCAGTCGCCCTGGGATGCCAGAGGCATGAAGGGTGGGGGTAGGAAATTTAACTAATAATTAATAAAGAACTCTGCATAGTGAAAGCAGTATAGAAATGACTGATGAATAAAATGACTGCGGTGCTAATCCAGGTCTCCCTCTGAGGACAAGCGTTTTTGTGCAAACACCAGCGTGTACGATCAGGCTGGTGCCAGCTTTCACCCTGGGCAGAGCACTGACCTCTGCTTAACGTACAGCTGATCCACATGGCGTGCTTTGGGTTTTGAGTAGGTTCTTTAGGACGCCACAGAAACTGAAATGCAAAAGCTACTTAATGTAAATGTCTTTCTTGAGCAAGATTAGATTTAAAGCAAAACTAAGACTCTTGTCCTTTGTTTTAGCCTGGGGGTGGGGTGTCCCTTTTCACATGGCCTGTACAATACAAAGCTTTCTGCTGAGCTGACACTGATTTCTTTTTGCACGCTGCCTAATCCCCTTCCTGCTGCACAATCCCTATAGAACAGACCCACACCCCCACACAGATGCCTTGTAGGAGGCAGCTGCTGTTAAGACCCTGGAGGCAAATCAGCTTGAGTTGAGTGGTCTGACCTTCAGAATGAATAAGAAGGGCTTGTTCTGCTAATCGCTGCCTTGGGGAGGGGAAGGGACCAACTTGCTTTTAGGTGGAGACCTCTGATGTGCAGGGTAAGTGGATCCTGCCCTTCCCGTGACATTTTTACTTTTGACTATTGAGCTTGTTTGAGGTAGCTTTAAAGGAATGGGTTTGTTTTTTTTCCTGAGGGAGGAGGCAGTTTATAAGGGTGTGTGGGACGGAGGGACAGACAATGTTTGTCTTGGACAATCATGCCGACTTGACTTCTATAGATGCCCTTGGCAATAAGGGGGAAAAATACAATTCCCTCCCACTTCGGTTCCCTTATTGTATAAGACTAAAATAAGGGAACTGAAAATCCGTGCACATTCCATTTAAAAGCTGCTTAACCCTCATCTTCTGTGTCTGGAAAAAACCTACACTATGCGGGGCTTGGGGTAGATTTCTACCCCTGTCCTTTTGGCACTTATATTGCTTGAATGTGCAAACGAACATGAAATGTGATTTCTACCCCAGGCCGGGGTATATACCCCACGGTAAAACGCATTGGGGTAGATTTCTACCTCAGGGCTTTTCTGTTCAACAACAACAACAAAAAATGTAACCAACTTTCCTTTGCATACCTGTGTGCAGGTGATAATGTCCTAAAAGGGCAAAGTTGGAGAGCCATTAACTTGCAAGCTTTTGAGAGAGATGTGCACCCAGGGTAGAAAATATGCCAAGACAGATGCTGAGGGATTATTAAAGGGGGTGGGGGGGATTACATTTGGGGAAACCCAGCAGTGGAGCCTCCTTAAAAAGCACCCAGAGACTCGAAAAGTTTTCAGATGTGTTTTTTGAAGGAGAGGAGGGAGGACTCCAGATGCCTATCTGGAGAGAACATGTTCCACACTGAGGGGAGGGGTGCCCACAGCAAAAGGTCTCATTGCTGGCCAACTTGAGTCATGATGGCAGGATTCCCCAAATAGTCAGTTGCATCTGAGCACGGAGCCCTAGAGCAAGATTCCAGGAACAGGGCTCCGGTATAGCCAGGGCCTAGAGCATCCCCTGAACCAGCAACACCAATCTTAAAACTCAAGTTAAACTAGCTGGTAGCTTATTCTTCCAGATTAGGCGAGAGAGGAGGCATTTTTTGTTACATGGCAGAATGTTCCCCAGTTGGAGCACTTTACACCAGCCCTGGTGCTAGCAGGAAGGAAGTACTGAGTGTGGTGGGGAGAATTTGCAGAGCATGCAGATCTTGTCACCCATCCCTCCACTCCATCTCCCGCACCCTCCCATGGGGGAAGCAGATGCAGACAGAGCTACAGCCTGTTTCTCTTACACGTGCTTGAGGGACATGTGACTTTATTTATTTCAGTACTTTCAACCTGCCCCCTCCTGTCGAATGGCAGCTCGGGGTCCGTGTACAAGAAGTAAAAATACATGTGATATAAACAATATCAATAGTGCAATCTTAAACCGAACAGTTGTTGTCAACCAGCCTTGATTGAAGGGTGGTGGCAATGGGTACAGAGGCATGGAGAAAGAGAGATGGTTCATCCTGCCAGTCTTGCTGCGGGATCGCCACTAGCGAAACAAAGCACTTGGGAGTCGGATGATTTAACGCTTCTATAGCCTTTCAGGGTTCCAAGTGCTTTGCAGTCTGTCTCTCTTGTTCACACTCGCAGCAATCTTGGGACGCTGGTGGTGGTGGTTGTGGTTCCCATTTTACAGATGGGGGACATTGAGACTGAGAGAGAGCAGCTTGCCTTAAGCCACCCAGTTGGTTTATCGATAAGTTGGGATCTGAACCTTGGTCTCCCAGGTCCAAGTCAAACACTTTATCCGTTAGTATACACTGGCATCCAGGGTCTGCCATGCTTGGTGGCGTAGCAAGACTGGCAGGCCTGGGCTCATGTCCCAGTTGTGGGCCCCCTTAAGGACAAGCGGGTGTTGTCTCTAGGATCTTACCCATGAAGGCAGCATCACCCAAGCTCCCAGTGCCATCTCCCTTCCCCCCCCTAACCCTGCACCTCTGAGTGACAGCAACCACACCAGGAAGGATGTCTTCAGAGTGGGTGGAGGGCAGTGTGTGTGTGTCTCCCCTCTCCTGCTCTGAACTTCCTTTTGGTGCTTGGGTCACTAGAGGGAAGAGCTCTAGTGACTTGTTTTTCTGTTATAGAGAATACAGAGAAAAAAAGAATATAACCTTCCATGATGAGAACGGTACAGTCTCGTTCTTGGGGAACCGGAGATTTTACTTCCAACCAGACCTTTCTAATGGATCCGAGGAGGATTATGTGATGGTGCCCAATATCCTGGTGATGGTAAGATCCCTTTTTAAAATTTTGGTATAAATAGTCTAGCCTCCTCTCAGCCCCCACAGACTGTGATTCCCAAACCGCTTGCTTGGGAGCAGTCTCCACTGAAACCCTATAGACTTCAAAGGGACTACGGGCGAGCAAGTGACTTGCGGCCTGTGGCCAATGTAGTCGCAAACTGGCTGGCTGTTCCTCTCACCCTTCTGGCTACAACTCTCCCATCCCATGCTCCCCTGCCTCTCGAGAACCCGAACACTCCTGGACAACATGGAATCTGGCCAGAGGGAAGGCTTGTATGGATGTAGTTCAGGGTGGAGGAACTTGGGCTGGGGCACCAAATGTGGCCTGTGATCATCCTGGATCTGTCATGGACTTCTCTCCTCTCCTTGGATACAGGCTCGTTTACTCCAAGCTCAGTCTTTTAGTGCTTGGGGGGGTGGGGGGCGGGTAGAAGCTAGATGCAGGAAACTGAAAAGGGGTCACAAAAAGCTAACTTCTGGCTGCATTTGATGACCCCTGGACCCAAGGTTCTCCACCCCTGCCTCTTAATAGCCAACAATTTATTTATTTTTTAATATTATAACTAAAGAGAAATGTGAAGGTTAAAGAAAACTTGTGTGTTCAGAGTAACTTCCCTTTTTGAAGGCCAAGTAACAAGAGAATCAAACCAGATCTTCCTTAAACACGGCAGTCTTTCCCATTGGTTATAAATCTTGAAACTGAGCTTGGATGGGAAACTTCTTGATTGCCCCCTCCAGGATAGCAGAACTAGGAGTGCGACGACTAAAGCGGAACTTCTTCCCGAAAGCCAAGGGCCTGCAGGGTTTGATAGCTAATAAACTGCCTGCAGCTCCGTAACCTCTTTATCCAGGCTGCAGTGGTATTAGAAAGCCTCCAAGGTGGGTTTGGTCTGGACTTCAGCACTGGTCTAAATGTAAAACTATTGCCTTGTGCTGTGAGGGGGTGATAAAACCGTGCAAGGTTCTAGTCTGGCATGGGTGGGAAGAGACCAGTTTGGCGTGTCAGAGTTGAAATGGGGTTTAATAGTCTGATGTTTGGCATTTTGGGAGAAACCTTTTTTAAGTACTCTCTCCATGTGACCAAAAACTGGTACTTGCAGATCTAATTTGTGGGGGAGGCGGTATCGTTGGGTTTTTGTGTTTCACTTATTTTGCCTGTGAGATTTCAGCGGTTCTGCATGCACGATAGTGGTGCTATTGTCGAAATGATGTAACCAAAATATTGAAATGCCAGGCAGGAAAAAAATAATGGAAAAACCAAACTGGGTACCTAACGGAGCATGAAGAGGCATTGGCCATTTACCTGATCTGCTGCTTCTGGTTCAGCTTTCGAAAGCCTGTGGCAATCCTCTTGGGGGTACCCCTTCATCAGCTCTTATGCAAACTGCATTTGTTGATTATGATCCCAAAGGGGAACCGTTTTCCTTCCCAGGGACTGCTCTGACAATGAGTAAAGACTCTGAAAGCTGCCTAGAATCTGGGGGCAGGGGTGGGTCCAGATCATGGATCTGTCCCGCGTCCGTGTGTACCTGCCCTCGTCTCTCCTCCTTTACCCTGAGCTCAGTTTGTCTGTTGCTCGGCGGGAGGAATTGGTTCCAGGAACTGGAATGGGGCCACACAAAAGCTAACCAGGGGCTGTATTTGGCCCCTGGGCCTACAGTCCCCCATCCCTGCGATAGCTAAATGGGGGGGGGAAAGACGGTCCTTGATTTCAATCCATTGGGCGTTCTTTAAATGAGATGCCACCCCGTATGGCCACCTAGTACTCCTCCTCCGACCTGCCGGAAGGGGGTGTGGGGGAATGGACACGCCCATGAGCCACTTGGCACCCACTCATGGTGCGCTGCCAAGAAATCCAGAGACAAGGCAAAGAAGTGCATGGCAACAGGTGCCCACGCCTCCCTGCCCCATATGCAAGACCTGGCTGTTCCACCAGGCTTTTGGTGAAGGGTGTGGGTTAGGGTGGGGGTTGCGTTTTTACTTCCCCGATGCCCCTCTGGGGACTGGCGGTTTTACCGTTTTTCTTGTCTTTTTTATAAACGGTTAGCCACCCCAAGCTGCTTCGCCGGTGGGGTACAAATTGTGTAAATAAATAAATATGAGCGGAGGCAGCCAGCCACATTAGCAGACCGGCACTCTGGGCAGGGGGCGCGGCCTTTGCAAGTCACAGGAACTGGCTGCAAGCACGAAGGAGCCCAGTTTCACTCACGCCTGGGATACGTCCGTTGCAAAGGCCAGCCTGGCATGCTTCCCTCTTCCCCCCTCATGGCAGGGTGAGTGTGAGGGAACTGCCGCGGTAGCCATTTTGGGAGGTGCCCATTAGAATCCCTGCCCACGCGTTCCACCTGAGTCACTGACCACCACAGCCTTGCTCGTTTAAAATGCCCACTGAGAGACTTTGGGTTGGTGTTTTTTTGTGTTTTTCCAGTTGTTGCTTGTAATCCATGTCTCGTGCGTTTAATCTCTTCCCTCAGGGGGCAGCTATCATGATGGAGAAGCTACCGCAGTTTGTGAAGTTGCTGCTGAGCGGTGCGCTTGTCGGCTTGGGACAGGGGGCTTTTATGAACCGGACGGTGGGAGAAATAATGTGGGGTTACGATGACCCCCTTATTGACGCGATGAACGCAATTGTACCTGGCTTGATACCATTTCAAGGGAAGTTTGGCTTATTTGTTGATGTAAGTAGGCGTCCAAGCAACACGACTTAGCCTAAAAAAGTCTTTTTCCCCCACCGCCCTCTGAGACAAGGTTGTGCACCATCCCTGTAGGTGGGACTTGCGCCAGGTTTCAACTGGAGACTCGGAGTTGGGAGGGAGGGAGCTCTCCAGGCCTTGCTTTCCCTTCTCTTTTTGCACAGGTATAATAGAGAATCCCGGTACAGCTGAATCCCTTGCTGCAGAGAGGTGGGGCCCCCATTCTACCTTGTGCACTGGGACCCGTTCCAAGCTACCTATGGAGAGCCCTGGTCCTAAATCCTCCCCCTTCAAAGCAGAGATTGAGTTACTACTACTACTAGACTGAGCAGCTACTGCTAATCATTTCTACAGCGCTACTAGGTGTACGCAATGGCAGCACTTTACATTGTCATATTTCTGGAGACGAGTCTGTGCACAGTGGGCTTACAATGCAAGATGGACCCGGGTGAGGGGAACACACAGGGCGAGACAGATATGCACATTCCCATTTTACAGATGGGGGAACTGAGGCTGTGAGTTGCCCAAGGCCAACCATTAGCTAGAGTGAGATTTGTAGCTTTTTAAGGCCAAAATGAGTGGTGATGGGAAACTAATTCCTTGCTATCTTCTCTGTAGTTTAACAACTCCAATACAGGCTTGTTCACGGTGTTCACTGGGAAGGATGACATCAGTAAAGTCCACATGGTGGATACATGGAATGGACTAAAAAAGGTAAAAGCAAAAGGGGTTGAATCTTGCTTTCTGGAAATCCCCTGTTCCTTCTGTTGATGGAGGGTGAGGCGAGTCTCTTTTTGCAGAGAAGACCCCACCATGTTTGCAAAGCCTCAGAGCACTTTGCAACAAACACTGGGTTGTCAAAACCAAGTAAAGTGGTTGCGGTTCAACTGCTGGAGCGAAAATGTTCTAAGAGGCTACTGGCCAAGGTGCCAAGCTTTCAGGGGCAGAGGCTCAAAGCTGGCAAGCATAGCCAGCCAGGGGTAGGATTGGCACCTCTTCAGGGTTCAACTAGACTCCTGAGGCTTGCCCCAGACTCTCTGACAGAAGCCCTGATTCCTCCAAGTCGGTTAGGGGGGGCCTCTGGTAACCCAGAGAAACGGAGACTTCGGGGGTGGCCATGTGCAAGGAGGTGGGCCGTAGTGACTTCCTTGCACCCTTTCTGATGTAGCCTGGCACCTCTGGATGCTCCATGAGGGGTGGAGCTATGTCATAAAGGGGCATTGGACCCCCTTTGCCCTGCTTCTGCTGATGTAGCCCTGCCCCTCCTGGAAGGAGGTGGTAACCCTAATTGGGAGTCCTTGTGCACGGATGATCTCTCCTCCCCATCCCTTTCTGAACTAGAACCCAACTGAAAAACTGGTTTTAGGCAACTAATGTATTCTGAAATTCCTTCTAGTTTTAAAGGTCTCTGATGGCCATTATGCAAGACCTGTTTGTTTGGCCAGGCCTTTTGCAGTTGGGGATAAAACTGGGGATGTGTGTTCTTTTTTCTAAAAAAACAAGGACTCGTATATGTAGCCTGGATAAAACCTGGCTTTAAAAATCCATGATTTGTTTTATTTATTTATTCTTGGTTAGCTGCCTTGAGCCTTTTGAGGAAGAGTGGGCTAGAAATCCTGTTGAATTTAAGACTTCCCCCCCCCCCCCTTTCTTCTTCAAAGGCTGCTCTATGGTAGTGAGACCACTTAATCTAGGAGTGGGATGGAGGGATGGGTCCAGATTCTAAACGGCATCTCTTAACTACAGCAATGAATACAGTACCTTGCTCCTATCTGTAGCACCACTTGCCAAAGTCAACGTTCATGTGCTGGCATCCTCCTTCTAACCCTTCCCTCTCCGGAGAGACTGATTTTGAAACCTTAGCTTCAGCTTTGTGATCCACCAGCTGCTTCGGAGTAGTCCCTTCAGTGGGATTAATCCAGAATAAGGGGTTGGCTCGATCACCGCCTAAGGCAACTTTGACTCTTGAGTTTTCTTAAAACTACGTTTCCCCTAGAAAGCAACCGATGAGAGGGTCTTCAAGCATGGATTTGTCTTGAAGCTTCACTGTCTAAAAATGGGGCTTGGGTGCAGTTTTAGGTGTATGAATAGAGGGCAAGTCTAGATTTGCACCGGAGATCAAGGAAGGAGCCTGTGTAGCTGACCAAAGAAGGCCATGGTGGCACAACTGTCAGAAATGTCCATCTTCTAATGAAGGGACCACCGGTCCAGAGAGAATAGCTTGGTCTCTTAAGCATGATTTCTGCCCTGACTCTGTAAGGAAGTTGGGGAACTGAAATGGGGGAAGCAAGATTATTTTCCGAAGTCCTGGGTGGGTCGGTGTGGTGGTATTTTATATTGATTATTGATGTATAATCTTTACCCCACTCTTTCTCTGAAGACCTTGGGTGGCTTGAAACAACCAAGATACATTCAAATCCCTTTAACCCAAACCACCCACCCCACTTTTTATTCCCACCTGCCACCCATCAATCCTCCTCCCCAATTCCACCCAACCCTATTCCTGCCTGGCCCAACAAAGACGCGTCTTGTACGAGATGGGCCCACGCATGCACACGGCAGACTTGCTGCATGTGCGTGCATGCGTGAGTGCCGTCCATGTGACCGCTGCGGCGGGGGTGTGCACGTTCCTGTGACCCACCCACCTCGATCCATCACCCACTCATGGAGCAACCAGCGAAAAACGCCAGTTGCTCCATGCTTGGAGGTGGGTGTGCGCCCGTCTGCATCACCCCCACAGCTACGTTGCACATGGATCTGGCCCACCCCCCTGCCCGTTTAAAAAGGGCCATTAAAGCCTTGGATCTCCTCTGGAAGACTGACTCAGGCGGACCCCCCAAGTGAAGGGAGTCCATAATTATGGGGCAACCACCAAGAATGCCTCCCTGTGTGCCTTAGTTGTAACAACTCCATGTGCAGTGGGCACTCGTAAGAGGGTGCCCTCTGCCAACCTCCGAGACTGCACTGGGACATAAGGGAAGAGGCGGTCTTTCAGATACTTGGGACCCAAGCCATTTAGGGCTTTATAGGTTAAAACCATCACCTTGGATTGTGCCTGGAAAGCTATTGGCAGCTGGTGCAGACTCTTGAGCACTGGTGTAATGTGCTCCCGGCAACCTGTCCCTGGCAGGAGGGCCACCGCGTTCTGCAGCTTCCAAGCAGTCTTCAAGGGCAGCCCCACATAGAGCACGTTGCAGTAGTCTGCCTCGAGGTTATGATTCCGAATGCATGGAGGATGGTGGCCAGATCCGATTCTGATAGAAGAGGTTGCAGCCTTCTCAGCAGATGAAGTTGGTAAAAAATACTCCTATCCACCATTGCCACCTGGCAATCCAGGTGCAGCAGTGGATCAAAGAGTACCCCAAGACTGCAAACCTGAGTGACCAAGGGAGCATCAATATCGGGGGTTCCCACCTCCCACAGGCAACAAAACCAAGGTGATGATGGCCAATCTTGTCTGGATTTGGCTTCAATCAGCTCACCCTCCTTGTGTCCCCAGTGGCAGCCAGGCACCGGGTAAGGCACCAAGACTGCAAGACCTGGGTTAGATGTAAAGTGGGGAGAGAGCTGGGTGTCGTCCGCATATTGATGGCACCTCACTCCAAATCTCTGAACAGTCTTGCCCAGGGACCTCAGATACACGTTGAACAGGAATGGGGACAAAATGGAACCCTGCAGGCCCTCACAAGAGAACTCCTGAGGGGACGATGACCACCCTCTGGGTTCTCCCAGCCATGAACAAGCAGAACTACTCCACAGCAGTCCCGTGCACTTCAGCCAGGTCCTGCAGTCATGTCAGCACCCCGTGGTCAATGGTATCAAAGGCTGCCCAAAGATCCAACAAAATCAGCAGGGTACAATTTCCCCTGTTGACTTCCAAGTGGAGACTGTCAACCAAGGCCAGTGCAGTCTTGGTGCCATGTCCAGGGTGAAAACCTGACTGACATGGATCCAGGGAACCGATAGCATTGAGATGCTCCCAGAGCTGCAAAGCAACCACCTGTTCAATAACCTTCCCTAAAAAGGGGAGGTTAGAGGCAGGGGAGTCAACATCAAGAGAGCAAGTGGGTGGACGACCGCAGTCTTGAGGCTATTGGGCACCCTACCATCCTTATGGGAGGCATTGACAATCCCAGCCAGCAACGCCCCCAGTGTCTCCTGGGTTTCGCCAGCCAGGATGGGCATGGATGTAATTCACAACTGGTTGCCTGCACCCCTCCAAGCACATCCTCTGCATCAATGAGCAAGAATAATTGAAGCTGATCCAAGTAAACGGGACAAGACCTCCTCAACCCCCCACTCTGACTCTACTACTACTTACCACTTCTGTTGCGCTACGACCAGGCGTACGCGGTGCTTTAGTCACCGATTTTGGAGATGGGTTCCTGCCCAGTGGGCTTACAATCCAAAATTTACAAGGGTGAGGGGAACACGGAGAGACTGTGCCCAAGTTGAGCCAAATATGAGCAATTTTGTCTGCAAAGTAGGTGGCCAACTTGTTGTGGTGGGCAGCGATTGACTAACTCCAGGTGGAGATGGCCAGGATTTAATCCGCTATTCACCACCCAGAGAAGCTCCGCTGGACAGTACTTCGTACTTTGCAGATGCTAAGGAGGCAGCAAAGAAAACTTTCTTCACTGCCAACCGTGGCGTAGTCCTTCAGAAACCGACACTGCCACGGTCGGTTAGCTTTGGTGCGAGTTGAGCGCTATCGGTGCTGTAACCACCTACCCTCACTCGAGCAGCCTTCAGCCCTTTGTATATCGGGGAGACCTGTGCTGCGGAGGAGGAGGAGGCAGCTGCCCGGGTGCCGCCGTGTCAATAGTCTGGGTCAGAATTGTACCATAAACTTAACCAGGGCATCAGCAGGGCAGCTGTCGAGGTCAGTGGGTAAACCACCCACCCCCCCCTCAAAGTTCTTGAATCCTACTGGATTCATTAGTCTCCAGGGGCGGACTATCCTAACCAATGGGGGCAAAGGAGGGCGGGGATCTGAGCTACAGACAACGAATGATAGACAACTAATTGACACCCTGATGGGGGCAAAGGAGAGCTACAGACAACTAGATAGACCACTAATTCAGGGCTAGGTTGGGAATGGGCCAACCGTAGGCCTGGATTTTATGCCCGTCTTACAACTTCCCTGTAGGTGTCCTACTGGAGGTCGGATGAGTGTAACCTGATCAATGGGACTGCAGGAGAGATGTGGCCACCTTTTAGGACGCCTTCATCATCTCTGGAATTCTATAGCCCTGATGCCTGCAGGTAAGATGTGAGCAGCTGCCAACAAGCAGGAGCCTGGTGCCAATGCCCCAAATGTATCAAGGCACCGTGATCCCTTGCTTAGGCTTTGTAAACGCTTTCAGTGTAACCTCTAAACGAATACGTCTATAGCTGCCATTTTTCATCCTCTTCCCTCTGATTGGGAACCCAGGAGGGCAGAGATGTACCTAGGTTGGAACAATACATGTTCAGGCCCTAGGTGCCAATGCAGGCCCTGCACCATGTATTTTTTAATAAGTGTTCCTTAAACATTTGCATTGGTGGCAACCCTAATTCTGCTTCACCAGGAAACCTGGGAGGGGAAAGGCTCCAAGCTTGCGGGGCCCCAGTGCAACTGCAGAGCCTGTTGCTATCTGAGCCGAACGATAGGGCTAGGTGTGACGGTCTAGTAAACGGCAGCCACGCTCTTCACAGATTGGCAACCCTTAGTCATTTTTGGTGTTCCCTTAACTGTCTTGACTAAAATTCCTTTAGATCCATGACACTCGTGTATGAGAAGTCTGGGATATTTGAAGGGGTGCCTACGTACCGGTTTGTGGCTCCAAAGACCATGTTTGCAAATGGAACGGATTATCCACCAAATGAAGGCTTCTGCCCCTGCCGGGAATCTGGGATCCAGAATGTCAGCACCTGTAGGCTAAGTATGTCCATCCAATACAGCTGAGGGCCTGCCTTAAGCAATGATCGGCACACTTTATATCCCCCCTAGGAGGCATCCGTTTGCATGTGCTTATGAGAACTTGCCTTTGGTGCCAATGCAGGGCCTGTAAGTGTGTGTTTCATAAGTGTTCCTTTAAACAAAATTGCATAGGTGGCAATCTAATTCAAATGCATCACTTTTCTAAGAATATCTAGTTGTGGGCATACCTAGCTAGGCAAAGAACTTGCCAGTGTAACCTGTTTTCAGTGCTGTTATCTGGAGAAGTCAGTAGTTATGCATGCATTTTCCCACCTCAATAAATAGAAAGAAGTGGGTGTAAAGATTTCGATACAGTCCCCCNACTGACTCCTCTTGGAATGCAGATGCCCCCCCCGGCATAGCTTCTCCTCCACGCCATGGGTCTCAAACTGCCGATACCCAGATCATAATTCAACCCAGTGAATGTTGCCCCAAGGAGCTAAGCTGGTTACTTAAACTTCCCCCTTGCTTTGTGTTGTGTACGGCTACGGAAGGGGTCCAGAAGCAACACACAAAGCCCCTTTCATGACAGCCGGAATTAAAGGATTATAAACCAACTCTGGTGCAATAAGGTCTGTAGGTCTTGTGCAGGGTTTTTGTCCTAGGTTCAAAGTCGCAAATTCTTTTCCCGATGATGGTGGCGAGAGCTTCATCCAGTCAAGCTCCCAGTGAATGAGATGTATTTTACCTGGTACGAGTCGACTACGTGTTCTGCAGGTGCTTAAGAACCGAACAAAACAGCAAAAAAAACCAAAAAACCCCCCCAAAAAACAGCAGTTGGCATTTTGGAAGTTGGGAGGCTCCAGAAGAGAATATTTGTCTAGTGAAGACTGAAGTATCTACTTAATTTATATAATGCCAGCAATGTGCCTGGTACTGAACAATCATTAGATAGGTCCCTGCCCGGGGGTGGGGGGACAGGAACTTACAGTTTAGGATGGACAAGAGGGTGGGGAACAAAGGCAGAGATGGGGATACATTCACGAAGTTGTAGGTGCACGTGCTTAGCTTAATTACTGGGGAGAAGGAGACCCAGAATGATAGGAGGGCAGAAGTATGGGTGGGAGTTGAACACTGGTAGAGGGAAGCCTTAGTAAGCATGCTTGTGCTTACTAGCAAGAGCCAGTGTGGTGTAGAGGATAAGGTGCTACACTTGGACATGGGAAGCCAGGGTTCAAATCTTGCCCTAGCCAACAAACTCACTGGGTGTCCCTCAAGCAAGTCTCAGCCTCAGTTCCCCATCTGTAAAATGGGAATGTGTGTGTCGCTTTCCCTGTATGTTAGGCTGTAAGCCCATTGTGGTTACCTATCTCCAAAAATCTGTTCCTGGCACAGGGGGCAGCATGGGAGAAGGAACAAAGATGGTCTGGGGAGCAGGAAATTTGGGAATGGGTGAGGATGGTGGCAGAGGAGGAGCCAAGTTCCCAGATGGGAATGTAGCGGGAAGAAAGACAAGGAGAGGAGCAAGGCCAGGAAGACCCCTGAAGGAGTGAAGTCAAGGATTTTGTGCGGGGTGCAGAGGGGAAGCGGGAGCAGAGTAGGGGTTGAGCAAGGATTCTTGAGGGGAACAAGCTAACCTGATGTGGCCGAAAAGAACCATCCCAATTTAGTCTTTTCCCTGCTGCATTTTTGGTACTTGGTGTTGATTTGAAAACTTTTAAATTAATGTTTGTTTTAACAAATTTACTACCACGCTCCTCCCGCACAGAGGCTTGGGGCAGCTTACAACAGTAAAATGGATAACCGTTTAAGCAGTGGATAACCGCTGACGATGGAAGAGAAGCAGGGAAAGTCTCCTTTCCTTCACACCCATCTTCCAGAGGTGACTTGGAGTAGACTTTCCTCTTCCAGGGCAAGGAGAAACAAGACCCCTGGGGGCCTTCCCGGAATGAGGGGTTATCATTTTCTGTGTCTACATCCCACTGCATAAGCATAAGAACATAAGCAGTGCCATAGTGGGTCAGACCAATGGTCTGTCAAACCCAGCATCCTGTCTCCGACAGTGGCCAATCTCGATTGCATGAGAGAAGAACCAGCAGTCCCAATGGGCAATCCATTCCCCATTGTTCACTCCCAGCTCCCGACAGTAAGAAGTTCATCCCATAAGCTACTTGGTTAATAGCCATTGATGGAACTACTCTCCAAGAAATTATCCAGTCCTTTTTTAAACCCAGCTATACTATAGGCCTTGACAACGTCCTCTGACAACAAATTCCATAGGTTAATTATGCGTTGAGTGAAACAGTACTTCCTTTTATTTGCATTAAAGCTGCCGGCAGCTAGTTTCATGGAGTGTCCCCTAGTTCTAGTACTATTTGAGTGGGTAAATATTAAATAACCGTTCCCTATCTACTCGTTCCACACCAGTCAAGATTTTATAAACCTCCTATCATGGCTATTAAAGCATGTACCTGCAAACCCTCTAACGTGACTTTGCTCTGTTTTAGATGCACCGGTGTTCATCTCCCACCCACACTTCTATAATGCTGACCCAGTGCTGCTGGACACGGTGGATGGGCTGCATCCCAACAAGGAACAGCATGCGCTCTTCCTGGATATCCATCCGGTGAGTCCACATGGGGGTGGCTTAACGGATAGGCCTTGTTGGAAGAGGGACAGTATTGAAGACATGCTCCCAATGCATTCTTCCCTGTTAGGTCGTGTGAGCAGGAGCCCTGGCTTCTCAGGCCTTGGGAACAGAGGCGGGGATTTGGGAAAGTTTTCCCCAATTGATGATGCCTATCACAGTCCATAGGCAGCTGCCTTACATGCAGGCTCCCAACTTTCTATCCAAGTCAGCACCATGGAGACCTCCCAGTGTCAATCTGGCTGCTTCGGAGGTCTGCTCACTGCCAGAGCCCAGCACTAGTGGGGGAGGCAAGACATCAGCCAGTGCTGCTTTTTAAAAGGGCCACCGCCAGACCCATTACAGACCGCATCCCACAGCCTTCTTTTTAGCTTGTTTTCATCCTATCCCTAACTAAATCCTCCTACTGCCCCCACAAACAGCAGCAGTTCTAGGAAGCCCCTTTGGGGGGGGGGCACTGTCCCCTAAATCTCTGTCCTGTGGTGGGGTAGAGCGGGATATCAATTCCGTAAATAAATAAGTTCCCGCAATATTTTGCAAGGCCTGGAGATTTGGGGGAGCTTGCAGGAGCTCCACCCCACCTTTGTAAACTGCAAGGTCTCGAGCTAGTACTGCCCACCCACCTCCAATAAAACTAAATTTGAAACTAGCCAGATGCTTGCAAGGCAGAACTCCTTTCTTCTCCCTTTCTCCCTCTACTCTCTTGCTGGTTAGATTGTAAGATATGTATTTCGGGGGAGGGAGTTTGTGGTGGTGCTATGTTAACCATGGGGGAAATCCACCCTGTAGAAGTCTGCAACCTCTTCCTGAGGTAGAGGAGTCCATTGGCTGGCAGTCTAAATGGTGAAGCCTGGAACTCTCTGCTGCAGGGGAATCGCCCTTCCCTTTGTGAAACTGACAAGCCTTCTGTGGCTTGTTTATGGCTTTCTTGTGGGTCTGCTGAGAACTTTGCCCAGTTTTTTGGGGGAGTTGGAGTGTGGAGGAAACGAACTTTGGTTCCTGCCATGGCTAGCTCCTGGGCTTGCTTGATCTGATGTAGGGGTGGGGGACCACTGGGCTGTGTAGAATCTGGGGTGCTTAAGGAACAGGCTTGGGATCGGGGAAGGAAGAGGAGGGTTCAGGTCATGGATCCATCTTATAACCTTGTGCACATGCTCCCTTCCCTGACTTCTCACTCGGTTCTAGGGGCTGGAAAAGGGGCCAATAAAAAAACCAGTCATAGGCTGCATTTAGCCCCTTGATCAGGGATGGGGCACCACAGGCTTATTGCAGGGCTTGCCTGGCTGGCGTTAGGCAGTTAGAGACACCCTAGGAAAATGGTCATCTTTCTCTTGAGCTTTCGGTGCTACCATACCGAATGGTTTCCATAGTTAGTCAGCATTCTGGGAACATGTCACCCAAGTGGGGTGTCCCTGTCTGTAGGTGGGTTCACAATTGTGTGCGAGGAGAGGTAAGCAGGGGGACACGAGGGCAGTGTTGCACCCCCTGCCCCCAGCCCTTCCGAGCATTTTGATCTTTGGAAAAGGGACATGGTTGAGTCAAAGGAGCAGGGACCCCCTTTGTCCCTTCGCTTTTCTAAGGTGACAGTGCCTCTTTCCCAGACATGCGACCATCCCAATGCTTGGTCACATTGAAGAGGTTTGGGATGAAGTGGCTCCCTGAGTCCCCCAAAGGGAATTTTGCCAGCCCCTTTCAGCACCAACTCAATCGATAATGGATTCACCTTGCATAGCTCAGCTGTTTGGGGTTTCAAGAGGATCCTTGGGTCTCAAAATGGCGTCGTACCGGCAAAAAGGTTGGAACTGGCTCACTGCTGTTGTAAGCTTTCAGGCGAATGCATCCGTCTGAAGTTCTCTCCAACACTGTCTGCCCTAAAGACGCTGACTACAGCACCAACTGAACAGAGCCGGCTTTCCAGCTTCATCCCATCCTGGCCGTCCACATTGCCGTGAGAATAGATTCCAGAGTACAAGGCTTCTTAATGATGATTGCCGGGGCTGTGTTCAGATAAAACTGTTATAAAGCCATAAATTAATTAGCTGTTATCAGTTAGTTTTCTGTAAGCAGATCAGATAAAACACATCATTACATTATTCCTGTAGTCGTGTTGACAGTTGAGCTTTAATTGTACTTCAAAACTGAAATGTAGCTTCCCCCACCCCTAGCGAGTGGATAAAAGGGATTTAAACTGTATATTGAAGCACTGGAATAAGCCTAATACGTAGAACGTAGGGAGACCCTGAAACTCAAAGAGCTTTTTTTCACTTGCACGTATCTGTTAAAAAAGATTTTCTAAGCTGCTGGCAAGAGAAGAAAGCAGTATTAACCTCCACGACTCAGGAAGTTAATTCAATGGTCCCAAACTAGGGGTGGGGAACTTTGGACCTGGGAGGCAAATGCAGGTCATGGCTAGCTTTTTATCTGGCCCCGGGATCCAGTTTCTACCCCCAAGCCCTGAAAGGTTGAGTTGGGGGAGCAGAGATGAGGGCGTGCAGACAAGAATGGGAGACAGTTCCATGATCTGGCTCCTCCTTTTCCCACCGAGGGGCCCCCAGATTTTTATGCAGCACTCGGAGCTTGTGCTAAATTTTCAAAGTGGCTCCTGAGTGAGAAAAGCTCCCCCCAACCTTCTTATGCTCTTGTTGAACACGGGCAATAAGCTTCCACATCTTGCAAATGGGAATTCCAAATAGCCCTCAATGGCCGTTTGCCCTCAGTAAAACCGTCTCTTAAGTCAGAGGCAAGGAACCTTCCATCTCTGACTGTAGTGCACCCCCACCCCCCATCCGCTCCAGTACCTTTCTAATTCCTGGATCTAGTCCCTTTCCTGCGAGCACGGAAGGGGAGAGCTCGGGGGAAGGGAGCAGAGATGAGGGGCTGGATTCATGGCATAGATTATGATCTAGAACCAGGGAGAGAGACTCTTTCCAGGGGTTGCTTGGAAAATTACAAGTGCTGAGGGCCACATAGGTCGTGGGGCCTAGGGTGATCAAAGGGTGCACTTGGGAAGAAGAGGATTCATTCATGGATCTGTCCCCTCTCCTTGCGTGCACGGTTTCCCCTTCTCTCTGCTCCCTTACCCCTGAGCTCAGTCTTTCACTACCAGGGGGTGCAAACTGCATCCAAGAGCTAGATCAGGAACTGGAAAGGAGTCACAAAAACTCTGGCTGTATTTGGGCCCCCACCCCTGATCTTGACCTTCCTCTTCCTGAGCACCCCCCAGCCCACAACTCTTATCCTGCCTGTGGAGCTTGTATTCACTTTCAAAGTGGGGGAGGGAAAAGGCTCCCCCCGTCACTCTGTTTAGGCTAAGCAGAGAGATCCTGAAATCCCAGTTGGAGAGCTTTATTGCTGGGCAGTGGACAGACAGCTGTCAACTGGGCCACCGATTTACTGCAGTTTTTCTTTAATCAATCAATGGAACTGGAACACCCGACACAAGTGGGGGTTTGGTTTTTTTGCCTGTTAACAAGCTTCCAGGCATAAAAATACAGAGGCAAATGTTCCTTGGCTTTTTCACACGTCTGTCACCCTCCATGGCTTTGAGAATGTTCTGAGACTCTCTCTCTGTTAATATTACTTCTCATTACCATCTAGACCATTGTGGCTACAACACAACCCAGAGTTCTTGTCCCCTGTATTTCTGTGATCCTTCTGCACTGATTTGCCGTCTGCTTAGTGCTTGGCTATTGTCCTGGCTTCCACATCTGAGCTCTCTTCTTTTTTCTCTTTTTTTAAAAAATGGTCTACCGAATCCTTCAGTCTGTCTGCTGCGGGTCCACCTTGGACTCTGGGAGTGATCCTTCAAGAAGCTAGCAATGGTGTGCAAGCTGAATGCATGTGCACATCCCATTCAGCTCAGTTGAGATAAGGCTACGGCAGGCCTTTTCCGATGTAGACCCAGCTTCTGGGATTGTGAGAGAGCTGTACAGGTTCTGAAGAGTTTTCTTCCAACTGCTAGCCCTCTCAGCATCTTCAATTACAAACCAATGGGCATTCTACCCAACAACACAACCAGTTGTAAAAGGGGTAGGGTCTTTATTCCCACCTCTTCCGAAAGTAACTATCAGGTTGAATGTAGGTAAGACCCTGGCAACAGAGGTTAAAAAAAATTCTCTCTGCATAAGGTAAGCTCTTAAAGGTGGCTGCTATACAGCTGGCTTGTTCTCTGGTGGTGGATTACTGGGGGAAAAAATAATGCATTTTTCTTATTAAATGCTAACCTAAAGCCATCTGCCAGTGTTCTTGAAGTTAGCTTTAAAAACTGCCCATCAGTGGCAGCTTGCTGCACTTCATGGTGGAGCCTTTGATGCAGAGGTGAGGAACCTTTTTCATGCCAGGGGCCACTTGGAAAATTAGTGCAAGTTCTGAGGTCCACGGAGAAGTGGGAGGGAAGGGGCAGGAATACATCATGGGTGCATTCAGGAAGAGGAGAGCACGGATCCTGGATTGGCCCTCTCTTCTCTGATCCCTTAACCTGAGCTCAGGGTTGCGTTTTTGTTTTTCGTGCTTCGGGGTACGAACCCGGATCCAGGGGCTGGAAAAGGACCACATTTAAAAACTAGCCATGGACTGCATTTGGCCCCTGGGCCTGAGGTTCCCCATGCTGAGGACTACTTTAAAAATGAATACGGGCTAGTAGGGTGGATGGGTGGGGCTTGGGATGTATCCATAATCTGGACCCTCTCCTATCTCTGAGCTTGGGGGGGTGGGTGGTCGAGGGAACAAAGATGAGGACGTGTACTCACTCTTAAGTGATTGGGGATGGAAAGGGGCCAAATAAACTCTTCATCCTGCAACTTTGTGTTTCGCCCTTGGGCTTCGGGTTCCCCACTCATCAAAGTAATGAACAGCCTCCCACCCCCACCCCCCATCAGTGGATGTTTGGAACCAGACTGCCTGGATTGAGTCAATGGCTTTACAATATTTTGGCTGAAGGAATCTGTACTTTGTCTCCTTTTTACGAAGGAAAACATCTTATTTTTCTCATTGATTAACCAGTGGCGGTGGGGCCTCCTATGTGTAAGCAATAAGATAAAGTCCATAGCCATAAAGACTTAATTAAAATAGCTGCAATAAATGAGATAAAGCCTGCCTGTTGAGCATTGCATCAGGTGCCTGGGGAGGAATTCCGTAGACCTTGAATGACCCTTTCCTGTTTCAAAGCTGTTTTGAAGTGGCTCGGAGGAGGAAAAGGTACATAAAGCAAAGTGTCGAAGGAACAGGCAGCATTTTTAAGTAGGAAGGTAGAACTGCAGCTGTTCGGCAGGACGGCTCTTGCTGCTTCCTAAGCTGTGCTTGAGAAGTAAGTTTAGCAGTGCATTCACGCTAGAGTTTCTTTGTCTAGATCAGGGGTGGGGAACCTGCCAAATCTCACCCATGGCTGTGTTTTATTTGGCCCCTTCCCAAATTCCTGGATCTGGCACATGGCGCCTATCCCTACACTGGGGTGGCTGGAGAACAGGGGTGTAGCTAGATTGTTTTTGTTTAGTGTTTATTTATTATTTAACATTTTATATCCTGCCCCAAAGGTGGTTTGCAAAAGCACAAAATATAATAAAACTGTGTTTTTAAAAAATCCCTACCGTCTCTCTCTCTCGCACGTACGCACACCAGCCTCTATCCCTGCCTGCCAAAAGCTCTGCCCAAGCAGAACAAGTCTTATCCTGCCTCTGGAATATGCTCAGCCTCTGGGGGCAAGGGAGTTCCAAAGCACTGGGGCAGCACACGAGAATGCCTCTCTGTGGGCCTTTGTCGTACGGACAAAATTGGCTGGTGGTACCGGCAAGAGTGCGTTCCTGGCCAATCTCTTGGTAGCGCCACCCCTTGGGTGCGGGGGCCAGGTGCAACCTATGGCTGGCTTCTATTTTTAGGTCCTCCTTTTTCAGTAACTGCATCCAGGGGCCTCATCCAGTTCTTACCCCCAAGCACTGAAAGAGTAAGCTCAGAGCAAGGGAAGCAGAAAGGAGGCGACGGATCCATGATCTGAACCTTCTTCCTGAGAGCACTCCTGCCCCTCAACTTCTCTGTGGCCCTTGGAGCTTGTGCTAACTTTCAAAGTGGCCCCTGGGTAGAAAAAGGTTCCCCATCCCTGCCCTACGCTTGAAGGAATGGACTCTGTAAGGGAGTGGGGATGAGGGTGATCAGTTACTGCACCCACAGCCCCTAGAGCTTGTACTAACTTTCAAAGTCGCCCGTGGTTAGAAAACGATTCTCCACCTCTGGTCTAGACAGCAGTTGCTGTGTCGGTCCCAGATGTAAGAGATGGACACACACAAGTTCTGATGTTTTATTGGACTAGCTTTGGTCCAATTAAAATCTTTCTGGGAGCACAGGGCCCTATCTCGGGCATATAAAATCAGAATTTTTATTGCCTCACCACAAAATTTTATTGCCCACACAGGAGGCAATAACAGCTGTTAATTGGGGAGGGAAAAATTAATGTTTTCCTTTTTTAAGGGAGACAAAGTGCAGCTACTTCAGCCAAAATATTTTAAAAGCCATGGACTGAATCCAGGTTTAGGACATTTGGCTGACTTAGAAACAGTGCTTCACCCTTTGTCGGGCAGGCACTTTGTGTGTGGGGGGATGTTCCTTTGTGTCTGAGCCATCTGCCAGTCATCCTTGAGGTTAGCCCAGTTAGAAGGTGTATTGGTAAATGAAAAGCCAGGAAATAAAACATGGTGGGAACAGGTTTATAGTTCTGTCTGGTCACCACCGGGCAAGTTTTTAAAATAATAATAATTTATTATTATTAGCAAGCATTTTATATAGCGCCAGCAATGTACCTGGCACATCACAAAGTAATGGAATAGACACTGTGCATAACAAGAATCCAACGCTTGTCTGGAGAACACTCTTCAGATGAAAGGTGGTAGAGGAGCACAGCTTGGTGGGTGGGGAATAGCAGGTAGGATTGACTACCAGTCCACACTGGGCCAGGTCCCTTCCCACTGGTGCCTCTTGTCCAACAGTGCCGGCAGAACTTTTATTTACAGGGAGTATGTGGCCATGTCAGAGGTGGAAGATCCCCTTAGCTCTGCCCCCCTTTCTTTTTGTTAATATGGCTACACCAGGTGGGTGGGTGCATTGTGGGTCTTGGAATATGATTTGGTATGCGTGTTTTTAAGAACTCGGCCACTAGTTTAAACTCTCTATAGCTTAAGAGGTCAGACAGCTACTGCGTTATGCTGCACGTGGTATCTTTGGAGGCAGGGTCTCTAGACAAATGCAGTCTGCATGGCTAAATGGTGACTCTTTTTCTTGTAGGTCACGGGAATTCCAATGAATTGCTCCATCAAGTTGCAGCTGAGTCTGTACATAAAGCAGGTCTCTGGTATTATGTAAGTAGCTCCCTCGAGGGGTGGGAAGATTTATGTTGCACAGACGTATAACCAAATGTGACCCCTCTAGGCTCTAGTGGGTAGAGAGTCCTCTCGGTTCTACTCGAACACTTGCATGAAGAGCTTGCCTTAACATTGCTTCCTGCATATGGATTCAGTTGAGAAATAAGAGAACGTCTAACTGGCTTTCCCCTTACCAGGCAAGAAACTGCTGAATGTTCTTGCTTCCCTAATGTGTCTGTCTCATCAGTTTGCTGTAGTTACTTGTGTGGACGAAACATCTGCGTCAGAGTAAGGCTGCGTCAGAGTAAGGCTGCACTCATACAAGATACTAAGGCCGTTTAAAAAATTTGGTGGACCTGTGTGAACTCATCCCTTCTCCACCCATCTGAAGGCGGCCTGGGGGCATGCATTCCTGTGACCCACCCACACATGGTGCATCGGGGGGAAAAGCCAGGATGCTTGGGGGGGGGGCAGGCCAAACCATGCGTTGGTAGGGGCACGCACCCATCTTGGCCTGTTGCATTTCCCCCTTCCTCCATCACCAGATGTGCATGGGCACTCGAGGCAGTGCACACAGACCCCCTCCTTCCCCAGCCGTGCCCGTATAAAACGGCCTTAGCCTGAAAATATTCCATTTCCTCCTCCCTCCCCTGCCTGCCTTTTTTTCTTATTGTGTGCAAAGACTAGGTCACAGGATGCAGCCGTTGTGATGTGCAGCTGATCCAAAATATTTAACTCTGAAACCAAGGCTTGTGCTTATTGCCTCGGGTGCAACTCCTTTTGTAACGTGCGATGTTATTAATCTTGCTGCCAGGCTGCCTGCATCAGTTGTGTGTGCGATCTTTTTTCCCCACCTCGGTGGTTCTCGGAATTAATGCCAGGCTTTTAAAAGCTTGGAATGCCTAGCAGGGGCCAAGGCAACATGGGAGGTAACTTGGCAAGTGGGAGCAGTTAAAACTCGTGATGAAGGGTGATAACTAACGGAACAGCCTCGCGTGCAGGCTGCGAGTGTCATGTGCCACTTGCCCACATCCAGCGGCTGTTAGCATCAAATAGATGGATGCAGGGGACCATTGCTGGGGGCACACACACACACCCCCCATGTCGTTCTGTTTCAAGCCCGAACCTGGCTTGAAATAGACCAGTGGAGGTGGGGAATGAGATGATCCTTGCTGGGGAGTTCATCACTATGCTCCTCCATAGCAATCCCCTATTAGATGGCTCGGGGCCTACGTGTTCTTGACTTGGCCTACATGGTGTCCTCCCATGGTTTTGAGGACAATGCCATCCAGGAGACACAAATGAAGGACCAAAACGCATGTTCCCACTCTCTATCCACATAATAAATAATGGTCACCCATTTGCGGGTGGCTGTTTCATTTATTTCCTTAATTGCGCACACACTGAAGAAGCTTGTGTGAATGCAGCCTAAGTGTAGTTCTAAACTGGCTGGGAGATCCATTGAATAGTGGATGACCATGTGAAAGGCTGCAGGTTCTAATGTTGCCTGACTGTTTGCTCTCGGCAAGCCAGTGGCCTTGCAGAACCTAAAGGCTATGTTGGGAAGAACGGTGTTGTGTTAAAGGCCAACTAATGCGTTGGATTAATGTTTAACTCCACAGTGAGCTGCTTCTTTGAAAAGTTGGCATGTCTGAGATAGATTGGATTAGCGTGTTTAGTGTTGTCCAAAATAAACTAATGAACGACAATGGTTCCTTGTTGAAACTTGACACGACCAGCTCTCTCCAACTAGCTCTCTTGGAGTGTTAACAAACCAGATGGTGGCCTTGCTGGAGTCCGGGTTTGGTCTGGGCAGCCCCCACAGGCATGTGAGTGTGTTCAGTCTAATAAACAGATGGCCCCCACTGCATGGATTTCATGGGCTTGCAGGAAGGTGCCCCCCCCCCTCCACTAGCAGCACCAGAGAGGGGTAGGAAGCAGTCATGTAGTGAATTAATAGGCTGATTGAAGCATTATGCATTCTAGAACCAAGATAATATTATATACATCTGTAACTACTGAAAGGATACTATGAGTTTCCTATGTGCTTTATGCTTTATAGTAATTTTAGCTTAGGAATATTGAAAATGCATATCATGAGACAGGCTGGCAAGAGGAGAAGGAAATGAGAGAAATATGCTGACAGGGATATATTCTTGTCGTCGAGCAAGAACAGAACTAGCAAGAACTGTCCGTTCCCAGAACATGGCTGTACATTAAAGTAAATAATAAACAAGAGAGAGGGTTGCAGATAAGGACTAAACAATGCAATGAGGAAAGATGGCCTGGTCAGACATCAAGATGCCTCGGAGAAAGGGGCATGGGCAACCCATGGCCAAAGATCAGGCCTCCCATCTGGAAGGAGGGGTAGGCAGGATCCAACTGGTCAGGACAGCCCAGAAAATAACCATGACTAAGCAGAAAGTACCCCAAATCGGAAGAGCCAATGGGAGAACCTTTCAGGCTTAGCACTGACAACCCCGCACTCTGGATAATCATAAGGCAGTCACTGGATAAAAAGGCCAGCCCTAGACAGGAAAGATGTCTTGCACAGTACCCTCTGACCAGCTACTTAGGTGGCTGCCGGTTGCTCGGTGCTTGACCCTTTCCAACACTCTCAAAGGCTGTGAAAAGCCAAGACTCCAGCTGCTAGGTTCCTAGATAGACCTCGATTGGGCCCCTGCCCTGCTCCTCTCTTCTCGAGACCAGACCTGAGACCTCTGACACGTAAGAACACATATGTATGTATTTGTGTGTGTGCGCTTGCTGTTAGACTAGGTGAAGGCTATTGCTATATGCAAGTGTATTGGTGCTTTATTCCCAGTTCTTTATATACGATATAGTAATAAACATATGTTTGTTTAGGGGACTTGTGGTCTGTTTCATAGTGCTTCTGCCAAGATCCCGGAATTGGGAACTGCCTACTGGGGGTTTAAGTCCTGCTCCTAGTTAGGAAAGATCGAGAAGAGTTCCAATTCATAAGTCACACCTCGAACACTCTAGCATTTACATACATGATGCTAAAGTGCGGGCAGAGCTATATGCACAGAGGCACCGCACGCAACCTACTTGATGGGGCATGAACACATGGGCACGTTAGCCCACACAGCAGGCTCCACATTCTTGAGGCCCTGATGTGAGTGGGGGCAGTGTGTCCAGTGAGGGTGCACACCCATCTGGTGTGGGCTAACGTCTCCTTTAACGCCCTTGGGTCTATTGGGACACGGCTGGCTGAAGATTACTTGATCATAAATATAATTCCAATCTTGCTGTTTCTTCAGGCAAACGGGACAGATCAAGCCAGTGGTCTTGCCGTTAATTTGGTTTGCAGAGGTAAGTCGAATGTGTATGGTTTCCTGTGTTTGATTCGCTCGGTTGGATTAGCTTTCTAACACTGCAAATGTTAAATAAGCAGAATAGTTAAGGAGCAGACATTTGAGGGAGAAAGCAGCTGGCAATGTCATGCAAAGTGTGAAAGGGATTTAGGAGGGCAGTGTTACGTGACTGACTTTGGAAACTTTACGATTGGAATAGGAACTTTTAAGCCACACGGATTTTTAACTAGACCCTTATGCAAACCGCTCTTGGCGATTTTAATTGTTGGCTGCTAATCTTCGCTCCCTGCCCGAACTTCTCATGGAACCGTTAACCTTTTCTCGCTTAACACAACTGGACAGATGCTCTCCATGTTGATATGGACATGGGCACCGCCAAGAGAGGGGGGTGCAGTTGCTCTTGCCGCTAAAGGGCCCCACCAAGAAAGAAGATTTCCGAGGTGGAAGCTCTTAAAACTTCTATTCTGGCAGGGTTGCTGACCACTCGGGGAGGGGCTTCAGAGGGAGCCAGGGTGGCACCACCACCTTTCCACAGGAAGGCGAAGGCTGACCAGGAGCTTTGGAAGGGCTACCTGCTGCTTAGGAAGACCCTGGTTTTTCTGCCCCGGACTCGTGCCCCTCCCCACAGCCTCAGAAGTAGCTCATTTTGGATGCAAAACAGGGAGAGGAATTTAATAGAGTGTTACTGTAGCTTGAGCTCCTCTGCAACTTCTGCTAGGCTCATGTATGAGGCATGACATCAAATGTTGTGCAACTCGCATTGTTTCGTGCATTTGGCAGATGGAGGGGACAATGGGAGTTGCATGCAGCCACCGGCAGGGACCGCATCTAATTCTATGTTCTGTACAGCACCAGGTCACACGACTGAAGCTATATAAATGTTTATAATAATAATAATAATGCAGAGTGTTTAATAAAAGGAAACGGTAGCATACAGAATCCTTCACCGTCTGAACTACGCTCTGAAAACTGTTATCTTTCTGTGAGCAGAGTGGGGAGATCGAAGGCGACGTCTTAAAGCAGTTCTACACCAGCTTGGTGCTCATCCCATCTGTGATGGAATATTTGCAGTACATCCTCATTGCTCTGGGTGGCGTCTTGCTCATTGCTGCACTCATAGTCCTCGTCAAGAGCCAGGTAGGATGGAATGCCCAAGCCTCTAAGGACAAATCTTGGCCACTTGATTCCATGGCTTACGCTGATGTGACTGTCAACCTGATCAACCTTTAAAAGCTCCTTTTTTAAATTGACTTGCTCCTCAACGGTGTAACACCACTGATCTTTTGAGGAGTGCGTAGCTTGATTGTTGCGCAGTTGGTTATGAAGTAGATACTTGGGACACTTGCCTCCTAACTTCTTTGAAAGTTTTACAGATGGCACTGGTGAAATGCAGTTTGATCTTGGGTTGACTTGGTCTTGAAGGCATGTTAATCTCTCCAAATATTCTTGGACAATACTTCCATGGTTACCCTAGATCTCTCATCCCTTCTAAAAGCGTTTGACGCAGTGGTGAAATGAATAGGTGTACTTGTGAATAGCCATTTTAACATCTGCATTTCAAATGGATATTCATATATTGCTCCGTTCCATTTGGTGTGATCTGGTGCTGTTGTACTTCTGTAGCAAACTGAAATATCCAAAGCCGATATCTGAGTGAAGTGGGACAAATATCCTCTGTCAGAATTGGTCTGAAGTGACCGCATTTGACGGATAAATATATTTGCATCAAAGATTCATGTAGCTTCTGCTTCAAGCTGTTTGACCCAGGAGAATTGGCAGCCTCTTACCACATAGATATAAAATGCTCGCCTTCTGCTGACCATGTGCTTTTCAGATGCCAGCCCCTGGGAGCCATCTGAGCTAGGGCTGGAGCAGATCAGCTCTTCCATCTCCACTGGGATTCCCCGAGGATATGGTACAGCCTGCAGGGACCGGGTGTGGTGAAGGCACTGCTCCACATGGTGGCTGATTTTTGGGGGACTGCACAGGGGAGCAGACTTCCATTCCTCTCGGCGCTATTTTGAGCATGCACAATGAATGGAAAGATCTTCTCTGCATGTATAGAAGGTCTTTTTGTCCCCTGTGCATGTGCCAAGAACAGGAGCCTGAAGCTCTGATCCAGATCTCTGGCAGAACGTGGATTGGATTGGAGCTGGCTTGTATTCCACCAGATATGAAATCTGTTCCACCCCAAATTCAAGCATTCCTATTCACCAGTGAAACCCCAAGCTGCCACTTCTACTAACTTGACATTTCATGTGAGACTCTCTATAAAACTGGCTTTTTACATTACTCAGGCCAGCTAAACTTGTCTTGACAAAGGGTGATTTTTTTCCTCTGAATTGACCTGCAGCCGATGGGTAGGTGCATTATCTTGCACTAGTGGACATGGATGAGTACTGTTCCAGCAGGGATGGAAGAATTAAAGGCTATGCCCACCTGCTGCATCCTAACCAACGCCTGCTCATGTGCTAGAGCTGGGATTGCACATTTCTAGCTGAGAAAAGTTCTGCATCTGTTAGTGATATTTAAGATTGACTGAACCAGGAGGGTGGACTTTTGCCTTACTCGATCAAGGAGAGCTAGCTCTTAGGTTACAGCTTCAAGTTGGCAAAAAGGGCAGTTGTGCTCTTTCCCCCTCAAAGATCCTCGCTCTATTGACTCTCCACAGACAGATGAGTGGGACAGTAGCTAAGATCCTAGACTTGCAATGGCATTGCCTAGGTCATCGGCTTTCTTCCTAGCCTGATGAAAGTTGGGAAAATGTTGGTTACCAACGGTAGGATATGGTGGCCTCCAGCCCAAGTTGGCTTGCCTAGGTAAATACGTTCAGAAATGAAATGTGCTTTCCAGGGCCCAACTGTCTGGAAACAGCCTTCTTTCCTATAAGGCATATTGGATCAAGGTGGCATTTGTCAAAGCGGAGCTCTCTGGCTGGTACCACAGATGCCCATATAGTGAAAAAAAACTGAAATGAGTACCTGCAAGAAATGGAGATTGCCTGTCTGATTTTGGGTACCTTTCAGCACCTGAACCAGTTCTTCAACAGAGTACCCAAAATACTGGAATGTCAAAATACAAACAAACCAGCATACTGAAATACTGTTTTGTCTTGACTTTTTCATTGTGCATTTTCAGGTGTTTTGGGTAATCTCAGGAACTTTGAAAATGGGTATCGAAAATTTTATATATATAGTACTGGATTGGTATCAGAGTACCGATCTAGATATCTAAAAATGCAGGTACTGCCCATGGGTACCTGTTCCCGCTCTACTCTCAAGCCAACCAGATATCCTGCCCTACAACATGGCCCCAATAGCCTTGGGAGGAAGGGTTTGTTATAAGGTGACCTTTTGGCATAGGTGAACAATGCTAAGGGAGACTCCATGGAGGGGAAGGTACTAGGTGAGTATTAAAGTTAACATTCAACTCAAAACCAAAGAACCTTAGTGAGAAAAGACTTTAATTCTGGCTGCAAAACCTACATCGGTAACCAAGATACTTCAGATGGTCCTTAAGGGCGCGCTCCACAAACCACTTACCCTAGAACAGACTCATTGATGCTCAGAGCTTTAATGCCCTATAAATGCACAGGGTTTCAATGGTACTGCTCTGGAATAAGTGGCTTGTGGCTCACGGCCTAAATCCTGTAAAAGCAGTTTCCTGCCAGGTAAAACTGGCGGCCTACAGCAGTAAAAACCATGCTTCAGACGTCAAAAGTGACGGAAATGAATTGGGATCTGGTTTCAAATGGTCAAGAACCCAGTTAAGCTGAGCAGAAACGTCTTTAAAGTGCAACGCATAACTGTCCTCTAGCTCTTGATAAAGTTGTAATTTTAAACCTTTTGGAAATGGCTCTTCTGCTTCCCACTTAATCATCTAACGTGTACAATACCCTACTTCCAACCCACCTTAAATAGTTGCCAAGGTTTTAAAAGTGTTGAATAATTGGATTTTAACTGAGCCCTGTAGTTGTGTAATTGACTTGAGCACATTACCTCTAAATCCCTTTGTTGCAAAGGGAGTGTGGATGAACTTTTTGAAAAGGGAATTGCAGGTCTTCAAGCTTAACTCAAAACCATTTACTGTGCTTTAAACGACACAGCATTTAATTGGTTTAAAAGTCCTGGCTTACTTTCTGGTTCTTCGAAACGACTTGTCATGTTGCTCATTGCTAAGAATGGAGCTGGATTGAGTTGACAGTCAAAACTGCTACACAAGACTTATTGCTAGTAAGAAAATGCAAAGGCTGTCGTTTGTTTATTTTTATTAAGCTTACAACCCCCCCTTTCACTAAGGCTCAGGATAGCTTATAAAATAAGAATTGATCAAATACATAGATATCCAAGTCCCCTTAAAAATCCCCACCTAACCCTTGTTCCCACCTGCCAAGTACTTGGCCAAAAAAAGGTCTCTCCACAGCCTTTGTCAAGATGGTCAGGCTTAGACAAACCTTCAGGGGAAGGGAGTTGGACAATGCCTCTCTGCGTTCCCTTGTCATATGGATCTAGCTGGGAGGTGGTACCGGGGGGTGGGGTGGGGGGACTCCTGGCCGACTGCAGAGATCATGATGGTACGTAATGGAAGGGGCAATCGTACAGAAATGTGGGGCCCAGACCATGTAGAGCTTTATAGGTCAAAACCAGCACCTTGAGTTGTGCCTGAAAGCTATCGGGAGCCAGTGCAGACTCCAAAGCACGGGGGCACTGACTATTAGGGGAAATCTCCAACTGTAAGAACAGTTGAGCAATGGAATAAGTTGCCTCGGGAGGATGTGGAATCTCCTTGCTTGGATGTTCAAGCATCTGTGTTATAACGTGCGTAGCTTGAATTCGCAGACTAGGCTCCATCTCTGTAAAAAAGTCAGCACTAGAGTGCCAAGTCCTTTCTGGTTCAGATCAGTTAGCTTCAGAGTCATGGTGGAATGGTAGGGTTGAAGGGGATCTCAACGATTGTGTAGTTCCACCCTCCCCAAGACAGGATCCCAATCTGCACAGGTGAAGTGGTTTCAGGATTGAACACTCGCCTTCTGCACTTAGAGAGAGACAGGGTAGCTTTGGGCAGAGCTAGGAGCCAGGAACTCTGGAGGTTTTGAAACGGACTTGTCTCCTGTGAAGCTTGAAAGCGATGCTCTTGTCTCGCGTCCTTCCTTCATTCTCCATAGGTTAAAACACTGCAGGATTGTTGGGGTGATCTGTACATCAAGCACTTTAGGTGCCCCCAGTATAGTTCAGCTTAGACTCCAGAATCTTGCTTCCATAACTTGGCAGCCTCCATTTTTCAGGGCCAAACCGGGTGCATCCTAGGGAGACTTGAACCCACTGCCATTCACTTAGTCTGTTACTATGACCTGACATCACCTCTGTAAGAGTTTCCTCTTGTCATGATACAGGACTCGCTTTTGATGCATAGAATCCTTGTTGGAAGGTACTTCAAGGGTCATCGAATCCAATCTTCTGCTTGGATGTAGGATGATTCAGTGATGAGCCTAACTGAAAAAAATAACAAGGCTATCGAGTCCAGCCCTTCACCACCACTCCCTGCCGTTAAGCAGGATCTGCAATACCCGTCCAGTGATGGGGCCTCCATAACTTCCCTTAGAAAATATTCCACTGCCCTGATAGCTAGAAAATTCTTCCTGATTCCACGCCTAGACTTCTCCTTTTGACATAAGCTTATTCCCTCTAGTCCTGTCCTTGGTGGCCATAGTACTGTTAAGCTGTGCAAGACAAACTACCGTGGAGACTTTCTCTAGTGTAGTCATGACGGGAGACTTGGAGAAGACCTGCCAAGAGATACAAGGGTGGAGATGCCTCGCCCCTTCTAGCAAGGCTTCTTAGGGTAATTTCAGGCGTTACGAGACCACGGTCACCCACAGTGAATCCCCTGTGGTGACCATTTGTCCCGCAATGTCTGATGTACGTTCCGCCAGATGTTCACCACAGTGAATCTCCGGCGGGAATCGCATTGACCACAATCCGGGATCGGCCAAACATAATGTCTGTTACGTTGGCCCATCCCAGATCGTGGCCCAGACTGCGATGCGGGATTGGCCGCTGCGCCTGTCCATCTCCCTGAGGGTGGGCGGCCGGGGGAGTGCGGGGGGGGGGCGGGCTGTGCGGTTGCATGTCACGTAGCCCTCCCCCCTCCCCTGTAGGAATCAGGCTGGCACGTCTAAAGGACGGCTGGATTGATTCCTGTCTGAGATCCCGTGGTTCAGTGTGGCAGGCCAAACAGCCTGCCACATCTGAAATTACCCTTAGTAGGCCTGTAGAGACGGTGGCCATCTTGAGAGAATAAATGTGCTTGGGTAGATGGTGACCTGCCACAACTCCTTGTAATGGCCGGTTCGAGAGAGGCTTCATAACTATTGGCTTTTAGATACAACATGGGGTAATTTCAGATGTGCATTTGCCATGTCCAACCACGCACCGGGCTCCGTTTCGGATCCCGGTGAGGAATCCGTCTGGCCGTCCTTTAGATGTGCCGGCCTGATTCCTACAGGGGATTGGGAGGGAGTGGGACTGCACAACATGCAGCCACACAGCCCCGCCCCCCTGGCTGGCCGCCCTCCAGGAGACGGGTGGGTCCCGCATCAGGGTCTGGGCCACGGTCCTAAATTGGCGGAGGTAACAGACATTACTTTCCGTTGATTCTGGACCATGGTCCAGCTACCCGGGCGGCCGGAGGTCCAGAACCATGGTCAATGTGTTTCCCGCTGGGTGTTCACCAGGGTGAACATCTGGCGGAATGTACTACAGACGTTATGGTACCGTGGCCACCACAGGGGGTTCAGTGTGGTTGACTGTGGTATCGTAACTTCTGAAATAAACCTCTGACATAGGATGAACCTAAGCAAACGAGCAGCATAGAAAATAGGCTATTTATTCCTAGAGGCACAACATTTATTCATTTTTGTTTGTTTATTTTGCTGCTCTTTTACCCCGCACCCTCCCACTCGGAGCAGCTTGGGGCGGCTTGAACCAAAGGGCTGATGGATTCCAGTTCAGCTGTCTTCTATTGATGCCTCTTGGAACAAACTGATTATTGATTTGCAAAACCTTAACCTAGCTACGAGCCTTCCTATTCATTGGCGAGCTAAAGGGCTAGTACGTTTAGCTGCTACTGAAGCGGTCAACTTCAAGAAACTCTGATTATTATTTTTTTCCTCCCTCCCAAAATGGTGAGCTACACAACTGCAGTGAAGAACCAGAAAATGAGCCGTTAAAGCCATGTGAAAATTTAGGATTATGTAAAGTTCATAATGATCAATAACTTTAAAAAAACAAACCCTTCAGGTTAAAACAAAAGGGGCATTCCTTTTAAAAAAATTATTTTTCTTAAATCTAAACTGCTAATCAACTGTTAACTGTGATTGCTTCATCAACTACAGTCCTCCCTCTTGGAGCTCTTGACTGGCAGTGCTTAACAATGTAACATAACAGCATTCTGGCCTTTAAATCCAAGCACAATCCATTACAATTCTACTACCCAAACAAAATTCCTTGCTATCAAATTCAAGAGCTTTAGATCCCTGAAGAGTTTTCTAGAGGGAGCACAGTAGTTTATATCAAAATTGAAAGAAATACAGTAAAACGTATTCATTACATTAATAAAACTGTAAAACGTATTCATTACATTAATAAAACCAAGAATAGACCCATATTTAACTTGTGACAACTTCAAAATGGTGCTAGTCTTCCACAGAAGAAACATTCTAGAGACCAAGATTGCTAATGGCAAAGCTTGCGTGCAAATGATTCCAGGTATGGGAGAAACTTTAGGCTCCGATCTGCAGGGGAGGTTGACCCACAAAAGCTCCTGCCTGTCCCTGTGTCTCTAGAATTAGCAGGTGATCTGTCCCGATTCCTCCTCCCATGAGTCTCCAGGCTCCTCTTCCAAAGAAATGAAGCCAAATGGCTTTAAAAAGCAAAACACATCAGGGGTTCCCAAACTGGGTCATGGCCCCAAGCGGGGTGGCAACGTCCGCAATTGCGGTCCTAATTTCTGACCATTGGTAAAGTTCTGCATAGCTCTAGGGCCATGCAGAAGAACAAGGAATGCCATTGCCTTAAAGCCTGCTTTACAAATCTCTGAAGTGGGAGCAGACCATTTTGAGACTGTCTTAAATAGTGGTTACCAAAATGCCTATAAACTTAAGAGAACTAACTGTCTGATCTAAAAATTTCAATTAAATGTTGAGAGCAAAACTGAATCAACAAGAATCTAGTAATTAAAACATGACAATTTTAACAATGTAAAAATCCTCCCTCTCTTGTCTTGTAAAATGTCTTTTTTAAAAATACCACATAAACTAGCCTGATTATCTTCTAGGGAAAATGCTTTTTATTTTGGAGTAGTAGTAAGAGTGCTCCACCTAACGAGGCCAACCAGGCCTCCCCTGAAAGAGCGACGCCTCCAGCTCAGGCGACCATGTTACGGGAAGCACATCTGTAGGTGGGTATGTGTAAACCAAAGGTAAAAAGGGACTGTTGAACTCCCTAACTTGATAAACATTTGTTAAAACAGATTTTTTTTTTTTTTTAAATGACGTAAATCAAAGTGGTGTAAAAAAAATGATCTAACCTTTTGGGATGCAGTCTTGGCATGACTGCATTCTCTCCAACCCCTCGCCCCCTTAGCCTTATTGTCCCCCCTCTAGCCTTTCCTGCCCTCCCAGGGTCCCTTCTTGATCTCTGCTCTCAATCCCGGTTTCTGTCATCTACTCCTTTTTTAATGTCTTTCATGTCCCCTCTCCGCTGTTCCGTGGCTTGCTTGCCTTCACGAAGGAGGGACCCGTACCTCCTTGACAGTCCAGGGACTGTGCTCCTTTTGGTGCCGAATCCCACTGTCTCTTTCATAGGTTTAGCCTTTAAGAACCTAAAAGGTGCCATACTGGGTCAATTCCATAGTCCGTCAAGAGTAGGAGTTCAAAGAGACGCACATGCATCTTTCATGAGAGACAAAAGGCCAGTATTCGAGCCTCAGGCGCCTCTTTCCTGGCTGCCTCCCACGAAAAGTGCTTGGTGACAATGTGGAGACAGTGGAATGAGAAGAGCTTCTGTCCCTCCTTTATGCACTTGGAATTTTGGGAGATGTGGGAATCCTCTAAAATCATTCCCATCTCAACCGCCCTGGTCACTTCTGCTTCCTACTGGTGGTAGACTTAACCATAGGCTCTGTTGGTTGGCGTAATCCTCGTTTGGGATGGATTATATATGCTGAATTCCTCCCTCAGGATGGGGTTGGACTAGATGACCCCCCTGAGGTCCCTTCCAGCTCTAGGATTCTGGGCTGCAAATGCGGTAGTTTGGAGACTTCATGTATTGCCACCCAATGTGCTGGACCAAGTGGCCCCACCTGGTTCCTCCCTGGGTCGGCCACCTTGAATGCCTAAGAGCTGCCAGCGGAGGGTGTGGGTGGGAGGTTTGGGGTAGATCTATCTACCCCCTCAAGAGTGGGGTTGGACTGGTCTGTGGGATGCCTTCAACTTAAAGTTGGTTGCACCCCTGATGAGGGTGTGGTGGAAGGGGACAGGATTAATCCTTAATCTAGACTAGTTTTCTGGTAGCGTTAATAGCCTGCAAGGTCTTGGCTTGGTGGATGCTAGGTGAGGAGGAATATAAATATGTGAGGGGAAACTTTCTTTCAAGGCCATGGACAAAAATGGTGGTTCTCAAACTCTCTTGAACCCTGTCCTTCCCTTTTCATTTGTCTGTTGAAGGGTGTTTTTAAGGGAGCCGGGTGCTGGTTGTGTCTGTGACCGTAGAATGGCATTGCTGCAGAGCACCCATGCGGGTGGAGTGAGGGGGGAGTGTTTCAAATGGGCGGTTCCCAGCATAGCTACCCTGGCCATGGAAGTGGCCACTATACATTTGGCTGGCCCTGCACGGTACACTCTGGACGTCGCAGTGCTCTGTGTGTGGCCATGAGTGGGTGCTCCGTGGCTCATGGGAGCATGTATCTGGCCACTCCACCTTCAGATGGGTGGCCGGCTCCGTGGCTCCTGGGTGGTCATGCTGGTAGCATCTCCTCTGAAAACACCCATAGCTGAGGTCTCTCCTCATACCCCCGCCACATGCATCTTGCGTCTTTCCCACCATTCTCTAGCTGCCCTTCTCGCTCCCTTGTTCTTTGACTCTTTCCTACCCTCCCCCCCCATTATTTTGGAAATTTCCCCCTAGCTTGGCAAGAGTGTGGAGTTAGAGGTTTGCCTATTGGGGTCCTTCTCGCATCCCAGAACACTTTCCGTGTCTTCCCTCTTTCCCTCCCTCCCCCACCCCGGAGGGTACCACCCCCCCAGTTTGAGAACCAACGGACTGGAAAGTGGTCAAAAGAGAACGAAATTTGGAGGGAAACATTGGGGATAAGCACTCTTGGATTCCAAATCGATGCGACCAACGAGGAAAGGGTGAGGAACATCACCAGTGATCCTAAACATTGAGGCTAATGGTTGCAGCTTTCTTTTCATAAAAAAGAACAAAACATGGCCATCTGCACCAGTTAAGAATAAAGTGTTCAAGCAAAAGCTTTTAAATGTCCTTTGTTGCCACTGAATTTTGAAAACTTCAGAAGAAACTTAAAATCAATCTTTCACACACACACCCAAAAAAGCTCCACTTTTGTTTCTATAAGAGAAAATGTTCCTCAAAACTTGGAATGGGCCTAAAACCAAGAATTGGGGGAAGCTTCCTTATCTTGGAAGATGGCTACTCAGTTGTGTGTGTGTAATTATATTATATATATAAACTAATTTCCACTGGGTTAATGGTGTGTGAGTGTCTTCCAAAGCTGGTGACTTAGGGATGTGTTAACAGGGCTGGTCTTGGGCAGGAACGATAGGCCCATGAACCTGGGCCAATTCTTTCCTGCACCTCCTGGGGGCCCTCACCTCAGACTCTCCAATTGGAAGCAGTGCTTCCTCCCAGAAGGGCCCTAAATGCAACATCCTTTAGGACCCCGCAAGACCAACAGCCACTTGGGTGTCTTAAAACAGCAGCCAAAAGCTAGCCAAAATTGCAAAGCAAAAACTGCTCATTTTGGAAGGGATAGAGGGAGGACTGGGGGGGGGGGCAGAGCCCTGGGAGGTCTCTATTTTCTTTTCACCCTGGACTCTACAAAGTCGAAGGCTGGCCCCATGCATGACCCAACTTGAGGTACAAATCTCCAGAGGTGCCTCTCTTGGGATGTTGTGGGGTTTTTTGTGTTTTTTAGTGGTGGTGTATGTAAAACAAGGCTCTCTAAGCTTACGCATCTGCCTTGTGCTGAAACTTCAGCCTGGCCTGAGAGAGGAGGGTGCCCTTGGGTCAAGACTCCATTTTGTGGAACTGGGTACTCCATGCAGTTGCCTAGGTTACTGAGCCTTGGCCCTTGGTGGCTTCCTTGCTTATGCTAAAAGCCAGATTTAAACACTTGGTTCGTCTGGTTCTAGAAGCAAAGAACAAAGTCTCAAAACAGCTGCTGAGGCGATCTCAATCTGTGTACAAATGAATCAATAGAGTTGCGAAAAAGCCTGTATTAAACACTATCTTTACATTCCCTTTGGAACTTGTAACTCGTATTTTGGCCTTGATTTCATCCTTGTTTTTGTTTGGAGACGGGTGCAGAGCATTCTGAATGCTGAGTCCCCTTTGTAAATACTAAGCAAACATTAAAGGCTGCTCTTGGAGGTTATGGTCACTGTGGATCAATGGCAACACTTCAGTCTCTCCTGGAATAGCTTAGATTGTGGTGGGAAGTAGCCGGCTCCTGCTTTTTAGTGGTCCTTGCATGACCTGTTAATCTGGTGGTGTCTTACTCAATGAAAGCACAGAGCACATTAGAGTGGATGGCTTGATAACCTAGGAAGTGAAGACTTGCTTGATCTGTTCAGATTGTAACAAGTCTCTTCTTGCTTGGCTTGTTCAGGGCAATGCCAGGGGGAAGACTCTGCAAAACAAAGACATGGAGAATGATTCACTTCAGCATTCAGAAACCACCCCACTCCTGCAAGACGAGGCTCCCCAAGCAGACCATACCCTTGTTGTGGACACCTGACATGCTCATCTCTGAGAACAGCAGGTGTTGGTTTTCCAATAGTTTGTGTAACCAGAAGAGAATTTTTTTGGGATCTATTGGCATCTGAGAATGGTTATACCAAGTTGGCGACAGGCAGCAATCCTGGACAGTCTTGAGTAATGGACACTCCAAGGCGTTCCAACTTACCACCAGCAAAGTTCTGCACCAGCTACCACCTGCACCCAAATGACACCAGTCTAGATACGTCTTAAAACCAAGCATTCGTGGACCAATGTTTTGCCATATGCTGTTTCTGGCCAGGTGGGAATGAAAACTAAAAACGTCTGTCCTTTCCCGTTGCCTTATGGCTGATGTCCTGCTTAGTTCCAAAAGTAGAAGGCACTTTAATAGCTCTCTTGCTGCAAATGGGTGTTTACAGTTTGTGGAAATCACAATCTAGGTTTACATACGATGCCAGTGTTTACCTGTCTGTGCCTCTTAAACTATGGAAACCGGAAGACGTCAAAGACTTTGAAAGGGGTGGGGGGAGGGAAGAGTACATCTCTCTACTTGTTTGGAACTCAAGAACGCTGGAACTCAAGGCACACAAGGAGCCTCTCTAAGAGCACTTGCCCCAAACCTATTCCCCAACTCATGGTTAATCTGTCAGGCTGAACTGCACTGATCCACGGCTAAGCTGTCTTGAAGATTGTGTATCCATGTACTGTACCAGCTAGCAGAATACTGCTCCCCTTAGATCATCACAGGGGGTTCATTGCAATCAAAGCACCCTAGCAAATCCATGCAGAGACTTGTACCTCTCTGCGATAATGTACTGGATATCAATGAGGGGAAGAAAGCAGGGTTTTGAAAAACTAAATTGCAGGCAGAGACTCTGTTGGCTCTTTGGCACAGGACTTTATTTCCCTCAGTGGTATGTGAAAGGCAACACAAACCAGTGGTTCTGTGGTGCTTGATCATAAGTGGAATTTAAGGAGTCTTAATCTGCAATATAAATTATAATATAGACTATAAACTTAAACTATAATATAAATCACACACTCCAAAATCTGTCAAATACATGGCAGAACTCTTGTTCTATATTAGTTTTTTTAGAATCCGATAGTGGTTGCCTAACCATTGGGTTAGACTGGACCCCCTAGCATTGTTAAACCCCCCCCAACACCCTCTGACTTGTTTTTAAATTGTCTGGAGGAAGAAAGCTTATGTTAGTGAACAGTCCATCCTCAAAGCACTGTAACCCTTCGCTTCTTTGGAGCAGTCTTGAGGATTGGGATGCAGGTCTCTGAAATGGCTGTACTACTGAAGGGTGTTTAATGATGTTTTGGTGCTAATTGCTTTTCTTGTAGGACAAAACACGGTATTTAAACCACAAACCAAATGCTTCTAACTGCCGATGCCAGAAACGTGTCTACAGAATCCTCTCAAAAGAGGCCCTCGCACCCCTGCCCCCAAGTCAGTGGCTGAGCTTTCTTTCCAGGAAATGTCTGCACACTGCATTGTGGGACATAATGGCTCTTGCTTCTTGTGCTGATGCTTTTCTAGCCTTCATTGCACAAAAAAAAGTATCTAAAACTGTCTCAATGTCATTCTCTCTTCCTCTTCAAGCCAAATTGCACTATGAGGAGTTGAATTGTCTTAACAGTATTTGCCAAGATTTTTGTCTTTAGAAGCAAAATAAAATATTTTCAGCTCTTAAGTTAGGACTCTCCTGTGTTTTGTGTGTGTGTGTGTGAGAGAGAAAGAGAGCGCAGCATGTGCGGTAAACTTCTGTACTTGGGGTACCACCATAGATCCCACCTGCAGTGCAAACAAGAGACTGCATTCTGCCCCCAGGTCTGGAGAGAGCGAACGCTGTGTCTTGGTGCACTAGACCGTTTCATTGTGAGCTAGAGTTTCCAAAACTCTGCCTTTGCAGCTCCATTTTTGAGATGTATGCATAATTCCGTGATCCTAGATGCAGTGGCAAGCAACTTGCCCACTGGGGCTAGTGGGGTTTGGCTAGCCCCATGGGGGTGAGCTCAGAGAAGGACGAAGAATCGGCCAGCAGCCCATGCTGGAGGTGGGCTGGGCAGGGAGATGGTACACAACAGCGTTATCTGGCAGCTGCAAGGACTAGGCCTGCGCTCCGTTCCACACCTGTTCAGGTAGTTGTTTGATGGCAGAGAAGACTGACTTTTATATAATATAATTTCTTGTACAGTGCCCTGAATGACTGAGTGCTTTCCAATTTTAGTGCAAAAGTACCATGAGCTGCCATAAAATAACTTAAAATCCATTAAAAACCGCTTAAAAGAAGGAGGAAAAATATTTATGAAGGGGAAGCAGCAGTGGATCCTCTAAAAAGCACCTGGAGAATAGGCAAGTCTTCAGGTGCTTTTTTGAAGGTGAGGAGGATGGAATGGAGATGAACAGCTGGAGGGAGGGAGTTCCCCACAGATGGGTCCACCATAGCAAAGGCCCAATTTCCTGCTGAATTAAGATGTGGTGGATGTGACCCTCAAACAGCAGATTTTTGAGCACAGGTAGCCAGTAGGGTAAGGCTCCAGGAACCGATTGCAAATCGAGTCCTCTTGGGAGTTCTGCACATTGGCCTGGCTTCGGGAGCACTGCTTGTAACTGCTTTAATCCGCCTGATGCTAGCTTGGCTCAAACTCATGTGAAGGTCTTCAGAAGCAGCAGCAGGGTGGCCTGCTCTATCTATGTATTGGAGTGAGCTTGCAGAGGTCTATCGTCCACAGCCCCTGAATTAAAAGCCTTGGGGGTCCAAGCTGGCACTACCTCGATGGCAACACAGCCGTGCAAAGTCAATCAAAAATATCAATTGAGATGAATCTCCAGCAGACAGTGCAACCGAATGTGGGCTCATGCTCACAGCTGGGAACTAGTAAAGATGCACAAGGGTTGAGAGCATAAGGCCATCAATGAACTAGCAGTCTTCTAGCTGTCAGCTGGAGGCTTGCCTTGGTGCAACTTGTGGGGCCCCATGAAAGACTCGGCAGCGCCGATCCAAATTGCTGCTAGTGGAGAACCTGGTTAAACCTGCACTCCTGACTAATTGCCTGGAATTGTTGCCAAGGAGGGTGAGGAAGGATTGATTGATTGGAGACAAAGTAGCTACAATCTTTTTGGGCTGACTTGTGACTCAAAAGCTTGCTTTCCCCTCGCCAGCAAGTTGATCAGGACTCCCTTGTCTCCATCTGTTGCTTTTGGGATCAATGCAGCAACCACCTTAGCTCTATCTAGACTAAGCAATGATGGCTCCACCACCCTAAACAGCCTTGTAGTGGCCATCTATAAAAGGAAGAGTGAGTCCTTTTGTGCTCTTGGGAAGTTGCCATTTTTTCAGAAATCTGGTCCCCACACTTCTTAAATTGCACCTCTTCTTCTCTGGAGTAGCTATGGCCCACCTCTCCTGCCTGCCCACACGCCTCTTCCTTGTTACTCCATCATTTTGGAAATTCTCCCTAGCTGAGGGGAGGCAAGTATTGGCTAGGTGGGCCCTATGTATCTCCCAGGCTAGCTTCTGTCTCGGGTGACGGAAGTGGAGAGACGGGAGACTACCTTCCTGTTTGAAAACCACTTCTCTTTGGTGGAGAAGAGGAAGAATCTGACGGCAAGCCGGTGCAAGGCTTTTTGCTGTCCGAGGCAGTCCCACCCTCGATCCAGCGGTAATACTTACTGGTGACTGAATCGGGGGTGTGAATATCTTCTGTTCAGCTGGCTGGGTGCAGACAGCTCCTGGCTGGTCTTCGCTAGCTACCACGAGCCACTCTCGTTGGGGCCCCCATTATCAGCACTCCATGGTGGCAGCAGCAGTGGCTGTTTTGGGGTCACTACAGGCATAGCACCTATGCAGCAGTGGAAGCAGCCGACCCGCTGAGCACAGATTATGCTGCTGCCTGCACCCTCTGGCTGCTAGGGGACTGGAGGCAGCAGGGGGGAAAACCCAGTGGACCTGCCCATCTCCTTGGGGGTGGAGACTGCTACTGCCAGGGAACCAGCTGCTCAGCTTGGCACTACTCATTGGTTGCAGCCACAGCAGGGGGGCCATGTGCTGGGGGAGAGGGGAGCAGCGGGGCAGGGCACCCCTCTCAACAGTGATGGTATCTGCCACTCCCTTCAACTTGCCACCCAAGGTGACCGCCGGTGCGGTCTTTTTTGGGGGTAATATCATCCCCATATTTCTTGAGGCTAACGTTCTTCTTCTTCCTTAGCGACCCATCCAAATAGGAGTTAAAGCTGCCTGGGAAAGCGTGTTTTGATTTTTATTGGAAAATCTGGTTTTGAATTTTGATTCTATCACGGGATTATTATTAAAAAAAAATTCTCAGCTGAAACGTAACTGAATTTGGCCTACTCAAACTGAGGGTGTAATCACACGTGCAGCAATTATCTGGATTTTTTAAAACTGGTTCTCAATAGTTCGCTGTTAACAAGTCCTGTTGCATTCACATGCATGCCATACCGATTTTAAGTACAGCGAAATAATGCATTCAGACCTTCTTGTAGTGCGTGCTTACCCGGCTGCTCAGTACGTTTCAGTTACAGGAAGTGCCCTGTGGGGAGCTGGAAGGTTGCTACTTTGTAGCAAAGTACAACTTTGCTACAACCTTTGCAAACTTTGCAACAACCTTTGCTACAACCTTTGCAGCAAAGGTTGCTACTTTGTAGACTCAGGGAATAAAAACGGAGAGCCTGAGGCTGCTGGAAAGAAGCCACTCGCATAGTGAGGCGCGCTGCTCTCTCCCTGGTTTCTTTCCGGTATCCCGCTGCTGCTACTGCTGCAGCACTACGGTAGAGTTTAGGAGAGAAGATTGAAGTCCCTTGGAGGGAAGAATTTTTTTGGGGAGAAGCATGGAGGGGAAACATGGAGGGGAAGAACTTTTTTTGGGAGAAGCTGGCTGCAGCCTGCACCCAGCGAGGCAACTACAGGGCTCCAGCTGGTCTCACTGCTTCCGGTAGGGGCAGGAGTAAAACAGCGCACTGGAAAGCACGGTTGCATTCACATCAGAAAAGATTACACACTAGTTAAAACCAGTACATGTTGCTTTCACACTGCTGTTAAGTGCGGATTTATTGAAAACGGACAGCAAAAAGGTAGGTTTGAGTAGCTTTTCAACACGCATTGCTTTAGTGCGATATTGACTACATTTAATCGAATGTAGGTGTTCAGACAGGCATGAAACATTCGTTTTTTTAAAAAAATCGCACAAATCAGAACGTCTGAATCCCCCCTTAGTTTCTGCAAAAATGAAATTGGAGAGATGGATTGGTTTGTAAAATCCAGATTGGCTTCTGCCTCGATACTGGATTTGCTTGGCTAGCTGGTATTTTTGTTGTGTACTTTTAGTGCCTCTGGGAATACTATTCGAGTTCTTCAAAACGTGAATTCGATTGGGCTGTCTGCTATGCAGGGTAAAGTCATGGGAAGTTGGGAGTGGCTGTGGGTTAGCCTAGAGTGGGGATCAGGAACCTTGAGCCCATGGGCCAAATATCCTCCATGGCTAACTTTTTATTTAGCCCCTGGACAGGGTGTCATTTGGAGCAGAGTGCCCCACCTATGTATATGGGCCACGGTTTGACTGCATTCCCACTTCTAACACAGGGAATGAGGCTAGGGGGACAGACCTAGCATTGAGAACCTTCCCTTCCTCCGTGCATCCCTGCACCCAATTTCTTTGTGGTCCTTGAATCTTGTCCTCCTTTTCAAAGCGGCCCCTGGGAGTCTCCACCCGCCTCTGCCCTAGAGATTGATGTGATTTCTCCCTTCCAAGCCTGTGTAAGAACGGTAACTCATTTCGCAACCACCAAATACAGCTATCCGTTTCTGGAAGCAAATGTCCCAACTAACTTCACAAACTTTAAATGGCAGATGGGTTTGGCTCAAAGTCTTGATGGGGAAATTCCAAAATGTGAATTTTTGGTTATGTTGACCAAGCTGGAGCTCTGCCTTGCTTTCTCAGCTGGCTCTTGGACATGCCCCTTGTCACCTCCTTTTAGAAAAACAAAAAACAACCACCTAGTAATATCCTGAGAACTGAACTGACTTGATTCCTTTTCCACTTCCACACCATTAGCCACCAGCCTGCCTGGAAATCCAGGCTGAAAATGGCCTAGCAATACCGAAGAGCAGCCACTGGGTGGAGCTGTTGGTACATGCCAGCTCAGAGGAGAAGTGCCTCAAATCTCTCCCGTCTTGGAGGAATGGCTTGTTTGGATGCTCTCCAGAGCACATCCCTGCTGCCTTCAGTGCTGGAGGCAGAGAACTGCCTAAACCAGCGGAACTCTTTGTGTAGTAGTTGTAACCCCTTGTGCGTTCGGTGCAGCATTAGGGCCACGATAATATTACTTGACGTGGCTATAGAGAATCCATAACCTGAAATGGCTTTAAGATCCTTAAAAGTAGGCCTTCGGAGGGAAGGCAACGTTCTGTTGGAGCAAATGTGCCCTTATAGGTTTCAGTGCCCTGAATGAATGTGCCCCTATAGGCTGGGACTCCTTCCCCTTTGCCCCCACCTGCCTCCCAGTTCTAGAGCGCCTTAGCAACTGGTCTTGGGAGTGAAGGGGAACACTTCCCTTTGGAGAGCACATTCCCCACCGCACTGGAGGAGCTCTCCTAGCCCGTCTCCTGCCTAGAGAGACTCCCTGGCCCGCCGGTCTCACTCTCCTCCTCGGCAATCTCCAAGTGGCTGATCTCCCAGTGATCTCCTGGAGACTGAATTTCCAGTAGATCCTGTCCTCCCTCTTGGCCACCCCTGCCCTCTACAGGCCCAGCATAGTCATGAAGTCGGAGTCAGGAGACGGACGGAGCTAGGAGTATTATCTGCCCAGTCTGAAAACCGGAGGGCTTTGTTGGGGGTCCAGGTTGATATGACCCCGACCCAATACCTTTTGTGAAGTTGATGTAGCGGGATGCCTATTCTGTGGGGCTCTGTGGGGTGTCCTGTTCTAAACAAATGTGATGTTTAGAAATGAGGGACTATTTTATTTTTTAAGCTGCCCTCGGTCTCCTTTCCAAACATGCCTAACTCTGCACAAGCCAATAAACGTAAATCAGCCATGTCGGTTTGGGTTTTTTTTCTTCCCTGGGCCAAGTGGGAGCCCTCACTGAAACTCCACTAGCTCTGTTCAGCAGGAGTATTTATGGGCTCCTGCTGAGTTCAGCCGTGAGTCACTTTTGCCAGACAGATAACACCCAGATTTGTTTGGCTCTTGCCGTGAGAGCGTCCTTGTGTTCTCTGCTGCTAGCATGACAGCCGCGGCTCTGTGCCTCCTACTGATAAAGGCTGAGAGCAAGAAAAAAGAGTTTTATCCACTGGAAACTCAGTCATCAGAGCGGCATTAATCCCACTCTCCCAGTAAGTCGGACTCGAAACCCAGCTCTAATAGTATAGAGCAGGGGCGGGCAAAGCTCCAACTCCAAGAGCCGTGTATGGAGATCTTCGCATGGCCGAGAACAAACCTCTCCTGCTTTCTGATTGGTGGGCAGAGCTGCTGGTGCTGTCCTGACTGCGTTTGCGCAAGACGCTTAGTGTGCGATGACCAGCAGAATAACAGCTCAGGGGTCCCCTGTTCCCCCCCCACACACACACACCATTTTCGAGCAGGTTGTTGTAGTTGACCTGAACCACAGTCGTCAAAACGTTTGAGCAAACCATTTCACAATTTCGGTTCATTTAGTTTGACCAGGCGTTTCCGGTTTTCTGTTCATTATTTGCCAGGAAGCGTGAAAATGAGCAGTGGAAGAGGGATGGTTGCAGGATGCCTTCTCTCAGCGACACTGACACAGAATGGAATCAAGAAGTGTGTGTGCTTGGGTAGGAAAGGGTTATTTTATAGCACCAACGGTGTGCCTCTTGCGAAAGCGTGGTGACTAGCGACAGGTCTCTGCCCCAAGGGGGTTTACAGTCCAAGATGGACAGGAGAGATACAGAACATAGGGTGGGAACAGACGTGACAGCAGACTGTTCACGGCTGTAGCCCACTTTGTAACGTTGTGGCCCAGGCCTCGCCTGCACAGATGTGCAGGTGCTGCCAGATGTTGGCCTGCTGTGTCGGCAACTAGCCTGGGACGTGCCCCGGGCCTGATCATGGGCGCGCATTCCAGGCCAAGGCCCGCCTGACCGGGTCACCGCAGGCGATTATGTCTGTTGACGGCGGTAGACACAGCCTGGATCGGGGTTTGCCATGGGGCGCTGGGTGCAGCATGGAGGTGGGGCCAATTGCATGTTTGTGTGTTCCCCCTGCCCCCTGGATGCAGTCACGCTTGTTCTGCAGCCTGACCTGGTCAGGACTGTATCCGCTGCCGCAGCGTGGTCACATGTGGTTTTTACCCACAGAGAGACAAACGTTCCCATTTTACAGATGAGGAGCTGAGGCTGTGGTAAAGTGGCTAAGCTGGGATTTAAGCCTTGGTCTCCCAGATCTAAGACCATCACCTCAGTCATTAGGGCTTCCTGCTGTATTGAAGCTTTTGGGACATGACTCTTAAGGTTGGGATCACTGACCACCCTGCATTTTGCAGGAAACTGAGGCACAGAGTTGAAAATGACTTGCTGGAGGTCTCCCACTTGCCCCCTGAATCAGTGTCGGAGCTGGGTCCTGGATCCCTGGTCTCTCCTCTAAGAAGTCCTCTAACGAGCTCTTTGATGAATGAAGCACCCTCCCCTGGTTCGGTAAGCTGTTTCCTCTCCGTGGCTGCCCCCCCGGCCTGCTAGTTTATGCCTTTGTCACTGAGTGGATTGATCAACCTGGCTTTTTTTGCTTCTTGCTTGGCTCCTTGGAGTGCGGTGTCCAAAGGCCCCAGCTGGCTGGGAGCTCGGCAATAAGCTTACACTCATCGGCTCAGAGCACTCTGATTATATTTCTCCCGGCTTCCAGACACCTCGCTGTCCCCCTCCCAAGTCTCTGATTCATTTTCAAATGCACCTTGTAACCTCCACGTCCTCTCGCTGCCCTGTTGCCAATTTCCTTTCCTTTCTTGCCGCTGCACTGTGTACACTCTGTTCCTTAGCCGCTGCTAGTCCATGATGTCCCAAAACGGGGGGAGAGCACAGCAGGTGCCTGTGTCTTGGTAAAATGGAACTTTTCTGCTGTAGGCTGGTAAGTCCGCTTTGGCTGCCTTTGCTTTACTGTGTGGAGCCGGGGAGTGGGGGGGGAGACTACCGTGCTGTTTACTGTCCGGCCTCGTCCTCCCAGAAGTGTTTGGGTCTAAGACTTGGTTGTTCATTCCAAAAGGTCAGGACCGGCCTTGCTGCAGAGCAACCCAGGGAGGGCACCCCAGATCCCCACACTTTTCTCTACTTCCAGAGGCCTCGTAATGGCCCCCAGTTTTACCAGGGCAGGTTGTGGGGGCTCACTCCCTCCCATGGGGTGGGGAAGGGTAGGGTAGAAACCTATGAGGCACATTTCCCATTGGTTCCAATGCAGCCAGGCACCATGTATTTCTCACGGAGGGGACTCTCTATGAGACTAACTGGTGGCAGATTGAAAACAAATAAAAGGAAGTGTTTTTTTCACTCCACACACAGTTACCTTATAGAATTTGTTGTCAGGACCGGTAGCGTAGCTGGGTTTAAAAAAGGACTGGCTACGTTCTTGGAGAGTAGGTCCATTCACGGCTATTAGCCAAGTTGATTACAAGATGGGAACTTCTTACTGTCGGGAGCAGGGAATGGATTGCCCACGTTGACTGCCAGTACTTCTCCCATGCAACCAAAATTGGCCACTGTCAGAGACAGGATACTGGGCTTAATGGCTCATTGATCTGTCCCAGTATGGCACTTATGTTCATTGGGGTTTTCTTTTAAAGGGAAGGTATGGTAACCCTACACCCCCTTGAACTTGCTGCCCTAGGCAGTTTTGTGTCTCCACACCCACCTGTCCCATCCAGCCACGGCAGCTTTGGATCTGTTATGGGAGGGAGGGAGGAAGAGAAGTTAGGGGGGCACACCAGAGGCCACGCACACACAGACGTTCGGGGTCTCAACACTCTCGTGAGGGAAAAACAACCCCTCAGGATCTTATAAGGCCCTAATGGTCCCAAATGCGATGAGGCCAGATCATCCGAGGGGGGAGATACAGCAATGTGGAGAGTGGAGCCCCTCCACTGTTCTAGTACACCAAGCACCCACTCACTCCTCTTTTACCCGTAACCGTACCCACCGTGGCACAGTCGCCACATGGGAAGAAATACGTGCATGAGTGCGGGAAGCAAGGGAACAGATCCAGGTACCCACAGATAGTTCCCTACCCAGGACTGAGGGAGCAGGCAGGGTCCCGACTGGAGAAGGAACAGGGAGGTAGGGGAACCCCCTAGAGGCTCTACACCCAGGTTCTCCACTAGTATCGCAAGCACCATACAATTATTTGTTTTATTCCATTACCCACATCGTTATTACTACACACACCAAGCACCCTACTTTCGCCCACGCACCCGCTCACCTTCACACACCAAATCTCTACCCGTACTCTCACGCGTTCCTTGCAGGCAGGGGGTGGGGCAGTTTCTCACAGCTCTGCTGATCACTGGCAACCCCCCTTGTGTCCAACTTGCTTAAGTGGGGCTGGTGCCGCCCCGCTGAGCACGTAGGTGGGCGGAGCAATGCGGCGCAGCCAGGGCCCCCGTCCCACCGCTACCCACTGGCATCAGCTGGGGCTATTCCGCCGTGTCCCCAGCCATACGGGGAGCCGGTATTTCCAGTTCTACCTCCATGAGTGGCTCAGCAGCCGCAGGTGCTCCCCCACCTCCGCAAGCCACCTGCAGCCGGTGGCCCCACCTCCTCCGAGCCACGTAATGGCGGCAGCAGTTGCGGGCTCTGACAGGATTAGAGGCAGGTGGGTGTGGGGGGGGGGCTAGGGCAGCTTCAAGGGGGCAGCTCCCCCCAATCCAACCACGGAGCTTGGGGATGGTTGGATGGGAGAGGTGCCCCCTTTAGGCAGCTGCCTGCACTGCTTATACGGTAGCGCCGGCCCTACTTGGTGGTAAATGATCAGTATCTTGGGCAATGAAAGGTCTAACTCAGGGTGTGTAGAATAATCCAGGAGCGGAGAGCTAATTGCTGTGAATTCGGCCCTTGCCTCCTTTGAGCTCTCTGCAGCTGTTGCTGGGGTGGAACATGTCAAGTAGTAAACAAGTTTGAGGGATGCAAAGGGAAAAGGATGAAGCCTCATGGAGGATCCGTGTTTTCCACGTCAGCTTGGCCTCAATGAGTATCTCTGTCTGGAAAGGAAATTGGCGGAATGAGGCCGACACGCTTGCTTGGCGTTGGAGGGGAGCCCATTTGGGTCTGATGATCCATTGAAAGAAAGTGTTCAAGAGCAGCCTGTCTTTGTGTAACCTCTGCCAAGGTCAGCTGGGCTTGCTGGGGAGCGGACTGCCAGTCACGCACGCCTGAGCCTTCTAGGAGCAGAATTAACTTGTGAGCTTGATCTAGTTTAAAAAAAACATTTGAAACTCTCTTTGTCTGTGTGTTGGGGATGGCCGAGAGCAGGCCATTCTTCCTACAGGTGCTAATTTGTCCTCCTTCCCCCAGTGGTACTGGAATCTGGGCCACCCTCAATGAATTGCCACCACCTGCCCCATGAAGTGACAGAAGCGCCTGCCCCTAAGAGCGGATCACACCAGTGGGAACCCCATAAACCAGAGCTTCTCGGAGACAATGGGTTGGGAGCCCAGGTGGAGTCGTAAGAACATCATAAGGGCCAGACTGGGTCAGACCAATGGTCCATCTAGCCCGGCATCCTGTCTCTGACAGTGGCCAATCACAGTGGCTTGGGAGAAGCACCCAACAGGTCACAATGGGGGACCCATTCCCTGTTGTTGCCCCCCAGCTCCCACCATGTTCCCTGATCCTGTCTGGCTAATAGCTGCTAATGGACCGATCTTCCAGAAACTTGTCCAAACCTCGTTTAAACTCCGCAATAGTACTGGCTCTTACCGCAGCCTCTGGCAGTAGATTCCAGTAGTCTGCGGAAGGGCAGGGGGTGAGATTCAGTCAGTTTTCACCAGCTCCTGAGAACCGCTTGTTAAAATTCAAGTGGTTCGTGGGAACCAATTGTTCTATCTGCCGACTGGCGTCACCCAAGGGTGCCGGCAGAATTACGTTCATAAGAGGGCACGGGGGGGGGGGCAGGAGGGGGCTCTGTTCCAGGACTGTCCTTTCCCACTAGGCCGAGTTTTTCCGGGAGCAACACTTTTACTGCTCCAATGAGCAGACTTAAAAGGATCAGTAAATAGGGGGAATTGAAACCAAATGAGGGCAGTTGGTTCCTCTGAATTTTTTTTTTTTAATCTTTAAACTTGTCTTCTCTGGGATTCAAGAGAGACACACACACACTTGTGGGCAATTTTAGGAATGTTGCTTGTCCCTTCTAAGTTCATGGGATTTCCCCAGCAATGATCTTGCTTCCCATCTGGCACTGGAGGCTTGGGCAGTAGGGATGGGCGAACAGAATGCGGTTCGGTCGTTAGGTTTGAAACCCAAGTTCGGGTTTGATCGTTCGGTTTGAAACCCAAGTTCGGGTTCAATGGTTCGGTTCAGCCGAGTTCGGTTTGGCCGAACTTGGCCAAACTTTCAAAAACAGCGCTATCGATACCGAAATGAAACCGAAACCAAATTTTTGGCCCTGAAAAGACGTTTTTCCTGCCCCTGAACTCATCCGAACACGACCGAACTGTTCGGTCGTTTGAGAGTTCAGTTCGGACGTTCGGTTCGGACGTCCGAACAGACCGAGTTCGGTCCAAACTCCGAACATCCGAACCGCGTTCGCCCATCCCTATTGGGCAGTTGGTTTGGACACATCAGTATACAGAGTCTTTTTTTAGGATACATGATCACATGCTTGTTCTCTGCCACGAAGGAGGGGAAAATGCAGGTTCGCTCCTCCCTAGCTCCTACATATGTATCTGGGCCAGAAAGACACTGCCATTGTGAGGGAGGGGGATTTGATTTGATTTTTATTTATTTATTTATTTATTTATTTTATTTTAACAATTTGTATCCCGCCCCTCCTGAAACCAGCTCGGGGCGGCTAACAATCTCAAAATATAAAATACAATCATAACATTTTTTATAAAATACTCATAAAACCAGAACAATTAAAACACGGCTAGGGAACAGTAAAACAAATAATACAATAAATAAGGGTGGAGGGAGATAAAAAACCCTACCCCCCCCCCCAAAGGCCTGGACGAACAGCCAGGTCTTGCACATTCGCCTAAATGTTAAAAGGCTTGGGGCCAGGCGAGCTTCCTCTGGGAAGGAATTCCAAAGGTGCAGCCCGGCCACCGAGAATGCCCTCTCCATTGCAGCCCCCCGCTTAACACGTGGGACCTCCAAGAAGGCACCCCCGGCAGACCGAAGGAGCCGCTCTCGGGTGCGGAGGGTGAGGCGGTCCTTGAGGTACGAGGGGCCCAGACGGTTAAGGGCCTTATAAATCAATACCAATACCTTGAACCTGGCTCAGCACGCTATTGGCAACCAGTGCAGAGCACGGAGCACAGGTGTTATGTGCTCCTGACGACCCGTCCCTAACAGGAGCCGGGCTGCCGCATTCTGCACCGACTGCAGCCTCCAAACCAGAAACAGGGGCAGCCCCACGTAGAGCGCGTTGCAGTAGTCCAGCCTCGAGGTGACAAAGGCATGGATGAGGGAGGCCAGGTCCAGGCCGGAGACTTACGGATGCAGCCTCCACACCAGATATAACTGGCGGAAAGCGGCCTTCGCCACTACCTCCACCTGCCGCTCCAGGCGGAGATCTGCATCCAATATCACCCCCAGATGCCGAACCTGCTGAGCTATAGGAGGGCGAACCCCCCCAATAAGGGGGGCCGACGCCTCCCTCACTCTCCCCATCAATATCACCTCCATCTTATCTGCTCTGCCACATCCATTCCGCCACGGTCTCCAAACACTGGGATAGCAACGACACAGCAGGGTCTGGGTCAGCTGAAAAGGAGAGGTACAGCTGAGCATCATCAGCATATTGGTGACATCGCACCCCGAACCCTCTCACGACCTACCCCAAGGGCTGCATATATACGTTAAACAACAATGGAGACAGAATAGAACCCTGCGGAACGCCGCAGGTCAAGGCCCGGGGGCATGATGTTTCAGCTCCCAACACCACCCGCTGGCTTCTCCCCGAGAGGAATGAGCGGAACCACCCAACGACAGTCCCGTCCAGACCCCCCAGGTCATGCAGCCGTCTCAACAGCAGCCCATGGTCCATGGTATCAAAAGCGGCCAAGAGATCTAGCATGATGAGAAATATTGAACATCCTGCATCCATCTCCCAGTGGAGATCGTCGACCAAGGCCACCAACGCCGTCTCGGTGCCATAGCCGGGGCGGAACCCAGATTGAAAAGGGTCCAGGAAACCAATGCTGTCTAGATGTGCCTGGAGCTGGATCACCTGGAGCTGGATCGCTTGTTCACAAATGTTCCATTTGGGAACAAGATACAACTGCCTATGCACTGCTACACCTGGGAGTGGGGTTACCACCCCTTCAGGTTTTGACCTGCCTTCTCATGGCTCCAGACAAAGGCCCAAGTTCCCAGGGTTATCGCTGGATAACCTGAGGAACCATTTTTCAGTAGGGGCACAGCCATATTGGAAAAGGGAGGGGCATAGAGGCTCTCCTGCCTCTTTCTGAGGCAGCCACGCCCCCTGCAGAACGTTGGCGTCACAAGGCTCCAAAGAGGGCATGCCTGACCATGGTGGAAGGGGCAGGAGAGTCATTTTGCCCCGCCCTGCTCTACCATAGCCCCGCCTCTGCAGAGCATTGTGATGTCATGACATTCCAAAGCAAGTATGGCCACACCAGAAGGAGGTGGAAAATTCCTTTGTGCTGCCCCTTTTGGATAGGAGCAGCTAAGAAAGTGGGGACCCTAACTAGGAGCAGAAGGAAGAGCAGCTGCCTGGAACATATGTCCAATGGAGGCGCAAATGGCAGCAGAAGACCTGGCTGCAGCTCCGCTGTGGAGGCTGGCAAAGCCAACCCTGTCAGAAGTTGGGTTGTCCCGTAGCTAGACGGGGGGGTTGTAGTGATGAGTCATCAGTTTCCAACACTCAATGGATTTTCATGTGTTTATCGTTGCATCCTGTAACACCCAGTGATGGAGGCTTCCTTCTGGCCCTGCTTTTATTTTGTGGTGTGTGGCTGTGGACACATTTTTTGTAAAGGGATTCTGGTTTCACTCTCCTTCCAAAAGCGTATGTTTTCTTCAGTAAGGCTGACGGCCTCTGAAATGGGATCAGAGTCACGCTCAGACTTTGGTTTTCCCCTGCTGCTTGGGGAATCTCCGCTCCTGTAACTTGCAAGCCAAGGGTGAGCGGAAACTTTTTATAACGGACGATCTTATCCCTTACGTTCTCACCACAGGTTTAGAAAGCACCTAAATTTCTGCTTTGCTTAATTGGTTTGGGCTCTGTTCTTGCAACATTGCCCTGTGCCTTGGTTGGATCCCACAAACAGAAATGCCACCAGGGCCTGCAATGCAGAAAATTCTGTTGAATTGAAAATCAAAAATTAATTGCAGTCATCTTTCCTTTTTTGAAGGAGTGAGTCGGTGCATGTCAAAACGTTCTCGCATTAGGAGGATGTTAATTTTGCAGCCTTCCTGGATCTGGCCATGTGGAGCAGGAGTCTCCAGTGCTCAAAATAGGGGGGGGGGGAGGGTCTCCCCTAAACTTGGTGTCCTTTTATGTTTTTCATGACACCAATCCCCAAAGACGACAAAACCCGGCAACTACAGTGGTGCCAGAATTTCCTCTGTTGTCCGAGGCTCTTGCCAGAGCTGTATTTTCTCTTGCATGGCCATTTTGATGACCTTCTAAAATTCCTTTATTGACTTTCCTACCAATAAAATGTCCCTACCCTGGTTCCGGTTCCATGTTGTCCCTATAGCGGCAGCGATCTAATGCCACCTGATCCCTCTGCCAGGCCAGATATGTCTTAGAATAGTAACACGGGAAGGACCTCAACAACCATCTCATCCAACTCCTCTGTGCTAAGGCAAGATTAACTAGGTCTAAGCCATCCCTGTTGGATGTTCCTCCATTCTTCTCTTAAAACAAAACCCTTCTGTGAAGGAGACTCCACAGCCCTCCTTGATAACTTGTTCCATTGCCCAACCGTTCCTACACGACATGTTCCGTTATTCCAAGGTTCTCGAGTGTGGTTGCCAGGTACCTGATTTGGAACTCACGGGCAAATACCCGCATTTTGGGGTCCCGATTCGGGTATCCAGATTGGTACCTGAATACCATTAGAGCCCATGGGAAACCAACCTTTCAGCTTGCCGGTTTTTGAGTACCTTAAAACCCAGAGAAATGCTCCTCAAATTTCCAAAATCCAGGACCCGAAGTTAAAAAAATCCAAGACCGGAGGTTGAAAAATCAGGATGAAAATGGTATTTGAAATGTCTGTATTTTGAAATGTTGGAATTTGAGGTACCCAATCAGACACCATTTTGGGCACTGAAAAGTACCCCAATTTTTTGAGTCAAATCAGGTACCACGCATTTGACCGTTTCAGCAGTAGTTGCCGTATTTGTCCCAAATATAAGATGGAGATGCCATCTGAACTACTCTGGCTCCAAGTTTCTCTTGACTCCATGGTTCTATGATTTGAAGTAAATGGCACAGGAACAAGTCCCACCTCTTAACTGTGTTAAAGGAATCCAGAGGTGATCCTGGAAACTACAGACCAGTAAGCTTGACGTCTGGGCCGAGCAAAATGGTGGAAGCCATCATTAACAGAATCGCTGAGCATGTGGGGAAGAGAAAACATGGATTTAGCAAAGGTTAGTCATGCCTCATTAATTTGTTGGAATTCTTTGAGGGTGTAAATAAGCATGTGGACAAGGGAGACCCAGTAGATAGTGTACCTGGATTTCCAGAAAGCATTTGATAAGGTCCCACATAAAAGACTCTTGAGAAATTTAAAAAGTCATGGGATAGGAGGTAGTGTCTTACTATGGATCGGTAACTGGTTAAAGGCTAGGAAGCAATGGAGAGATGTAAAAAGTGGTGTGCCCCAGGGATCTGTATTGGGACTGGTGCTGTTTAATGTATTCATTCATTATTTATTTATTTATTTATTTATTAGCAAGCATTTATATAGTGCCAGCAATGTACCTGACACTTTACAAAGTAATGGAATAAACATTGTCCCTGCCCTAGGACTTACAATCTGAAAGACGGGGGGGGGGGGG
>QEPC01002388.1:12378989-12466701 GCA_003113815.1 Sphenodon punctatus | reverse complement strand
GAAGTCAAGGCAGCGGGAGTAGACAACACGTTCAAGCAGCTTGGAAGCAAAAGGAAGGAGTGAGACAGGACGATAGCTAGAAGGGTCAGAGGGGTCAAGAGTGGACTTTTTGAGAATAGGAGAGACTGGCAATTATTTATAGCCAGTTAGCTCAGTGTGGTTTTTCTACCCATTGTTTCGCTTGTGTATCTTGCTCCTTACCTAGCAAGGATGGAGTAAAAACAAAAAACAAACCAAAACCCCAAAAACAAATACGAAGACCAAAGAACAGACAGAGCTGTGATCCACCAGCCGTTCAGTCCAGAGTCGTCCCACTGTAGCCCTGCTACTCTGGAGTAAGCAGTTGGTGGACTGTGGCCAACGTTTTTAAGGAAGAAAGAAATGGGTGAGCTCTCAGCGATTCGTTCTCTAGAGCCAACTTTGTTTTTTCTTGACCTTGGATCTTACTTTTTACAATAGATCATTGCAACTATATGTTTGCACACCGGTCCCTCTATTTATCATGCTATGGGTGTGGGGAAAGAGAACACAGGAGGCTTTCAAATGTCACAGCTTGGGAGATTTATTCCTTCCTGTTAAATACCCCCGATGACATGCATGCCGACTTTGCTCTGTTGAACAAGTTAATGCCTTTCACCTGTTCTACTCCAAATAGACTTGAGAAAAAGTCAGCCCAGCCAGTGCCCTCTGTACAACGGGCGTGCAAGCTAAACTAGGCCGTGGAGTTGAGAGAGAACGGGGGGTCACGGGTCTGGGCGGACTCCTAAGCACCCTTTGACAGGGTGACAACCCTCCTGACCCACCTTTACTTTCCCGGAGCTTTGTAGGCTGTTGTGTGAGTGAATCGGATCTGGCAGGGGCTGGACTTAGGATTTTAGAGAGGCAGGGAGGTAGACGATGGTGGCGTCCAGCACTGAAGCAGAGCATGCTTGTGGGGGAGTCGGGGGCAGAACGAGGCTTCTCCAGGTGGGGTGAATGGGGGGGGTCCCCCCGCCAGGTGGTGCAGAGGAGGCAGTATGATTGTGACAGTGGCAGGGGCACTGTGACTGGAGGTGGACGGAGAACAGAAGGCCCCAACCCTCCAAAATCTGCTGCCCCCCCCCAAAAAAAATAATAATCTGCAGGTGCCTATGTTGCCTGCCCCTGTGTCCGGCCCTGAGATCTGGATGGAGAGTGAAAGGTTTCCCGAGTTTGCTTGTGCTGTAGCACTATTCTAGGTTTTTTACTTTTTCTTTTCCTCTCCTCACCCTCCTCTCTTTTATGACCCCTGGTGCTGGCATCTGAAAACAGATGGCCCGGGGCAAAGTTGGGAAGGCTGGGGTGGGGCCAGGGTGGAGCCAGAACGGAGGAGGCGAGAGCAGAATGAAGGCCATGTCCCTGAAAGCGGACCCTGTTGAAATGAATCTAAGGGAGGGAATTTAGAACAATGCACAGGATTTCCTTTGTTTTAATGCAGATGAAATTAATGATCCCTTGCTTTTGTCTTTTTCTTGGTCAGTTGGATGATGAAGCAGAGAACGCTGGCCGAGTTTGAAAGAGATTAATTGGGAAGCAATAAGTCATTCTTGATGAAGTTGCTGAGAGTCTGACTTGAATTTGCAAGAAGTTGCCTCCAGCTGACCGTAGGGAAAGGCATTGCGGTGGGACTTCAGGGATGAGACGGTCTTTTAGATGTGCAGGGCCCAAGACCTACTGACCATCTCACCAAATTTTTTAAATCTCAGCCACCACTAAGGACCCGGGTAGCTTAAAGAAAGATAGAAAAAGATCTGACTGGCCTGTGCTATCAAATATTTGCATTCTTATAAAGCAAAAGAAACATTCCCGTATTAAATGCTTTTGCTCTCTTCCGTCACAACTATAATCCTTGTGGTCCCTCATTTAGTCTGCGTAGGCGGCCAAGACGTAGTTTTGCCTTTGACTTCTCAGTGGAGAATACCCAAAGACTTTGAAATGTCAGCTCCCGGCGCAATCTGAAGTTCCTCTTTTTCTTAACGGTAAACCCAGGAACCGCATTATCAAATCTCCTCTTCAGTGGGCGTCAGAGGAGTTAAGCGAAATGCAATCTTGAATATATTAACGTTACCTCAGGAAATATGAAGCCCCGGCAAGGTTGCATAAAAGCAAAGATCATCACTCTGATAAAGAAAAACGCTCTTAGCCCTCCTTAGTCCCCCACAATAGTCCTCATAGTTCATTGACATTTCTAAGCCAGAAATGTCAACCGCCCAAAGGATTACAATAGAGGGACGCCCAACCAAACGTCACAACATAATTGCATTGCATCCCTCATGCTTTTATCCTCTATCATTTTTTCCCACTTCCTCTAGCCGCAGGGGTTGAAATGCAAAGTGGGGAGAGACATTTGAAGTTGAGATCAGAGAGCCAGCTCGGCGTAGGTCAAAGCCTAGTAATCTACCGGCATATGCTAGGGTTATGTATTATTCATGTTACAGTATGTATTTAGTCTTGTGTAGCGGGGAAGCTGTGGGGTTTTATTGTTGTTTTTACAGAGTGCAAATGACCCGTACGCTGATATTTTGATGGGATTAGCAGGCAATAGAGTGTAGCATGGAAGGCTAGGAGGGGGTCTGACCTTTTAAAGACTATTAGCACTGGCCCAAGTTAGCACCCGCTGGGCTAGCACAGGTGCGGTGGTGGTGCAGGACAGCGCTTGAATGGGCCACAGCTGGGATAGCGCTTAGGCTAGGCTCATGGAGGGACTAATTGGGGGCTAGCCAAGAGCTCAAGAGACTGAGCTGGAAGCGCCATCTTCCATGGATTCCAGTGAGTCCGGAGAGAGGGAAGGCCCTGCCTCTGAAGCTGGCTCCGGGGGGATACTGTGCCTGGCCAGCAGAACCTGGGTAGGTAGGTAGAATATTTTATTGTTAGCCTTAGGCCATAACAAAACATAGAACAGAAAACATATCACATAACACAACCAACATAACATACATAAGATAAAATAACTCAACTATAGACGATACACTACAAACTAAACCTAGTTTCTCTATACTGCTTAAAAAAGATAACATTTGCACAAAACGCTGCCACTGCAGAGGAACGAGGGGAATCACAACCATCTGGCAAGCCAGACATTTTAAATTCATCACACAGCCCATCGCCCAGGCTATCAACAAAGGATCCAATATATTTATCCCTCAAATGGCTAATCGCGGGGCCGTATAAGAGGATATGCTTCTCTGTCTCTGGTCCCGCCATATCGCAAGAATTGCACCATCGTTTTTCTCTTGGAATACGACGCGATCTGCCGGTCAGGAAAGCTGAAGGGAAGCCGTTACACCGCGTCAGGGTAAGGGCTCTTCTATCGGGCCAGGATGCCCATTTAATTAGGTACGGTGGCGGAAAGTGAAATGATCTAATATAGCTATAACCTGAGGCAATCTTTTGAGCTGATAGGGCCGAGTTCTCATTCTGGAGCTCTTGGTCGGCAATTCTAAGTGCTGTTAGTTAGTCTCACAGCGCCCTTATAGCCTACTGGGAGCAAAGCCTCCATTGAAAAACCAAAGTTTAAATATTTCTGTCTCCACAGAACGACCCCAAGGGTTGGAAGAATTTAAAACAAAAATAGATGACAGAAGAGATTCTGATGCAGGGGGGGAAACTTTCACTTTCAGCCAGAACTTTGGGGTTTCTGGAATGGTGACCAGCTCTCCTGTGCTACTGCCTCTGCCTGCCTTGGGCCTGGCTGCTCCTAGGAAAGGCTGCCCTGCCCTGCCCAAACCACACCCCTCCTGCCTGTCCCAGTCTTCACCATACCTCCCCGCTTCCATCCTGATTGGCTGCCAGCCAACATATAAGCTTTGCTGGTAGCAACAGGAAGTTGGGTGGAGCTTCTGACTCCATGTATGGGGGGGGGGGGGGGGTAGAGGGGTCCCTGTCCCGTCCTCCCCTCCCTCCCAGTTTTGAGTCCTGCCTTGATTCCAGTTTCCCCAGTTCTCTTCTCTGCTCCATTCCAAGCTCTTGCCCCCAGCTCTGCACGGTCTCTAGCTTGGCTCCCTAGCCCTACCCCACTCCAAGCTCTTGTGGTGGCCCCCTCTTACTCTGGCCCCTGAATCCTGCCCCTGCCCCAAAAATCCCATGTCTCGGATGCCCTTCACTCTCCAACCCATACAAATGAGCCATGGCTCCTCTAAAGACACTGGGATTTAAAAAAAAAAAATTAAAAGTCTTCAGCTGCTTTTTGAAGGTAAGGGTCCTCCACATTGAAGGGCCCACCACCACAAAGGCCCAATCACCCACCGACGTACACAGTTGTTGTTGAGATGGCTGCATAACTTCGTTTCTACAAATGGTAAATTGGAATGCCCTTTTCAATCCCTACAATCCTGGTTCTGGATGCCCTTTCTTTAAACATCTCCATAGACTCATAGACTTGTATGTCTGGAAGCGACCTCTGTTGGAAGGTAATGGTTAAAGAAGCTAAGGGTTGCATTGGACTATATTAGTAAGGTATAGTGCTAAAAGGAATTCTTTAAAACATAAGAAGTGCCCGTTTGGGTCAGACCAATGGTCCATCCAGCCCAGTAGCCTGTCTCTCCAACAGTGGCCACCTTCAGTCAGACAAGTACCTAACGGGTCATCATGGAGTGATTCATTCCCTGCTGCTTAATCCCAACTAGGGATGAAACAAAATTCCATCTCAAATTCAGTCTTTGGCAGATCCAGCTGTTCCAATCTATCAAAATGTGGACCAGAATAAAATCCTTCACCAGAACAATTGGATTGATTTGCCTCCTACTGCGAACGCTCATAATGATGGTGCCCTGTACAGCGCTATCATTTTGCACATGCTCAGTAAGGAGGCTGCCATTTTGCGCATGGGCAGTAGAACCACCCACATTTTGTACATGGGCTGTGCAAGGCACAAAATGGCGGTGCCCTGCCGTCAAAGTTCTGACCGACGTTTTGAAATTGCAAACAAACAAACCCCGCCGCCCTCCCCTCCCCCAGTCTCTGGAGATGGAAGGGTTGTTTTGAATCTGCCCTAGTGCTAACAGTCAGAGGTCATACCCCACCCCAACCAACTGGTGTATGTTGTTTGCAACTCACCAGACAAAACATCCAGTTCAAACCTTTCTGGGCTTCCTTGAGTTAAAGAAGAGCCTAGAACAGAGGGGATGCATGGTGTCACATGGAAGGGGACAATTTTTAAATCTGGCAGCTTCTTAACTGAGCTGGGGGAGGGGGCAGGGAACGCAAAGAGTTAAAAGCTGACGAGGAAGGCAGCTTGCCGGGACTCCTGTCCTCGTGACAAATGAAACCCTGGCATTTCCCACTGGACAAATGAGCCCGGAGTGATGGCAATTGAGAACAGTGCCACCTCCTGAACCAAAGTGACTCAGATGAATTTCTCCTGTTAGTTGGGAGGCTCCGGCAGGCGGGCCGAGGCTGTAGCATGTTACAGGTTTAATTTATAAATGCTGACACATGGCATTTCCCTGGGCTGTCTCGCAGTGAAGGGCAGCCCGTCTGCCGGCTCTTCTCATCTGTCTTTGTCAGGCCTGGCGATCGATGCTGGGGAAGCTATTGGCTTCTCATTCTCCATTTGAATATTATGGAGAAGAGTTTCTGCTCTTTTGTTTTGGAAGCTTTTCCTCCAGCATGTAAAACATCAGAGGAGAAGCAGCAGTGAATACTGCATTCACACGAGATGCTTAATATGGGGCAAACCCTGTCCCCTGCTTTATTAATTATTTTGTGTGTGTGTATGAAAGGGTTAGGTGGTAGGACACACGAGTGTAAAGCACATTAACTCCCCAAAAGTTAAGCTGAAAAGCAAGGTTTTACAATGGGCCTAAATCCATCACACTCATTTCTTGTAATCCCTAATCCATAAAGGGATGACTCCATTTATCAGTCTGCCATAATAGCTGCAGGAGGGGATAGAGGTGATTTCCCACTCGGGGGATGAATCCCCCACTGCCTGCCTGATTGGCAAAATGCATTGTTGACAAAACAAACAAAAAGTGCATAATAATGGCTGTTAGCGGCCATGGCGGTACATGCAATCACTTTGGACGTGAGAGAGGGAACATGGGCACTCCCACAACCAACAGTACAGGCTAGGAGAACAGTTGTGTGTAAATGCCGCTTAAATGGCCTTTAAGGATCCTTCCCAGCCTGCTGAAGCTCTGATTTAATGGGGTTTTTGTTTCCTTGTTTGTCAATTCCAAATGACACCCCTTTGCTTTTTAAAAACAAACCCTACCCTTCCAAAAGCCTCCACTACTGCCTAACTAAAGTTGCTTGGGTGCTATTTCCGAAAGAAGGAAGGCCGCTTTTAGATGAGCGGCCTGGGAAGCGCGTTCTTCAATGCGTTGCTAGGAGAAGCCGCGTGGGGTGCGTTTACATGTACCGGAAGTGGCCGCCCGTCATGTGAATCGGCGGGACGCACAGCCTCCCACAGTCTCTTTAAAGACTCCTTCTGGAAACCCCAATATTGAGGTTTCCAGAACACGTCTTTAAAGAGGTTGTGGGAGGCCACGTGTAGCGCCAATTCCTACGGAGGGGGGCAACTCCCAGTGCATGTAAATGCACCCCGCGCGGCTTCTCCTCCCAGCACGTAGAAGCACGCACTTCCCAGGCTTCTCGTCTAAAAGAAGCTGAAGTGTCATATTAGGGACTTCTTGAGAACCAGGAGTTAACAGCGGAAAGGAATAGTCGCGGCTAATTGGTATCCATCCAACCAGATCGGTAGTATCTGCCACGATCCAGAAAGGTTTGGATACCAAGCAGCATCAGGTTAATGTTTGGAAGAGGATCCAGTTAACTACATTGTCAGTGTATTACTGCGTACGGTATGGGTGGAGAGTAGCCTGTGATTAATTATTATATTGCTTTTCCCTGGATTTGGCCTCGGGATCCTGTTCTTGCCTCCAAGCACTGAAAAACTGAGCTCAAGGTAAAGGAGCAGAGGTGAGGGCACGCACACAAGGACAGATCCACGATCTACTAATCCATACTTAGGGCACAATCCTACTCCATTAAAGTTGGAACTCTCATTGTCTGCCTTGACTTTGGCCTCTAATGCTTCCATGCACTCCAGCTAAGGTTCCCCCCTCAGGGTTACTGTCACTCAGCCTAGAACCCAGGTCCCCTAGGAGTTCCAGAACAGGGGCCAGCTCTCTTGTGTCACTACTACAACCTGCCTTTGGCTCGGTCAGTCCCCTCAAGAGGCTGCCCTGCCCTACCCTACCTTAGCCAGGCCCCTCCTGCTGCCCGTTTCCAGACTCTGCCACGCACCCCCAGGTTCCGGATTGGCTGCCAGCCAACATAGAAGGCTCATTGGTAGCACCAGGAAGCTGAGTTGGACAATGCTCTCACTTTTGATTCCTGGACCTGCCTCCTGTTTGTCCCTCCCCTTCCTGCCTTGTTTTCCAGTCTTGTCTCTTTCCCAACTCCAACCCAGGCTCACATTCTGGCCTTGTTCCTATTACTGTCCCCCTGCCCCATCATCCCCCTTCCCCCCCACACTCTGACCTTGCTTCTGCATGTGGGTCCTCCTGAGTTCTGGATACCCCCTCACCGCATGCCCCTTACGGTTACCACCTCCCCACGTCTGACCTGGAAACTCCAGGTTTTGACCCAGAATCTCCAAGGGAAGCTCTGATTTCTTTGGATCAGCCAGGGCCTGGAGGAATTAGGGCTTCGGAGCATGGCCATGTCAGGAAGGGAGTGACCTTCCCATCTGACATGACCATACTCCACGGCGATGTAATATGATCTACCCCTCACACCATAGCTGAACAAGGCCTTGTCCTGAGTGGAGGCCTCTCTCTAGTAGGTCCTCGGAGCGCTCCTAGAGAGCTGCTTCAGCTGTGTACTCTTGTTTGTCCTTTCTGCATGCCGGAGCTGAGGGCTTGCCTCCCCCTAAAACCCGAGCTGGCTCCCATGACTCATGTTCAGTGTCGTTGTTCTTGGAAGCTTGCTCATGCTTTTATAGTCGCGCTTCATTGGAAATATCAAACGGAAAGCTTTTTTTTGGTTTTTTTTTTTTAAACAAGCCAGACTTCAAAAGGATGTGAATTTGCATCTTGGGCCAAAGGATCTTAGGGACCTGCTGAGGTCTCATGGGACACTACGGCCTGGGAGGCGATGCCAATTCTAGGTAGCATTTTCCGTTGGCTGGGTTTGCATTGGGATTTTGGGGATGACTTCAGGAAAACTAGGTCTTCTGTGCTAGTGTCGTTTGGTAGCTCCCTTCCCGACTTGGGCGGTCATAATCTTCCCTGGCATCCCATCAGTAGGCATGGGGGCTGTTGTGATGTTGCAAACGCTGGTCGTGAATCAAACAGATGGTGCAGATGAACTCATCGAAAATGGAAATCTGGCTTTCAGAGCCGTGCATTTTCTAACAGAGAGAAGAAAATGGAAATTAGATGGGAATCCTACTCTTGCCTGGAAGTGGGGAAACTTTTCCATTCCAGGGGCCACGTGGAAATTAGAACAAGCTCTGAGGGGCTGCCCAGAAGCTGCGCGTGGGGGTGCTTAAGGGGTGCCCTCAGAAAGAAGAATATCCAGATCAGAGAGCTGTGCCATCCAGAAGTTTTCAGAGTGGGTGGGGGCAGTGACCCCTGTCCCCTCTGAAAATATCTATTTTGGTAGAGACCTTTCCAAGCTGGCCAAGCACCGCTAGGAAACTTTCAGAGCGGGCAGGAGCAGAGCGTTGACCCTGCTCCTGCCCCCAGCCCTTGCGGTGGTGCTCAGCTCACTTGTAAAGGGCCCCCCACAGGGCCCTCAGCTCACTTGAGCCTCCTCATTCCACGGTAGTTGCACCGCTGGTTGCAAAAGCTCAGACAGCTCTAAAGAGAGTGACTCATTTTCTGCCTGGTCTTAAAATACGAGCAATTGATTTCACAGTCGATAAATTATTAGTTCCCATCACTAAACATGAAGGGTTTATGAAGTTTCATCTCTCTTTGATTGCAGAGGGATTGCACTGTCAGGAAATAGAGCTTGAATGATTACTTTCCCCCCCCAACAGAATGCCTGCCTGGTAGAAGGCGTGGAGAGGAGCCTGCCATGACAGGATTTTTTGGCTTGGCAAGAGAGTGCCTATAATGGGCAATCTGCCTTAGCTGACTCACCACCACCACGCCTCCAGACAAGGCCATGACTCTGCTTCCCTGCTTGAAATCTTTGTCGACTATTGTCCTGACAAGCCTGGGTCTCTTGACCTGCTCTTGCGAGAATTTCTGTGTCTCTGAACACACAAATCCAGATTCACAAGCATAACAAGGCTGTGCCCCAGGGTAAGTATTTTCAGGATGCGCAGGACCCACCCAGTCCCACATGGGATCTTTTTCTCCACTGTCCTTTATTTACAAGTGGGGTCCATTGCCGAGCATATATACACGGTATCAGTTTGTCCCCCTGGCTCAGCTGATCCCCTGTGGCCTCCAGAGTCCCTCTCATACTGGGTCTTCGAGGCCCCTTAGTCCATAGGCCCTCCTGTCCAGGCACAATTCCTCCATTTGAAGCAGACCCCCTCCCTGGCTCCTGCCTCTGGATCTCTCCTCGACAAACAGCTCAGCCTTTAGGGCCTCAGGGCTTGCTTGGCCACACCCAGGCCCAGCTGACTTGCCCCGGTGGCTTGCACAGCGGTGGAGTTTTTAGGCGCTGTCCTTCATTTAGATGAGCGCCTGCACTTCTCATAGTGCCTACCTACAGCGTGGTCCTCAGGTCAGCACCAGCGCCAGGCCTTCAGGCTGGCACTACGATACACCCTGTCAGAACGAGTGCAGACTCCGTGTTCATTAATTTGGGGTCCATCATATCACAGGCCAAACCAATACAGACCCTTGCATAGTTGGCCAGTAGTCATGGGGTTTTTTGGGGGGAGGAGCAGAAGCGGTTGAAGCAGGAGCAGTTGCAGCAGGGACAGCCAGTGCGGGAGGCGTATCCATTCAATGGCTCCACCTCCACAGAGGAGCCAGTGCAGCAGCTCACAGTAGGGGGACGTTGGCCTCCCACAGCCAGAGGTGTGACGATGTTGGTCTGGATCTCCTCTCACTTCCTCCAGAGACTCTTGACCCACTGCTGGCACTGATTCGTGTCCCTGTGTTATCTCTGCTGCGCATCTGGAGCTCCACCTTGTTGCGAGAGCATTCCACCGGCTTATTGGAGGTTCTGCTCCGCCCGCAGAGCGATGAAGGCCCTCGTTTCTTCCTCACTCCAGGGAATAGGCCTCTGGCGGATGGATGGGTAGACAGAGCGTGGAACCCTAGACGTAGCAGCGCTGGTCATTCCCCATGAGGACAATAAAGGGAGACACGCCCCCCCCCCCATAAGTGCCTTCCTTTTTAATGTGTTAATGTATTTTAATTGTGTTACTTTTAGCTTCTATGTTTATTTATTGAGTTGTAAGCCGCCCCAAACTGCCTGGAGCGGCGGTTGCACTAAATAAATAAATCAGTCGTCGGTGGCACCTGGCTTCTCCTCTTTGACTCCTCCCCTTCCTTTACACCTCAGATTTAGGCCACTTTTAGACCATCGCGGCCACGCCTGCGCTTGTTTTTCAAAACTACCGGGTGGCGGGTTTACACGTGACACCGCCGCCGATTATGCGCATGTGTGGGCGACGCGCGTCCATTTCTGCGTCGCCCACACATGTCCACCCTCGATCGGCGACCCGGTCAGCTTGCGGCTGCTGTTTCTCCCTGCATCGTATCACTAATATTATGCTCTTCCTTACTGTTCCTGCTGCCAGGGGTGGGGAACCAAATACAGCTCATGGCTCGTATTTATTTGGCCCCTTTCCAGTTCCTGGATCTGGATCCTGGATCTAGTTCCTACCCCCAAGCACAGAAAGACTGAGCTCAGGATCAGGGAGCGAAAATGAGGGGCATGCCCACAAGGACAGGGGAACAGACCTTTGAACTCTCTTCCTGAGTGAACCCCTTAAGCAGCTCCTCCCCCAACTTCTGTGTGGCCCTCCAGAGCTTTTTAAAGTCACCCTTGGGAGGGGAACAATTCCCCACCACCACTCTAGTCCATGCTCCAATCGTCTCTCTCTCTTTGACTGCTGCAGCCTCCTTTTTTTCTGGCCTTCCCTGCTCTCACCTTGACTCTCTCACTTCTGTTCAGCACTCGACTGCTAAGGTCTTCCACCTCGCCAGTTGTTTTGATGATGTTCAACCACTCCACTGCTCCCTCAGCTAATTCCAGTTCCCGCTTCACCTCCAGCACAAACTTCATGTTTTCACCTTCAAGGCTCTCCATGACCTTGCTCCTCCCTATCTTTCCGCCTTTATCTCCTACTATGTTCCCATCTGGGAACTTCGCTCCCCCTCTGCCATCACTCCACCCGCCCCAGACTCTCCTGCTTCCAGAAGCATCTTTGCCTCTTCTCTCATGCTGCCCCCTATGCCTGGAACTCCCTCCTTGACCATGGGTGCTAGACTGAGCACGCAGGGTTAGTTGGGAGTCCATAGCTAAGGTGGGGCAGGCATAGTAGGTTCTCGGAGCAGAGTACATTAGGATCACATTTACTGTGTTTCGGTTTGGAAATTTGATGTTTGATCACATTGGCCTCCTAGGCTGTTTGTTTCATAGCGCTTCCATAATCAGGAGCTCATCCTCTTAAGAAACAAAACCCTCGATTGTTTCTTGTACAGCCAGAAAACTTAAGTAGCACATGAGACCCTGAGGCTTATAAAAGAAAAGTTCCGCTTGCAATTTATTTTCTTTCCTGGGCACGGGGAGACCAATTCTTGAGAGTAGGCTCTGAACATTAATTACCTGCTTTTCAGCCGTTTCGGATTGGAGCATCTCCCCCTCTCTCTCCTTCCTCCTAGGATGACTTTGTGCTTGCTCAGGTCCAAGGCTATAAAAGCTCCCCTGTTGGGAAAGGAAATATCGTACATCAGGCTTGTACTGTATGCCTGAGGTCATCAGCGGTCCAGACCGAGGGGAGGGAACTGGGAACACATGCTCTGCTCTTTCTTTTCCCAGACTGAAAAATGAATCAATAACTCATTGATTTAAATTAAAATGTCTCCCTTGCAGAATGCCTCAAAGCACTAATATTTGTAGCCCCTGTGTCTTGCTGCTGTGATCGGAAATCTGTTGGCCTGTGAAATATGGGCATACTTGCTGTTCGGGATTGTCAAAAAGCAGGAATCCATTTAAACTAACTGTTCACAGTTGCTGATGCTCCCAGAAACCAGTTCTGTCTTCTGCTGCTTCATGGGAAAAATCCAACAAGGTGAACTTTTGGCAATTGCCTCTTTTGCCATAAATTATGTATTGAATATGTTCTGGTCAATATATCTGACTTTGCCAAGTAATTAAAAATGGGAATCAAGGCAGAAGTAGAATGTTTCAAGGGAAGCAACAGTCAACAGGCGAGAGAGGTTGCCAATGACGCACAGGGCAAGAATGGATTTGAGACAGCTCTGTGTTTCTCTGCAGGGGCCTCGTCTTTCTGTAAAATAAATAAATAAATAAATATTTTTCCTTTCAGATTCTGCAAGCAGAATAAATTATGCAAACATCTGCTAAGTGGTGGAGGTTTTGCAAATTTTTGAAAGCAAATGATTTTCCCAGCATGTCAATCTTGGACCAAATTTTTTTTTTCATGGGTGGGGATAGGATTTGGGGTTTTAGGAGTAATTTGAATTGGAGTTTTACGTAGCTTAATATTTTTCTTTAACTATTTTTGGTATGTTTTATGTAGTCTGTGGAATTATTATGTTTAGAGAAGGACGGGCAGAGTGTAAACCGAAATAAATTTTTCCAAGACCTCTTCCACGCTAGCCTTTTACTAGTTCTAGACTCTACAACAGTCCCGAGTCAGCTCCTACCACTAGGCAAGCCCATCCTTAAAGAGAGATTGTGACATGAGAAGCTAGGCTAAAGAGAGTGGTCAGCCGTTTGCCGTGACCATAGACATCTTCCACACTAGCATTTGTGGTAATTTTCTTGATCTAGAAGGGTATGTTAGGACATCTGCCATGTGCTGTGCAGGTTTCCATGCCCTCAGTTGCTCACATTCTGGGATAACATGCGTGTGAATATTAAGTGATGATGAGTTTTCTCTCCTCTGTCATGATCCCCGTCAAAATATTGACAAACCTTCCCGATCCGTTAATTGCTACAATTTTCAGAGCCTCCTGGAGAGACTTCGCCGTATGATTTTCCATTAGTTGCTAGGGCCAGATTCACCCAAGAGGCTCGGACGGGTGTCAAAGTCTGCCAAGATGACAGACTGGTGGTGGTGGTGAAGGACTGGGAGTGGGACCATGGGCGCCAGGAGGAAGGGTTCAAGGGGGTGCAGTTGCACTTCCCTGACTCCTCCCTGGTTCCACCTATTCTGAGCATCGCGACGTCACAACGCTCGGAAAAAGGGGTGTGGTCACATCAGAAAGGGGCAGTGAAGTGGTTCCCTCTTCCTTTCCCCCCAAACATAATTCTGCTGGTGCCTTTGACTAGGACGCACGTACCTTGCATGTATCATTCTCGAAGGCACTAGCAGCAACTAACTGGAGTGCAATTCTGACTGAAAAGGAGAGATGATCTATAAAGCCCTACACGGTCTCGGCCCCTCTTACCTTAGGGACCGCCTCACCCTCCGCACCCCAGAGCGGCTCCTGCGGTCCGCCGGGGGTGCCTTCCTGGAGGTCCCCCATGTTAAGCGGGGGGCCACGATGGAGAGGGCATTCTCGGTGGTAGGGCCGCGGCTTTGGAACTCCCTTCCAGAGGAAGCTCGCCTGGCCCCAAGCCTATTAACATTCCGGCGAAGTTGTAAGACCTGGCTGTTCGCCCAGGCCTTTGGGAGGGAGGGTTAGGGGGATGTTTTAGTTTCCCCACCTATTTTGGTTTTATACTGTATTTTAGCCCTGTTTTAATATTTTTATAATATTTATGTGAATTTTAATTGGTTTTTTATTGTATGATTTTAGTGTTGGAAGCCGCCCCGAGCTGCATGGCAGGAGGGGCGGGGTAGAAATTTATAAAATAAAATAAAAAAATAATAAAAATAAATATATGATGGGGAGAGCAATGACTGAGCAGAACTTTTCTACTCCCACATCTACTAAAGCAGCTAGAGAGAGAGTTAAATCCGCCTGTCGCCACCGGTGGAAATGATGGCAGTGGTTATCTTTCTCAAATCCAAACTGCTGGGGCCCAAGTGACCTCTTTGGGGGTGGTGATACCGATCCTTCTGGTACAGAAGTAGGTGGGCCATATTGCTCCAAACACGTTAGCCTCGTTGGTGGTCTTTCCATCTCCCCGAGCCAACTTTCCTGAATCTCTCCCATTGCTTCGAAGAGGATCCGATTAGAACACATTGGGTGTTCTTAGACCGATGTGGAGGCAGCCCCCCCCCCTCCGCCCGCCCTAGAGCTGCTGCAGGGGTACATGCTTCCAGCCCTGCCTGGGTCTGCTTTGGACGGACCCAGCAGGCTCCCCTGGCCGCAGTCTTCCCACACAGCGCCCTTCTCCTACACCATAGAGTTGCGAGTGATTGCCCAACACTCTAGGCTGGCACCCACAACTCTATGGCATTGCTGGGTCAATGGCTGGCTGGGAGTGGAGCTAGCAGACGGACAGCAGCTCCACTCTGGGCACAGGTGCCCCAGGGTTTGGCTGGCCTGCTCCACTGGTGGCACTCTGAGGGGTTCCGGAGCATTGCCAGCAGGGCTGCCCTGAAGCAGGCTGGCACAGCCACCCCTGGAGCTGCCGTCTGTCTGTCTCTTTACACCCATCAGCATGAACGACAGCAGCAGCACTCCTATCATTGCAGGCTCATTCATGAATTTGTCAAAACAAATAGAGAAATTACTCAATGGAAGCTGCTTAGATTCCACCCCACCAAAGTAGACCTTTTCCTTCTGTACTAGTAGACACTATAGGGCTGAAACAAACTGGACTTTTCTAGCTTGTGAGTTGAAAGAAAGGATTTTTATTTTCAGTAATAAATCTTCAAACTCGATTCAGCCAAGTTGGACTATTCACACAAAACTTCAGCTTCCTTTACTGTAGTAGATTCGCTTCATAAAGAGAAAGAGAGCCTGCAAGAGGCCAGCCAACTGCAGAAAGTCCTGCAGGAGACACCTAATTAGGGTGCAGGGAGCTAACCAAGCTGCGACCCTAATTGGAACCAGGTGATCTAAAACCCCAGCCTGGTCAGTTGGGCTGGGGGATCTGGAACAGGAAGGTTGCTGGTTTGGCTGGCCCTTTGGAGAAGGGCAATAAGCTGAATTTAGGTGCCAGGCTGGTAAAGCCAGGAACCTTGTGACTGAGACAAACCTGCAAGGAGTCCCACCCGCCCCCCGGGACCAAGGCACGCAGACGGTGGGAGATCAAGGTGCAACCTTTCTATATTTAAGGGGCTCATGAGAGAGCTAGAACAGTGTGTTTATTTGCTAGGCTCAAAGAAACGCTAAGACTGTGTTGTTAACAGAGCCAGGAAGCACTCAGAGCCTAGGACCCAGGCTAAAGCTGTGGAGGGTCTATGAAGCCCTAAAAAGGACTATATTTAACCCAGAGGGGAAGAACTTTTAAGTTTGTAACATTTATGTTTGGGGACCCACTTATTGGGAGAAGTTCTGTGACCCGGTGGAACGGGCCCAGCTATTAAGGGGTGAAGTGGAGACTGCCAGGAAGGGCATTAAAACCCTGGTTTGGGGTGCTAGACCCTCATGCGGATAAAAGAACCCTTTTGAGTTATTTTGGCTGACAGCCCTAGGCACAACTCTTGATACCCCTATCGGGGGGAGTGTTGCGCCCCTGGAGGGAATACTTGATGTGGATCTGGGGCCAAGTTAATTCCCTAACTGGCTCCTCCTGAGCTGGAGAGCTGACCCATCCACAGATACGTTTGACATTTCTTGGATTAATTTGAATCTCATGATGGTTCATGCTCAAACAACACTGGGAAACACTATGGGTGAGTTTGTACAAGTTGTTTCTTTTGCATTTTCAATTTCCTAAGTTTCATCCCTTAGGAGCAGTTAATGAATTAATTAGTTCTGCCCTGCGTATTCCCAGCATGATACTCTGCAGCTGCTTTTGTGTGTGGTGCATCGTGGAGTGCTAGTTACATGCCCTGGGGCAAATGTAGCCTTTGGGCTGGGTTACTTTCTGGTGAGGGGGAAGGGGCTCCGAGACCAGTGTATTCCATGGTAATAGAATCTTCTCCCTTACTCTAACCCTCTGGTCCTCAGGCAGAGGAACTCTCCTCATCCCTTGCTCCGGACATGGTTCCCTGCCCTTCTCGCAGCCTGGTCTTGGGGAGCTCCAGACACTGGAATCAGCAAAACAGCAGTTGTGGTGGATTCTGTCCTTGATGACGAATCCCTGATGCTGTCACTAAGTGCAGCAGGACTGAAAGCAAGAAATATCAATTCTGACATTACGAGAAACATTCAAGAAGTTAAAACCACGGGGAATGGATTATTCCCGTATGACCTGTTGGGTACTTTTCCAAAGTGACTGAGATTGGCCACTGTCGGAGACAGGATGCTGGGCTCGATGGACTGTTGGTCTTGTCCAGTCTGGCCCTTCTTATATTCCGATAACCCTGGCATTTGCGGGGTGACACTTGTGGGTTAATTGCACATTACGTACAAGTAACCCTGCAACCTAAGTTGTTCACACACTTTTTTTAAAAAAATGGGACAAACCAGAAACTGCAGTTTTCCCAACTCCTATAGAATAGCACACCTTATGCTATGTATCCCTTATTTGACATAAGTCGTATACAATGTGGTTTATCATTAATAAAAACTTATGTAAAACAAAAAGCAAAAAAAACCCCAAACCCTCACTTATCCAAACACAACATTGTGTGTAACACGTGACACCAATTAACCAGTTGTGAGTTACAGAATTATCAACCTGTCAAAGATTAACTTGATCAATCCCTGCTCTCAATATATATGTCGTGAGATGCAGCGTTTTCGGCTTGCGGTGTTTGTCGAAAGGGGAGAGAAGTTCAACCACTTCTCCGTGTGCTTCCAACAGCCCATGATGAAATGAGATTGGATTGTAACCCATTAAACATGGACATGTTTATTAATAGCCGATCGTTAGAGCTTCAGGAAATAGGATATCTAACTTGAGCAGTTTTCAGGAATCTTCTGCTAATATTGACTTACAATTTATTATTATTATTTATTATTATAATTTATTATTAAAAATGAGTAAAGCATTTTTTCTGTTCTAATCTATTACTGTGGGCTAATTAAAAAGTATATTAACGAACACATCTATGGTCGTTAGCAAACAGTCAATTGACTAATTTTAAAGATGGATGAGGATGGTAGCAGTTGCGGACAAATCCGTCTTTGGAGGGCTTTTTTTTTTGTGTCTGTTTGTAAATGAGCTGGAGGAAAAGTTTGCGGTAGCCTTGAGGGAAAGGTTAAAGGAAATTCATTTAATGACTGCAAATGGGAGGCATTTATATTCCTAATAAGATCTTTAATGGCAGTTTACACTCACTTTAGAAACACTACACCACCTTCTTATAGCAGAGAGCTAGTGGCAGGACCCAGGTCTTGAACCCTCATCCCTGGGATGCCCAAACAGCGGCTAGGCCTGCAGCATGCTACTTCTCCTTGGCTCATAGCAACGGGATGCTGGGTGGAACATGTGACCTTACCTGATCTGTGTGTTTTCTGTTCTTGCCCTTGTCTGATACCTGGTCTCTTTTCTTGTTCCGTTCCCGACATCCTCTCCATCAGATCGGACTTCTGTTCTTTACTCTGCTCCTCCACGGTGTCTCGTTACAACTCCCCACTCTTGACTTGATGTCAGAGTCCACCTACGTACCAGACTTGGGAGCCTTACAGCTAGTAAGACCATTCAAAATGCTATGCAAAAATGGTAGGGTCATGGTTCTGTGTATGCATCTCATCTCCAAACAATCTATAACAGAAGCCCCCCACGCCCCCAAATCCTTAGCAAACCACACAGCCTATTTATTCAATAGGAAACCAAGGAGCCAAGGGGAAGGGGGAAAGAGAGGGACAGGTAAAAGGGCTGTTCCCCAGCGTCCGCACTAAAACCTCTCAGCCGTTCCCCAATATCTGGGGGACTGGATGCTCAGCATGGAAACCGGACAAGCTGACTTAAGAAGGCATACGGCTCATCATTGAGGCCACGGACCTGGGGGCTGGAGGGAACACCCAGTGGCTGGGGAGCTGGAGGGAGTAGCCAGCGGCGGGGTAGCCGGAGGGGGTAGCCGGAGGGGGTAGCCAGCGGCGGGGAGCCGGAGGGGGTAGCCAGCGGTGGGGGAGCTGGAGACGGTAGGATAACAAGGCCCCGACGCACGAGGGGAACAGGGATCACGAACAACAACAAGGACGGGGGTGCCACTCATACAAAAGACAAAAAGGGTTTCACAGGACAAGAGACTCACACACAGAATACAACAAACACACACAGTCACAAGGGAAGAGACAAGGCAATGCGGCACCGGATCAAGGGAGGCACACAAACCAAACCTTTGGAAGAGCAGTTCCTCCGCCAGCTTCCCGAGGCCACCAGAAGGTCCTAAATACTCCCTGGTGGCCAACCAGGAAGTCAGGGGGTAAGCACCCAAAATGGCCGACAGGTGAGCAGGGCTGGGGCACCCAACAGGCAGAAATGTAGGAGGCGACATAATGAGGAGGAGGAAGGCACAGTCTACCGAGGCACCCGGCGGTGCAAGCCCCTGCAGCGATGCCCCGCCCCCGAGCCAACGGTTCAAGACCGAGCTCCGACAGCGAGAAGCTTTTAACCTTGGATGTTGACCAGGTTGTCTTTAATAAAATCAGAGGAGGCTGTAGTAACACAGAGTTTAAATTCCAATGCTAAGGTGGCGGTACTCTGCTGCTTCCCAAGTCTGTCAAGTGAATGCAGGAATTATGGAAGAGCCAGTTGTGGTTCTCGGAATCTAAGGATGAGTTCAGATTTGCAGGTAGAGCTCTGTAGGCATCTAGGGATAGTGTGTAGTGTTCACACCAGTTCTGTTCCTGCGACAAATGAATTATACCACGGTTTCTGTCCATGGTAGGAGCAAGTAGATTGGTGCATGTAAGTGTATGAAGCCCATTTGTCTAAAGGAAGACAATGATTCCTGTAAATCATTGGGATTTTCCCCCTACAAAAGAGACCAGATCTCCCTTTCAAAAGTATCTACTGTTCTGTGGATCCATCCGCTATCCTTGAGGGTATGCAAACCTATTGAGAAAAATTAGGCGTAGCTGTCATAGATGCAGAGGATGCAGTTCCACCGAGGCCCATGCGGACATGAATTGTGCACATAGGTCAATGGGTGGTTAGCACCGAATGAAGGCTGGTTGAGTGCCTCAGGGGGCTCATTCCGGCCTGGCTACAGCTCCGGCACAAGTCTTCCTACCTGAACTGACTGAAATGAGGCTCTCTTGTCCAGTATCAATTGGGGTGGAGTCCTCCTTTAGGAGATGTAATTGACCTGCTCAAAATGCGCAGATACTAGGGGAGGAACAAGCAGGAAAATTCTTTACTTGAGAATAATTTCACCGTCTTGGGAACTAGGCGGCAGGGAATGCAAGCCGAGCCCGGGATGAAAATGACAGACGGCTGCAGCAAGCGGGTAGTTAATTTCACTCCTAGCTGGAAGGGAGTGAAACAGCCGGGCTGTTAATGGCAGCAGCAGCTGGGTTGTTAATTTCACTCCCAGCCAGCTCCTAGCTCCTCTCTCCAGCCTGCTTTGCTGCTGCCGCTCAGCCACTTCACGCAATCGCATTGTTAATTTTATCCTGGGCTCGGCTTGTGTTCCCTGCCACGCGGTTGACCCTTCAGCTGTGAAGTCGAGCGGTTGCGCAGGGGCGGAAAGGCTTTCTCCTCTTGCAGCCGCCCGAGCATGGGAGCGCTGCTTCAGATGGGACTGGTGTGTGTGTGTGTGTGTGTGTGTGTGTGTGTGTGTGTGTGAGAGAGAGNTCTGGCAGTGCCCCCCCTTTCAATCAGGGCCAGGGCTGGGGAGAGGGAAATCGCTCAGTGGCGCCACCTGTGGCAGTGGCTGCCAGCACATGAAAGGCGGGCAGAGGGCTGTACACATGCTAAAACATTTATTATTATTATTAACAAACATTTATATAGCGCCAGCAGTGTACCTGGCACTTTACAAAGTAATAAAATAGACACGGTCCCTGCCCCTAGGGCTCATGTGAGTGAAGGCTGCACGGACCGAACACAGACTTCAGCGGGCTAATCGTCTCGTTGGAAAACACCCTTTGTAACACATTCTTTCTCCCGATATTATTATTACTATAGGCCAACAGCGTACCGGGTGCTGTACAATCACTAGTTATGGATGGGTCCCTACCCCATGGGTTTACAATCTAAGAAACAGGGGTGGCGGGGGAGAGAGAGAGAAGAGTGCATTCAAATATTTATACCCCGCCTCTTCTGTTCACAGCAGCTGGAGATGGCGCACAATCAATAGGCTCACAATTCAGGAGTTTGAGAAGTTGCAGGCTCACGTGCTTCCCTTGGTTACAAGGAACTCGATTCTGAGTGAGGAAAAAGAGGCCCCCGTTTCACTCATGACAAGCTAGGGAAGGCCTGACGGAAGAGGTAGGTTGTCAAGAGGGATTTGGAAGCTGGGAGGGAGCAGAGCGAACGTATCCAGGGAGGGAGTTTCAGGCATGAGCGGGCAGGAAGAGAGAAGAAAGTGCCAAGACATTTACAGGAGTAAAGAGGAGCATGACACTAGTGCAGCTTTCATGGATTCATTTGTTTCATGTTCCCTCTCTTTTCTCTGTGTTCCTGTTCGTTTAACGAGAAAATCAGTTTTTGCGCTTTTACAGGTAAGGAGGCTCCATTTTACCCAGTGCAATCTGGTGCATCTCACAGAGTGGATACAGTGGGGTTTTTTCCCCCCCCTAAAGATGCATTTTTTGGGAAGTTTGTTTGGAATCTTAAGACAGAGCTCAAGGAAGACAGATGTGATAGAGGTTTTTGCCCAGATTTTTGGTCTCTCTTGGTGCCTGTTGGCAGCCATGTAAATATAATAAATTATGTACCTCTGCAAGGCTAGGCTGAGCTGATAAACAAGCATGTTTTTAAAGGGATATCATTCTCACAATAGTGTTTGACTTAAGAGATTAGTAAAGGGACATGGATGTCACAAAAACGACCACAGAGACCATATTGCCAAGTTATCTTCTACCAATGTAAAACCCTTCTGCTTCAACCCCACAAACCTACGTGTTGGTAGTATAATTTTTAATAAACTGTGTCCCTATTTTAAAAAAAAAAATATGCTCTGTGTTTTTGTTCTCTACAAGATTTTTTCAGTTTAATGTTCCTATGCTCCCTCTCCTTGTGGTGTGGCATTATTGAGCTGTTCCTAGCTTCTTCTTTTTTCGTTCTTGCCCTGGTCGTCCTAGGTTCATTTGATGTCTATTGTTCTTTTAAAATCAAGGTGATAAATGGCAATGTTCTTCCAGTGCCTTGGGATCTCTGCCTCATGCCCAGTAGAGGCAAAAATCCATGCTGGGGATGGGCAAACTGTGGCTTGGGCGTCATCTGCGGCTCTTGGACAGGACTGACCCTGGGTCTTGCTCTGCCATAATGGTGCTGTGTCTTGGCTGCATCAGAGTACTCAGCTGAATCCCAGCTGCTCCTCAGAATCTCAGGGCTGCAAGGCACTGACTCTGCCAGCCGGTCGTGAACCAGGAGAGGTTTGTGTATGCACCCCTGCACGTCTGTCCTGTGACTCTTCCCCATGTCAAGATTGTGGCCCATGGTTCTTGGGTTTGGGAACTCTGCCCACCCCTTCTGGTAATGAGGAGCATGATTCAGTGAGGAAACTTCTCGTCTCCTGCCCAATTGCTCTTTGAGCTAGGTGGGGGTGTCTGTTTTCAAGCAAGAGTTTCCTCTCCGATGACGGTGGCTTCTCAGCCTGAGAATGAAATTCTCTTCCTCTCTGAGACGCTGCAGAGCAATCGCCACTTGGCTAGCTTCACAGGCATTCATTCCCATTCATCGGGAGCTGATGAAGAGGCTTAAATCATCCGGGGTTAATGGAGTTGGGCAGTCAGAGCGGTGGCTGCGTGTTGAAAGTTAATCGCTTATTACAAGTCTGTCGTTTGGGTCCAGCAGGAGGCCTTCAGGTGTCCGGTAGATTTTCATGAGGGTAGAAGGCAGCACCTGACAACAGAGACACGACTCGGGGGGAAAGGAACAAGAGTCCAAGGGCCTGTTATATCATTCCTTCTTTCCCAGAGTGGGTTACTGCCTCCAGGCATTCACCGAGAGGGGGTGGGGCCAGATTGATGGGGATGGGGCAAAAGGGCTTTCATCCCCCTTTCTGATGTAAACCCCTGTCCCTTACAAGGTGTTGTGACATCACATTGCTCTACAGAGAGGGTGGAACCATGCCAGAGAGGGACGGGGCAATGGGACCATCACAGAATGCCATCACTTATGGAAAATCATGATGCCCCATTAGACAGGGCCACACTGGAAGGGGGGTTGGGGGGGGATTCCCTATGGCTGCCCCAGTTCTGGCATAGGGTACAGCCACACCAGCTGCAGAGGGCCCGATCCCCATGCGGCCCTGTGGCGGGCAAGAGCAGCCTCCACACTGTGAGGCCAGCGCGGGAAGCTGGGAAGATGGTCAGCCCCAGCCCCCTTTTGTGGGGCAACCAGGCCGCTGTCAGATCTTCTGCCACGGCTGGGACAGGCCAAGGTGCTATCCACAAAAGGAGGCACTCAGCCCAACCAATATCTCACCTTTGACCATGATGTGGCCACGTGCAACGGAGCTGGTGGGGCGTGGAGCTGGCGGGGCAGAAAGGGCCTGGGCCAATCGGCAGCCATATCCCGTTTTGGCTAAGGCTACTATGCGATGCATAGCCTTTTTCCAAGGATGCATTGCGTAGCTGCCAGGTGTTCGCTCCACCCCGTAGCGGGAAGGAAGACATCTGATCTGCCGGGTGCCAGTCACATGATGCATTGCATCACATGGTCCTGCCTACAAGACTGGTTTTAAGGCTGCCCAAGGTGAGGTAGGATGCCCATGGCATCTCGTGTGGCTGCAGCCATGATCACCTCTGTCGGGGAAGCCCTGATTTCCCCAGATTACGGGTGCATCCTCAGTTGACCTCCCTTATCCATCCTACATTGGATGGATGCTGGCAGCAGCGCTGCCATTTTGGAAAAGGGCAGCTCGTCTGCACAGGCGCACGATGGCCATGAGCATGGACAGAACGACTGCCCTTTTCCAAAATGGCGTGACGCTGCCGGTGCCATTTTGGAGAAGGACTGCGCAGGTGCAGAACAGCCCCAGTGGCCATTTTGGAGAAGGACTGCGCAGGTGCAGAACAGCCCCAGTGGCCATTTTGGAGAAGGACTGCGCAGGTGCAGAACAGCCCCAGTGGCCATTTTGGAGAAGGACTGCGCAGGTGCAGAACAGCCCCAGTGGCCATTTTGGAGAAGGACTGCGCAGGTGCAGAACAGCCCCAGTGGCCATTTTGGAGAAGGACTGCGCAGGTGCAGAACAGCCCCAGTGGCCATTTTGGAGAAGGACTGCGCAGGTGCAGAACAGCCCCAGTGGCCATTTTGGAGAAGGACTGCGCAGGTGCAGAACAGCCCCAGTGGCCATTTTGGAGAAGGACTGCGCAGGTGCAGAACAGCCCCAGTGGCCATTTTGCAGACGTCACGCGCAGGCAGGGACCGCATCTGTTTCTGTGTTCTGTACAGCACCAGGTCACACGACTGGCGCTATATAAATGTTTATAATAATAATAATAATAGTGGTTTTTAAAATTTTCTCAAGAATCTCATTGAGTATTATTATTTATTATTATTATTGATATAGCAGGTGTCAAATTGCCAATTCTTGACTCATTCTCGATTGGGGAAAACTTGCCAAGAGCCCAATTCTTGACAAGATTCTTGAGAATAGCGAGAACCAGTTTCGGTCCTAGCCTTACCACAGGGCAACCTGACTGACAGTCTTGCTATTTACTTCCAGTGGCCGCCTTTTTCACCACGGCAGGATGCATCTCCCTCACCACCACCCGCAGGGCCCCAGACATAACCACCTCAAGGGTGCCCCTGAGGGGGTGAGCTGATCACGGGCCCTGCATTTTGTCTTCATCCTAGGTCTCACAAAGTGTAAGGCCGGCCCTGTACCCATGATTGAAGCTTTAGCATCGGCTCTTGCTCCGTAGTTCTCCGATCCGATTCTCCCTCTGATAATAAGAATTCTTGGCACAGGCGCTGACAATTGTTACTATAATGCTGAAACAACAGGCTAAGCATTAGAGAGGCAGAGAATGGCTTTCTTTGGATCCCTCCTATCTGAGCACAACTCTTCCCCTGTCTCCAACCAAGTTACTCTAGGTGCAGATAGGACTTCAGTTGTTTGGGGTTATTCTCCTCCCACCTTCTCAGATTTCCTGGACTATTCCTGTAAGCAGCAAGCTCCCCTAGACTTCTGGCTGATACTACTGCAAGCCTGGTGAGAGAAATGAGATCCTAATTTATCCTGCTCTGACTTTCCACTACAAGAATGTCTGATATTTTCATTAGCCGGCAAGAATGTGGGCCCTGTCCTCTCCCCTCTTAAATTCCTGGAGTGGTGTAAATTTTTGCTCAAGCGCTACTTTATCCACCCAGTGAAAAATGTAAGTAAACATTTACTCAAATGGTTGAGTAAAATGAACAATTTCTTGGTGGTGTGTGGTAGGCCGTACCCTCCAAAATTGCAGTGCTGTGTATGTCTATCCATACTCCTGTTCCTGAACAGCAGGGAACAGAAGCACTAGACCTGCAGCCTCACACCGGGCTTCAAGCTTGCAGTGCAAGGCTTGGTGCTGCTGTGCTCTGCCACTCACCCAAGCAGCAAAACTTGCAATGCAGGTGTGGGGGCACTGCTGCCTTGCACTGCAAGCTCGACGGGTCGCTACAACATCATTTTAACCACATGCTGCCAAGAAATCACGGATACATTCAAAGGTACCGACGTGGTTTTAGCTGGGTGGGTATCTGCCTTTAAAAAAATCGAGTTATATCAGCGGTACAGAATTTGACTTATCCAAGCAGAGAAGCAGGCAGCAATTCAATTGTTAGACCTTGGGCTTCAGAAAACCTGTTCCTTTGACTTAGCCAGAATTCTGAAGTTTGTCTTAAGCATATTCCACTGTACATCACTTACACCTCCTTGTTCGTTACCTTGGAATCTAGGTCCACACCTCCTTGCTTGGCAGGTAAGGTCAAGTAAGAAAGAATGAAACTTAACTCTGAACCTCTGGACCTTCCAATCCCTCTTGAAAACCTACCTCTTCTGTCAGGCTTTCCCTAGCTCCTCATCCCCACGGACTCAACACTGATGCCTCCTCAGCCCTCCTTCACTGTGACCATTTTCAAATGAGATGTTCCCACTCATGGCCACCCATGGAGGTGCGTGGGTGCGCGCTCCTGCAACCCACTCACCTCCACCCCCTCCCCCAATCATGAGAGCTATTAGTTCGTGTGACCTGGAAAGGATGCTTGATCATGCTTCTCTTAATGCAGCCTAAAATTGCATTGGCCTTTTTTTTGCGACTGGATCCCACGGCTCACTCACGTTCCGTTTGGGATCAACTACAACCCCCAGATCCTTTTCACACGTATTGCTGCCAAGCCGGGGATCCCCCATCTTGTAGTTGTACATTTGATTTCTCTTACCTAAATGCAGAACTTTATGTTTATCTCTGTTGAACTTCATTTTGTTAGTTTCAGCCCAGTTTTCCAACTTATCAAGATTGTTTTGAATTTTATTTTTGTCTTCCAAGGAGTTAGCTGTCCCTCCCAGTTCTGTATCATCGACAAATTTAATAAGCAACCCCTCTACTCCAGTAGTGGATCGAGCAGCCATGTGTATGTGAGACGACGGATTATTTTGTGAAGAAAGAAGCTGAACGATGCAACTTGGACACATCCAGAACTGTTTGAGGGTCCATTCACTTTACAACCTTCTGAAATTGTTGGTTTCAACAGACCCCACTGGTATCAACACCAAGCCCCCCACCCCATACCCTTCCACCCGTCTTCCATTGCCTGAAATCTTTCAAGCAATAAATCAGGACTAACGGTATCCGATGCCTTGGCAAGTTGAAGGAGCACTGTGCCAACAATGAGACCAGTGTCTCTAGCCAAGGATATATGATCTATGGCTTCAATAACAGCTTTCTCTATAGAATTCCATTTACTAACTCCAGACAGAAGAGAGGATAAAATGTTCAAAGTGGCTTATTCTGCTCTTCTCCTTCAGAGCCATTTCCATCTTATTAGCTTTGAAACAGCTGCAGGGAACATTAAGGTCATGAACTAAAGTCCTACGGAAAGACTTCAGGAGCTGGGGTTGAAGTTACAGGAAAAGGCGTGTGAATGGGATAGCGCTAGGGTTGCCATCTGTGGTGATGTGCAACCTGCACGCATCCCACCACGTTGGTGGGAGGGGCCAAATGAGCGCGCGCGGGAGCAGCTAGGAGGAGCGGATGATTCCCGCCCAGCCTCAGTCTGGAGTTAGAGGCAGAGCAGTGTGGAGCTCTGCCAGGCCTGAGAACCCTTGTACCCGAAGGCCTGTGGCCCAATAAAGAACTGTGATTGCAGCTCAGTGGTGTTTGTGAGTATCTGGGGCCCCTTCTCAGACCCTCACTCTGACCTGGTCCCCAGCCCAGGCAAGAGGCCTGACTGAGCTCCCTGTGTCCCAGCCAGGGGACACTACACCATCCCTGCTGGTTTCACCTAGAGATTCTGGGTTTGGACCCAGAGGCTCCATGGGACGCCCCTGATTTTCCCTGGTCTCCAGCCATGGTTGACCTGGAGAATCAGGGATTCTGGGGGCAGCAGGGGCAGCCACATCGAAAAGGGGGTGGACTAGGAACCTTCCAACCCCCCTTCCCAATGCGACCCTTTCCCTCGAGTGCCATATGCTCCAAAAGGGCAGAGTTAGACCAGAATGAGGGTGTCAGTGGCGGGCGGGGCAGGTTGCGTGGCACGCGGGGCGAGCGGGGACCGGGGCCCGCAATGCAACCCTTGTATAGCCCGGACCCACCTGATAGCCCGCAAGGGCAAAGAACTCATGGGGGCTCCCCTCCGGTGGCTCCGGAGGGGACCCAGTCAGTAAGGGAGCCGCCGGCGCTGCCGGAGGCAGGGACACGCCCCCCGCACGCTCCAAGAGGGAAGCGGGGATTAGAAGCCACGCCCCCAGTAACAGAGAGCCAGGAAGGGCGCGTCCCGCAGTTACAGGGAACGCCCTTCAGGAACACAGAGGAGCGTCGGGAGGAGGCCCCGCCCCCTCGGGGTAGCCCAGCTGCAGCATGTCCCCCGCCCCCGCAGCGCCGATCAGAGCGGCTGCGGGCTCGTACGAGGGCGGGGCCTGGGGTATAAAAGCCAGCGCCGCCTGGGAAACGGCGCTGGTGATTGTTGAAACCGGCCCCCCTTGCGTGACTTGAAATTGAGAGAGCAAAGAGAGACTGTGTATCCGAAGCGTTGCCCGTGTGGTTGGATCCCCGCCTAATCCCTGAACCTGTGAGTGTGTGGAGTGAGAGTGGACGGTTGTTGTGAAGTGAGTGCCCTGCCTACCCTTGTCTTGGTGTCCTGCAGTTCGGAGGTGAGTGTCCGTGCCCTGTATCCCCTTCCCCAAACCTGGGTTCCTGCACCCCCTAGGGTGATTCCCTTACATCTCTCCCCCCGAAAGTACGTGGAGTGTGGAAAAGAGTGTGGGGCAACAGTGGGTCCGTGGTCAGCAGCGCCCTATGATGATAGGGGCCTGAACTTCCAATTGTGCTTGCACAAGGAAGGGCCCACACACTATCCTGACGGGCAACTATTCCCCAGTGTTCCTTGCTCTGACCACGCGCCTCGTCAAAGAGTGAAAGCGTGCTTGTGTGACACCCGTACCCCCGTAACAGAGGGGTGTTACGGCCTGTTTGCTCTGCCCCCTCTGACACAGTCCTGCCCCCTTAGGGTTTCCTTCTGGAAGGAGGCATCGGCCCTAGATAGTGCTGCGGCTGATTTGCTTTCATATAAAACAGATGCCAAGCAAACTCTTTCTCCCCCCCAGCCCTGTTATTTGGGGCCTGGACATAAATGTAGGTTATGGGTCCGTAGTTGTCCCTAATGGAATATCTTCAGATGCTTGACAGTGGAAAAATAGGCACACAGTGTCCCATCCCTTAACTTGCATAAACATGGATTGCAGTTATAAACATTTAACTAACGTTGGACTCAGTTGGAGGGGAAATGGTGGATGTCTGTGTGAGAAGCTCTGGGTACACATAGGTGTGTATGTGCAGGACTCATGGTTCGATTTAAAACTCAGCCTTCTAAAAAGTCAAAATACTCAAATGTGGGCATTGACTTTGGCTCCAAAACATTCGTTTTAATGACACTCCGAGGATCGCAGGTGGAAGCAGTGACAGTCCCTTTCACCATGCTAGAGAATCATCTCTCACAAACACACTCACACCTTTTTTTTTTAGTTTTCCTCTTGCTCACAGGCACACAGCTCCCTCCTGCCTGGGGGTGGGGTGGGGGGGTGGGGGATCTTTTTTCCTTTATTATTGAATAGCCCTGCTTATCCCAAAGTGGTTAAAATAAAAACACAACAGACATGCAGTGAAGACGTGGACCGCGGTTCGAGCCCCAGAATGCACCGCGGCTGGGGTCAATTCCTTCCACCGCGGCTGCGGGTTTCCGTTCAGAAGTTACTTTTCATGCACCCCTACCATGGTGACCATTCACCACACTTCTGGACTTCCTCCTGCCCCGACCTCACGAAGTGTGGTTAGTTTCACCCTGGGCTGCGTTTGACTGTGGTGAACATCTGAATGTGAGCAAACAGACATGCATGGTGCTTTCACACACACCCGCGTTTGATTGAGGTTGACTGTGGTGGACATTCACCACGACGCTTCTGAAATCACCCATAGCTTTCTCTCCTGCTCGATTAATGAGGTGTTAATGACTCCCTTTGCAGTACAAAGCTTACATTGCTGGGAGCCCAGTACAAGATCACAAAAACCCATTACTGTACTGGGCAAAAAGGTACTGTTGGAGGGTATGCTAATTGCTTCCATATTGTATGCTTTGGCTGACCTTAGCAGCACTCTGGAATAGTGCTTCTCTGTTCCTACTGAAGTCACAGGCTGTCATCCACAAACCACTTACTCTGGAGGAGTAGTCATAGGGCTTCAACGGGACTGCTCTAGAGTAAATGGTCTTCAAATTGCAGCCAGAGTGAGCAGAAAATGCTGGTTGTACCGATGTGTAAGTAGGTGTGTTAGCGTTGATTTCAAACATAAAACCCAAAGCCTTGACATGGTCATAAAATATATATTACAATAATAAACCATGTGGCTCCTTCCTGGCCAGTGGCTTGCAAAAATTTTAAGGTGGATCAGATATTTGAATAGAGACAGCCCGGCTGTCATCCAGCCCTGTTCACATTCTTGAATAATAAACCAATCATAAAACCTTCATTGCGAAAATGTTTATATGGCTTCATAAACTTGGCAATGCTTTTACGTGTCTGACCCACTAAATACAGCCTGTACCCTGGTTGACTGTTCAGTCGGAGAACGCTTCGCCTGTGTTCTGTCTCTCCATACCCAATCTGTCAGATATTGTTTACTCTTTCCTCCTTTGGTGGGTAACAGTCCTATTGGTGGAAACTTTAGTCCTCTAGCTAGCTTGCGGCAGCACCGTTTGGCATCACGTTTCGCTAAGCTCTCGACCAATCGCCTGTCTCCCTCCCCACCACCACTGCAATGCATGTGACTTTACACCAAAGTTTCTTTAATAATCGTCCTTTTTAAAATAATAGTAAAGCAGTTTCTGGTTGGCTTATAAAACACTGATGTTTAGCCTTCTTTGTGAAGGACACCTGGGTCAAATGCAAGCCTGTTGTCAGGTTTACAGGATCCAGCCCCCTGGTACTTAGGGGGCAGTACTGATCAAGCAATAGTCCATGGACGTTGCTAAACAGTAGGGGTGGGACTCCAGGGGGATTATCGGATATCAGATTTATCGGTATTGGATATTCTGATATCAGATTTATTGGTATCAGAATGTCGGATTTTTAACAGTGTCGATTTTCTCGGATCTTTAACATTGCGGCCATTGATTTCAGTGGGGCAATGTTGAAAATCTAATAAAACCAGCAGTGTTAAAAATCTGATATTCCAATACCAACAATTATCTGTATTATTGGATTAATCTGATACCAGCCATTATTAGTATTATCGGATTAATTCGATACAGATAGTCTCACCCCTACTAAACAGGCTCATGGTCAAAGTCCAGGACAAGGGTCAAAGCGAAGAAGCTTGTCCCTAGGGAGCCAGGGTAGCGTCCGGATGAAGGTGGGAAGGTTACAGGGCATCAGACAGGTTGAGAAACTAAGCTCGAGCTCAGGTTGACTAGCAGTCTGCGCCACAGATTGCTCAGACAAGGAAGTGTAGCATGAAGGGGCAATAAGTACAGGAGGAGAGCCAATGAGCAGCGCCCTCTTGCTCACCTGACCCCCTCCAGTTAACTAATGCTGAAACTCAGTATTCAACATTACTCAGTTTTTACTGAGTGTCTCGGTATTCGACTCTGTTTTACCGAGTACCAAATTACTAAGGATCGGCCTGGCACTTGGTCCAGTACTCGGTACTTGGGTAAATCCTTGGATGGGCAATATATGGGGCTTTTCCTGCAACATAAGGGGCTTCTCCTTGTCCTATATAAGGGAACTTGGTACTTGGAAAAAACCTCGGTACTCGGTTTTATTCTACCAAGGGTTTTATTGAGAATCCAGTAAAGTTACCAAGGCCCGGTCGAACACTTGGAGTCAGCCCTCGGAAACCTGGAAATACTCACCATTGTTTTTTACTGTTTGGTGCAACCCTAGTTGTAACGGATTCAGGCTGGTTTGTGCTGTATTGGAGGCAATTACCTGGCCTGACCCGTGGTTCTACAGCTGGTACGGCACCAGCTCAGTCTTCCCAGGGATCTGAGTTCTGGTCCCCCAGCACCGTGCAGTTGGTGTCAGAAGTCTTGGTGAAAATGTTTGGCAATAAATACCCTGAAATAATAATAATTAATAAATAATAAAGTAATCAGTCCCAGTCCAACATCTTAATATAATGCATATTTGGTGTCACTGGCTAATGCTGAATAAGATAACTTAGGATAGCCCCATGGGAATCAGATGTCCAGTTTTATTATTTATCATTTCTAGAACACGTTCAGTGTTCAAGGTACTTAACAGCGGTTATCTAATTTCCCCTCACTGCAACCTTGTGAGGTAGGTCATTATTATTCCCATTTTCCATATGGGGAAACTCAGACAGAGAGAGTGACTTGACAGGTGAGGTCATGACTAAGGCTGTTTTTAAGTGACCACACTATACCGTTCTGAAATTGTTCTTACCCGACTTGTCGAAATGTCATCATCATCCTAATCAGTCCAGTTTCAGCGGTTAGACTACAGCTGTGACATTATAAGGGTGTTCCGTTCCTGGTTGTCTAAATGATTATAAAGTTTTGTGGTCTGACTGGCAGCGGAGTTTAAAATGAGTGGGACAGTCAAGTTGCTCCAGAATTTATTTATTTTTATTTTTATTATTAAAGTTTATAGGCCGTCCCCTCCTACTATAAGCATCTCGGGGCGACTAACAACATTTTAAAATACATAACTAAAACATAATTAACACAACATAAAATCCCCAGATTAAAATAACCCATACCCAAACCCTTCCTAACCCAACCCACCCACCCCATCTCCCTAAGTACGGCTATGGTACTGAGACGGCGTTGGTGGCCTTGGTCGACGATCTCCGCCGAGAGATGGACACAGGACGTTCGACATTTCTCGTCCTGCTAGATCTCTCGGCTGCCTTTGATACCGTGGACCATGGGCTGTTGTTGAGACGGCTGCGTGACTTGGGGGGGCTGTATGGGACTGTTCTTGAATGGTTCTGCTCATTCCTCTCGGGGAGAAGCCAGCGGGTGGTGCTGGGAGCTGAAACATCTTGCTTCCGCTCTTTGTCTTGTGGCATTCCGCAGGGTTTGATCCTGTCTCCGTTATTATTTAATGTTTATATGCAGCCCCTGGGGGAGGTCGTGAGAGGGTTCGGGGTGCGATGTCACCAATATGCTGATGATACTCAGCTGTACCTCTCGTTTTCAACTGACCCAGACCCTGCTGTCTAGTTGCTATCCCAGTGTTTGGAGACCGTGGCGGATTGGATGTGGCAGAGCAGACTGAAGCTCAACCCCAATAAGATGGAAGTGATGGTGGTGGGGAGAGCGAGGGAGATGTCGGCCCCCCTGATTGGGGGGGGTTCGCCCTCCTGTAGCTCAGCCAGTCCGGAGTCTGGTGGTGCTGGACGTGGATCTCCGCCTGGAGCGGCAGGTGGAGGCAGTCGCGAAGGCCGCTTTCCGCCAGTTGTATCTGGTGCGGAGGTTGCGTCCGTACGTCTCTGGCCCGGACCTGGCCTCCCTCATCCATGCCTTCATCACCTCGAGGCTGGACTACTGCAACACGCTCTACGTGGGGCTGCCTTGTTCCTGGTTCGGAGGCTGCAGCTAGTGCAGAATGCGGCGGCTCGTCTCCTTACGGGGACGGGTCGTCGGGAGCACATAACACCTGTGCTCTGGCCTCTGCACTGGCTGCCAATAGCGTGCCGAGCCAGGTTCAATGTATTAGTATTAATCTATAAGGCCCTTCACGGTCTCGGCCCCTCATACCTCAGGGATCACCTCGCCCTCCGCACCCCAGAGTGGCTCCTTCGGTCTGCTGGGGGTGACTTTTTATGCCAGTCAAATCAGGAAGAATTTACGGTCTTTAAATAAAGCTTTTTTTACTTGCAGCATTAGACACCTTCCCCCCCACCCCCCAAGTCTAGAAATCTCGTATGGGCTGGGTGGTTTTAAGCATCCTTAAATAAAGGGCAAGGTATTGTGAGGGAGAGGAGAGAGTGAGATTTTAACAGGTAGAGACTGACCCAGATCTGCAGGGGACCAGGCGTTAGCAGGAATTGCTCCTGTGTAAAGGAGCACAAATGTGACCCTGTGTTTCTTATGATGCCCGTGTTCCCTGCAAGAGTAACGTCTTTCTTTCTTTAAAAAAAAAACCCTGTTCGATTACAGTAGTGTCTGCCAATTGCCACCAAGTCAGAGTCCCTCATTTTGCCAAGCTTTATGCAGAAGGACAGTGAAACAACCCCTGCTTCTTCAAAGCTCCAAGCATTCTGCGTTTCACAAAATAGATAAATATTTATAAATATAAGAATAAATGATAAAAATATATTAAAATGCAGAATCCATGGAGCCTTGCTTATGTTCAAAGGAGACAAGACTGCAGCCAAAATGGGTTGTGTGGCTTTGTTATATGTACACATCATTTACATTGCTGGATAGCATGTGGAATTCTCAAATGATACCTACGAGCAGGCACAGACACTTGCATTCCCTGTTTTACAGTGATTCTATTGTGGGGCATATTTTGCTTTCAGGTTTTTTTATTAGTTTGGTTTTCTGGTTGTTTTGATATTTTCTGGTTGCATCATTTATGGCAATTGTGCACGTGCAATAGTGCAAATATTGCCAAAATTACATAGTCAGAATAACCAAACTGGAACGCATACTCAGTGGAGCGCAAACAGATTTGTTTATTAACCCAAAGTGTCATTTTTGATTGGTGTAATGTAGATTCTATGAGTTTACCCATTTTCTTGGGTAGCCATTTCAGCTCTAAACAAGACCAGGATGGAAGGATAAACAGAGGCAAGGAGAGGCAAAGTAACTTGCCCAAGGACACATCATGGATCAGAGTCAAAGCCAGAATTAGAACCCAAGTCTTTTAAGTCTTCCTGTTCAGTGCACTCTCTAGTGGCCCCCAGTATTTCTCAATGGGTAAAAACAGATGTGTGTCTGACGCGGAGGCTCTCCAGTCCAGCCCAGGGTGGGAACCTGCAGCCGACATGGCCCAGGCCGAGTCGGGGCACAGAACTAAAGTGCTCAGGGCCAGAGAGCCATCCCGCCGCCCACACGGCCCAGCTAGGACAAGGAGCACAACAAATGTAGGGGGGCTGGCCCTGCCCATGCCCTGCTCCCAGTGCCGCACCCCCCCCCCCACCATGACAGACAACCATGGCAGCCAATGACGGGCAGTCATGGAGGTGTCAGGTCTTACCACCAGCTCCAGAGCTGGGGGGGGGGACTGGGGACCCTCAGGGTTGCGGGAGGCGTGGCGGCCCTGTTGCTGGGCACCGGGACACTGTGGTGTCATGGAGCCCAGGAAACCAGAAGTTCACCGGTGTTCAGTGCACATGGGTGGGGCTCCGGGGGCAGGGATAGCTGCCGAGGGCGGGGCCCGCTGGGACGCAGCCGTAAGAGCTCTGGCAGGGCTGCAGCCCTCGGCTGGTGATCGTGGGAGAGACTGGCCCCTTCCTTGTCTGAACAGAGCACAAGCCCTTGGAGCTAGTAGAGAGAGAGAGTGATCGAGAGAATGATTGTGTGTGCGCCCAGCTTAGGGAAGTGCTCTTCCTCCCTACTACCCCCCCTCCCCCTTGGCACTTCATAGTGAACTCCTGTCTTGGCTCTCAACTTACGTGTGTGACCCCAAGCATAGTTACCCGTGACCCCCTGCTCCCCGACTGTTCGGTGTGTATCCCATCTCCCCCTTGGTTGAGTGTGTAGCGTGGCCCAGAGGTCACGTTAAGGTCAGGGTATGGTACCGCCTCTTCCTCTCCCCAGTGATGATCTGGGTTGCCTCCTTGTAGGAGGAAAGCCCCTATAAGATCCTGAGGGGCCTTAGGGGAAGGGTTGTGGTTCCCAGACAGTCACAGGCCTTTGTACCCCAGTGTCTGGCTCCCCCCACTCCCTCCGTGATAGGAGGCCCCTGACCTGGGGTGGGGGGGGCGCACAGAATGCTAGCCCACCTCCGCTCATGTTGGCCCGCATGGGTGGCCCTTAGCCCAGGTTGTGACATCAGAGATTTTCTGAGGCCACAGCCCAGACTAACGGCCTACCCACCCTGGGGCAGAAGCAGGCCAACATCTGGTAGCGCCAAAACAGACGTGCCGGTGGTTCCCAAGCCAAAGCAGGTCTAAGCAGGCCACCATCAACCATTTCTTTTTTCCCCCAATGTTGGAGTCTGGGTGTAGCAGGGGGGGGGTTCCCAGGGCCACATGAGGGCACTGGGGTGTCACTCAAGAGAATTAGCTCAGCCCCCTGCTACGCCGTTTCAGCCTCGAGCCGTGGCGGATTCCCCCTCTTCAAGGAAGGGGGTACCCTCTCAGGACACACCACACAGTCCAGAGGGTATTAGTCCACAGTCCTTTATTGGACACAACCCATGTCCAACGTACCTGGGGCTGCCGGCTCAGTCGCCTCCAACCTGCAGGCCCAGGTCCATCTTTCTCAGGTACAGGAGCCCCACAATATCAACCCCCAAAGTCCTCTGGCCAAGCCTTGCCCAGACAAAGGACTCCCTCCTGGGCACAGCCTCTCCCACTTGCCCGGGTCCCTCTGGTTCTCCAGACTTCAGCACCTTGGATAGCATAGAGCAGGCTGGCTTGTTCAAGGAGATGTTGCTCCTTCAGCTCCCTAGCAGAGACTCTTTCCTTTCTGCCTTGTTTCTTCTTATATATAGCAGAGTGGGTGTGGCCAGGCATCTACTCTTCAGCCTTAAAAGGGCCAGTAACCTGCCCACTCTGTCACAGGGGTTTCTCAGCCTGTGTTCCCCACAGGCTGATCCCCATCTCTGGGGCTGGCTCTGCCACACCCCTGTGTGCACTCAGCCCTCTGACTGGCCCACATAGCCCCCTTCTTAAAGGGGCAGCAGCCCCACAGGACTGCTCCCTGTTACACCAGGAATCCAAAGTGTCCTGTAATTTCTACAGGTTCTAAAGCAGCTGTTTCTGTGGTACTTTAATGGCATCCTATGCATCTGGGATGCCATTAAAGTTAAGAGCACCACCAGCTTAACAGTATAATGAACACAAAAACAAGGAGGGGAGGTGTCTAACACAAGCAAACAAACCAAACAAAAAACCAAAAGACACCTAATACTGTTGAAATGTAATATAATATAAAATACACTATATAAAATATGCACACACAATCATATACTTATGAACAAAATCCACATGAAGAATAGAATACAATACATCAATAAAATAGCTAGAGAAAGACAAATATGCACTGAGCCCAACGTGTTTCGAGCAAAAGCTCTTCCTCAGGATCGTTCGAAGGAAGGAAAGACAAAGTACAATTAATTGGACAAAGAATTCTCCAGCACCCCACCCAGCTAAAATAGCGTGGCCAGGACCACTACCAGGGTAATATCCAATAGAAACTCTATATTGGATCATAAAACCATAATAAATATATATAAAAATAAATCCAAAGAAAACCAATTGTTTTTCTCTTGTCCCTGTAATAAACTCTATATAGGACAGACCACAAGAAAGATAAAAACTCGCATTGGGGAACATAAGAGCAACATAAAAAATAGAAAAGAAGGTGCCCCTCTGGTACAGCATTTTGTTGATAAGGGACATAAACATTTGGGTTTCAAATTTTGGGTCATAGAGAAGGCTATTTTGAGTGGGGAGAATAGGGATAGATATTTATTGAGGAGAGAAGCTTTTTGGATCTGTAAATTGAGAACTATGGGTGATTTCAGACGTTACGGCCCGGCGCTTTCACCACGGGCCATGGGGTGGTTCGGACCACAGCTGGGGGTGAAGTGGGGAGCTAACAGACGTTCCCCCCCTTCACCCCCGGCCGTGGGGACCGCCGAACCACGGCCCGTGGAGAAAGCGCCCGGCCGTAACATCTAAAGGGGCACACACACACACACCCTCGGAGGGGGTCGCGTGATGCAGCGTGCGGCCGCACGGTCCCACCCCCTGTGCTCCCTGGCCGCCCACCCCGAGACAGGCAGCCGCAGCGGCCTATCTGGCCACTGCTGCCACCTGCCGCCGGCACCCCGGAACACAGTGGAGGTAAGGTAACAGACGTTACTTTTCCTTCACCGTGTTCTGGATTCCCCCTAACCATGCTTCGTTCGGTGCCGTGGTGCGGGAGAACAAAGCGTGGTTAGATTCACCGCGGCAGGTGGTTGACTGAGGTGAACATCTGGATGCGCGCAAACAGACCTCCGTTCACCACCCCCCGCAGTTGACTGAGGTTGTCTGTGGTGATTTCAGACAAACATAACGTCTGAAATCACCCTATGGCTCTGAGTGGGCTTAATGAGGAACTTGATTTCACTCCTTTTTTATGAGTGCCTTTTATGGTTTGGGTAATATGGGTTTGAAGATAGTTTAGTTATACATGTGCAGGGGCTATATGTTTTAGGAGAGATTATTTAAGTGATGCCTTATATGCTCAGTAGTTTCTTTTAGAACTGTATTTTCTTAAACTTTTTATTGGCAGTGTGATATTTGTGATGGATACCACATTAGACTGGTTGTATACTCCACATACATAGGTACAGGAGTAGGGAGATGGATTATAGATCACCAGTGAATAATGAGCAATTGACAACAGCCTTGCTCATTGGTCTGACCTACTTAAAAGGTATAAAAAAGGGGGGGGGGGAGGAAAGGGGTTGAATTCCTTGTACCAACCTGATGTTGTGGCAGAGAGATTAGAAGGAGATACTCTTTAGAGTTAGAGACAGAGCTATGTTCTAAGCAGTGTAGTATTCAGAGCCTATAACAGGTCAGTATTATTTTTTATTGACATTTTTATCCAGTATGTTGCCTTTTGGGAATTTTGAGTAGTTTATAGTGATGTATTGACAAATATGGAGTTGTTTGGTGATTTTTGAGTTATAGCTATAGGCTTATATTGCAGTGTGACCTACCTTTTTTATATAAACTCTTTTTATATCTTTTAAAATTATTCCTTGTACATATATTGTTTTTACTTTGTAGAGAGAAAAGGTGGCTCTTGACTATTTAATGAATGGAATATGAGTCCATCAGCAAAAGGTTTGTCATAGGCTTTTACAAATTACCCCTATAGGAGTTTAACTAATCAGGCATCCCATTTAGGAATTATCCCACTGGTTTGGAGTGTGTGGACTATGGAATGCTATTAGTAATTGAGGGATTGCTACCCTGTTGATAAGTATAAAGAGTGTATAGGCATACACATTGGTGTTTTTGTCTTATGTGCTACTTACAATTGGTTTTCTTTGGATTTATTTGTATATATATTTATTATGGTTTTATGATCCAATATAGAGTGTCTATTGGATATTACCCTGGTAGTGGTCCTGGCCACACTTTAGCTGTATGGTGTGTTGGAGAATTCTTTGTCCAATTAATTGTACTTTGCCTTTCCTTTCTTAAAATGCTCCTGAGGAAGAGCTTTTGCTTGAAACGTGTTGGGCTCATTGCATATTTGTCTTTCTCTAGCTATTTTATTGATGTATTGTATTTTCTTCTTCATGTGGATTTTGTTCATAAGTATATGATTGTGTGTGCATGTTTTATATAGTGTGTTTCTATTATATTACATTTCAACAATATTGGGTGTCTTATGGTTTTTTGTTTGGCTTGTTAACATTATAATGAAGCCAGAATCGCTTTCCTGGCAATCTGTGATTGTTAAATCCACCTTCACTTTGATGAAATAGTTCTTTAACCATCAAACTGTCTGCCATAATCAGGTTGGCATCACCAGATCCAAATGCAAATTGTCCATTTTGAACCCCAATATCACATTGCTTTGGACATAGGTCCTATAGAATTGTCCTATTGGAAGGGAACTGATGGGTGATCTAGACCAGCCCCTGCTCCATGGCAGGATACCCCTCTCTACAGCATCACGGACAGATGCTCGTCCAGCCGAGTTTTGAAAACCTCCAAGAAAGGAGATTCCACAACCTCCCCGGGCAGCTGATTTCATGGCCCAACAGTTCTCATCACAGTGTCAGGCCCTGGGGCCTGAGGAGATGGAGGGGCACCGGCGCGCGGAAGCGGCAAGCCTGGAAGCCACAGACAGCCCCAGAAGGTCCGCAGGAGAGGGCCGGAGCGGCGCCCAACCCGCAGCCCCCACAGATCTCAGGAGGGCCCGAACCCCGCGAGGCTGCTCCTAGAACGGAAAGCGGGATGCTGCCCGCAGAATCAGGAACGACGCAGCAGGGGAGCCAGGCCACACCCCCGGCGTCGCCAAGACCTTCTAGCTCCGCCCAGGAAGGGCCGGCCTCGCCTTGCACGGCGGCACGGCGGCCAACCACGCCCCCACGAGCCCCGCCCCGACGTTCGGCGCGCTTATTGCAGAAGCACGCTGCAACTCTGCATATAAGGGAGGAGGGCACAGGAGCTCCTTGCTGGTGAACAGAGCTTGCCCTGCGAGACCGGCCCCATTGATTGTTTTGACTGAGAGTATCCTGAGCCTGAGAGCGTGCGAGTGCGAGAGAGAACGAGCGAGTGCGGAGAGTGCGAGAAGGAGCGAGTGCATCCTGAAGCGAGAGCGTGAGTGCGTGGGTGTGGCCCTAATCCTCACTGTGTTTGGGGGGAGCGAGCGTGTGTGCCCTGTCTTAGCTGCCCCCTTGCCTGGTACTGTGCACGGGTTCCCCACTCACTTTCCCCCCTCCTGGCCACTAAGTCCTGGGCCCTGTGTGCCTGATCCTGGTGCCCCATACGGTCCTCCCCGGTTGGGAGTTGGCTTGCCTCGCCTCGATGATGAGCTAGGTGGGGAACGGCTAGACCTTCCGCAACCGCCATATAAGACCCTGAGAGGCATTTTTCAGGCACAGCTGCTCCTTCGTGGGGATTCCCCAGGGGTCCCGGTCTGCGAGTGGTTTCGTTCAACCCCGTGCAGTACGCACACCGGTCTGTCGCAGCTCCCTTCCCTCCTTCCCGTGAGGGTTTCACCCCAAACCCTCACACACAGCTAGGATGTTTTTCCTACTATCTAACCGAAATCTATACTGGGTGTTATCAGACGTTACGGGGTCGATTGGCCCCGTACTGAAAACAACCCTTTCATTCCCCGCCGGGGTCACCCTGTCACACCATATCAGACGTGCCGGGGGGATCCCGGCGGGGAATCTGGGAGGGGCGGGGCCACACGGCGCAACGTGTGGCCGCACGGGCCCGCCCCCTCCACGCACCCCGCCACCCGCCCTCCAGGGAGACCGGCGGGCGTCGGGGCCACTGCGGCCGCCGCGTCGGGCCGGATGGGCCGTGGCAACCGGCCAGACGTTACTTTTTTTTGGTCCCCGCTGGGGATCTTTTTGACCACGCTTCCCGGGACATTCCCCCGGCTAGCCGGGGAAGCGTGGTTCAAATTGACCCTATGCGGGTATTGACCATGGCGAACATCTGGCGGCCGCCAAACCGACGTTCGAGACACAGTGATCACAGGTGGGTATTCACCGTGGTTCACTGTGATCTCGTAACGTCTGAAAATACCCATTGTCGCAGATAAGTCCATTCCCTCTTGTTCTGCCCCCTGTGAGAGCGGAGAATGAAGGTTCATCATCATCATCTTTTTTGTGGCATCCTTTGAGACATATGAAAACCTGCTCTCATGTCGACCGCCCTTAGGCTTCTTTTCTCTAGGCTAAACATACCCAGTTCCTTCAGCCTTTTCCTCCTATGTCTTGCCTTCCAGCCCCCTTGATCATCTTAGTTGCTCTCCTAACATGTTGGGTGAAATTCAAAAGGCGGGATATGGTTTCTAGAAACTGACCAGTTTCTACCTAATACATCTAGAGCTGCAGCAGGCAGCACATTTGCTACTTGTGGGTAATACCTGCATTTTTGGGGCACCTCCAGCGGGCATCTGACAGGGTACTTCCCCTGGGTACCCACCCAGTGCATGAAAATGCAGGTATTACTGGGGTCTCCCAGGATACCCGGGACACCAATCCCCAGCACCTGCAGCTCCCCAGGCTGATGCACCTCACTGCTAGGCTGCTTCTTCTCTGGTCTAGTTACTGTGCACTGTGCTGCTCCCTGCTCCTCCCCAGCCTGGGTGCTGCTCACACTTCCCTGTGCAGCTTTTTCTGTGCTCGGCTAGGTCCTGTGCGCACCCCCATTTTGGGTCCCCCTGGGAGTGGGGGACCCATTAGAGGAGAGCACACAGGTGGGAAGAGGTCTCCTCGCTCCCCACCCCTGCTCAGAAAAATCCGAGTGGAGAAGTTCCCAGCTCAGCTGAGCAGTGCGCAGGCCGAGGAGGAGCAGTGCGCAGGTCGTGGAGGAGCAGGGAGCAGCAGCAGCCCGGTAATGAGGTGAGTCAGCTGAGGGAGCCCGTTGGGTCGTGTTTGGGTACCAGTTGGTACCCGAATGTAACTGGGGCCAGTCTGGCACCCCAGATTTGTCCGGTTCCTGGTTTGCTGGGTACTACCGGGTTGCTTCTCTTGTGTTCATCACCTCATCCTTCCAGATTCTACTCTGTGCCGTGTGGGCCAGTTCTCCTTAAGCAAGCGGAATTGTTGCTTGTTTCCAAGAAACCTTATTCTTTCCTCTAGAGATTGAATCGCTTCTGCTGCTGACAGAAATGTTTATCTTTACTCTGTCCTTAAAGGCGATGTTATCACTTGTAAGATTAACTGTGGAACATTGCATTCCTGTTCTGAGAACTCAGGGCGCCAGTAAAGCATCCTGGGGAGATGGCACTCAGAAACAGACGGTTTGAAACTTCTGGGGCAGAACTCAGGAAGACGATGTTGCCTGGAAGGATCGTTCTATGAATCTCATGGCTAGGAGTACAGGCTGAGGAGAGTTTGCTTCACTGGTTGGGACATGCAGTTTGGTCTGTCACATCCAAACCTTTGAGATATGAATAGCGACGTTGGCGACTTTTCAATTGCCTGGAAACCCAGAGCTGAATTTCACATAACGATGCGTGTTTGTGAATAGTTTGACGTCTACATTTTTTGGGGGGGGTGGAAGGCTGAGCTGAGTGCGTTCTGTGCTAAGGGGAGATGAGTGACCGACACTATGGTTCACGTCTGGAGGGGCTTGTTGTCAGGTTCTGGTGAGTGAGTGCCAGGTTTGACCCCAGGGCTCAAGGCAGGTACTGTTGCTCACTCAACCACCAGGACGTTTGGCTGTTCTCTCAGAGCTAGACTCCCAGGCTTCTCCAACCCCACTCGCTCCCTGACTGGCCGGTGCAGTAATTCCCCATTGGCTTCCCTGGTCTATATAAAGCACCCACAGGAAACAGGAAGTACTACTTCCCCAACGCAAACAAATACCAGCCTGTGGAAAAAGACTCTCCCAGTTCTCCTGCGTTTCCGTTTCCTCTGGCTTCCAGACTTTCCCTGTCAGCCCCTGGGGACCTGGTGCTGGACTTTTCACACCCGGACCAGGCCAGGCTCTGACCTTTGTGGCCCCTGCTGCTGCCTGCCAGCATCATGTCACATTGGCTTTTGTGGCTGCTTTTTGACTTCTCTTCCTCCTGATGGGGAACCAGGCCTGAGCAGCAATGACAAAAGGAGGAGCAGAGCCATGCAATGCTATTGCTGGAGCGAGTGACTCTCCACACTGCTGATTTCAATTTCATTTCCTTCATTTCTCCCTCTCCCGTGGGCATCTGGGTCTGGATTAGGAGTGAAATTTCATTTCTGACCAGATCGGTTTATGATGGAATGGAATCTTTGTATCCATTCTGGTGAAACGCAGAATGGATGAAGGCTCCGATTCCGTTTCGCTGGAGTTGAGCGGAAGGGTGGGGTTTTTTGGCCAGACTGCACATGAGCAAATGGAGGCAGCTGTCAAAATGGCAGCACTGTACGACTTCTGCCATTTTGTGAATGCGTAATACAGACGCTGCCATTTTGCGCATTTTCTGGGAAGGGCTGCCGGGAAACGGAATGGGGAGGCTCCGGCAAACTAGCTGGTGGTGGCAGGTCCAGCAGAACCCAGTCGGCAGCAGAGAGCTCTCGAAGCAGCTCCTCCCAGCAGCAGCATGGTGTATGGGCATAGTTGGCACTGACCTCTAGCATGCCCCCCCATTCCGAAATGCCCCCCTGGCTCCTTTTTACTCCTCCAAGCAGGTCCCCATGCCCGACGGCAGGGCCTACAAATAAGGAAAGCACCGCAAATGGCGCTGGCAGGCCGCCCACTACTGCTTCTCTAGAGCATGCTGGACTACATTTCCCAGCATGCTCCCAGGATGGCAGCAGGTGGCTGATCTTGGACTTGAGTCCCAGTATCAGAGTGGGTAGCAGCTGCAGGTCCCTGATTTTAAGAGGGGGGCACTTCCCCCTTATGGCATCTAGCGGGGGGGGGGGAGGGTGTTGTGCCCCCTTGCCCTTCGTCTCCGCCGTCTATGCTGGATTATGCTGCACTGCCCCCCCTCCCCCCCCGCAGTGCATTCAAAGGCTTCTAAAATATAAGGTGACAGTTGACTGAACCTGAGATGACTGGCTTAATCCTGAGCCCCAAGATGATGTTTGAAAGCCCTGAGACTTGGGGTCAGATCTGAGAGGTGGCAGCCCTAGGAGGGGTTCTCCAACACATAGGATCCATGTGTCAACTAGAAATGACAACCTATGTGTAACGGACACACCTGTAATTGCAGGCAGCTCTGGCCCCTGCAGGGGACATTGTGTTTAATTAAACACCCAACATTAATTTAAGTCGCATCTTCCTTTTTCTAACGGGGGAATTCAGGTGTGCCCCACCCCATCAAACTTCCCACCCCCTCCATTTTGCACAGGGCCCCAACTTCCCTGAATCCTGCTTCGGCTTTAAAACCACAAGTCTCACAATGAAATCATGAGATTTTACCACATTTATGGTATTGGTATTTATGGCATTGGTTCAGGCATTGGTAAATGTTCCAGGTTTGCCACATAAAATACAAATTGAGGTTAACTTATGTTGGAAGCCGCCCCGAGAGGGGGGGGGGGGCACATATAAATATAATGAAATAAATGAATAAACTTGACAATGCTTAGTATTTCATTGGGTCCAGTGCTGTCTGAAGAAGCCCTTGAGATGTCCCTCGGAAGCCAGTGGCTCAAATGTCATGGCTTTTGGACTGAACGAATTGGGACACGGCTTGAGGGTTAATTTATCCACCCCACTCGAAGCTACAGAAAAGAGTCTCCTAAAAAGCAGCCATTTTTGGAGACCAGCATGTTGCGTTTGGCATCTTGCTGGTAGGATGTGTCACGCATATGTTGGAATTGCATATTATGATTGCTCAGTCTTTGGCAAGCCATCAGTCGTTTTAATAAGATGGGGATTGCTCTAAATTTGAGCTGAAAAATAAACTTTCCTAGATGCTTAAAAAAGACCCCAAGCAAATGCACACAGCAGGTATTTGGATTGTAACTAGATTGTTTATTTACTGGCAAAGAGAAAGCCACGGAAGCAATTCGTACTCAATGACCTGCAGAAAGCGGGTGATTTCTTTAGTATAATCTAATAATGATCCAAACTGACATAGTTCAGAAGCCTTTAATAAATCCTTTTCTTGCCTCTCTCTCTAAATAGTCTTTAAGCTTTCCTTCTTAACGACTTAGACCTTATATATCAACTTAATATGTTGCTGCTAGTGTAATATCTGATGTTGATTTAAACTATCGAACAACTTCCATTGGGAAACTGGAATTTGATTGTGTGTCAATCTTTCTCAAAAGAAAAGTTAGCTTGGAGTAAGTCAGCAGCCATCTAAGTACCTGCTCCTATGTGGTTTTAGCAAACCCATATTTTGCATATGCAGGAGAATTTAAAAGCACACGAGGCTGTCTAGGCTGTATTCCAACAGGCAGATAATCTACTTTCACCTTGCTTCTGTTTTACTCCTGAAGTGTTCACATGAACAGAGTACTAACCCGATGTTATTCAGGAGGAGGAGGAGAAGTGTTTACTCCTGATTTGAAAGGCACTTCTGAAAAAAATCAAGAGTTCATACTCCCCTTTGGTTTGTATTTTGAAGTGACTGCTTGTGTGAACACTGATCAGTGCGAGGGTGGTACGCAGGTTGCAGCAGCCGTGACAGCATCCGAGGATGCACGTTGTAGCAGCCATCGCCACATCATGAGACAACCGTGCCCAAATGGGGGGTAAGGTTGCCCAGCTCGAGAGAACATCTCATGTGGCTGTGCCCTCTGTTTCAACTGAGGGGGGTAAACGGATGCAGCAGCTCTCTGGTTTACTCTGTTTGTCTAGAGACGCTACGGAGGTGAAGTGACTTTGATTTAAATCAAAGTAGCTACTTTGGCTTAGATTGTAAGCCCACTGGGCAGGGACCTGTCTGAAAATCTGACTGTAAAGCGCTGTGTAGTAGCCCTATAGAAACGATTAGCAGTATAATAATAATAGTTTTATTAAGTCATGACCATTTGGTCGAGACTGAAATAATTTACAAAAAACCCAGAAATTTGATTAGCGGTAGTAGTCGTACACTGTTCATCTGAATGCTATTGAAGTGGAGTCCTTACTTCTACTTAATCAATTGAAGTAACTACTTTGATTTCACCTCTCTTCGTTGGAATGTGACTGTAGCGGTTTAAAATGTGAAAGTCCTTCCAAAATATTAGCGTCTTTTTCAGATCTTCGGCTTAATGAGGTTTTACTTTCTTGCAGTGATTTGTGTTCATTTCTTTCTTCTCGGTAAGAGAGACCATACATAAGATGATACCTTTTATTGGACTCCAATGTCTTGCTTTGGATGTGATCCTCACAGACTCAAGTCGATGGGAGTTGAGTCATTGATTTCGATGGAGAGAGTATTGAGCTCTTTGCTGCTTGCGTGCCATTCTTCGGACCATCATGGCAACAACTGAGAGTCCAAGCCTTCTCACAACACCAGTCAGCACTGCACTGAAGTCCATTCACTTCTTCAGCAAGGCTTGTCCTGGCGCTAAGTGCTAGCTCCCCCGAGAGGTGCGCGGAGGATCATGCTTAACTTCAGTTTCCCTTCTGTCATGGTTTAATATGTCAAACCGAGTCCAACTTTGGGTGTAGCCACATGAGCTGTGGAGCCTAATCCCTGCGAATCCCATGGCAGACAAGCGCAGCTTCTCATGTTGGGAGATCTGAGTAAGTCAGCTCTCAGGGAGTGAGATGGTTCTGATGGTGAGCAGTTATTGGACAGTGTCTCTTTGTTCCCCATAGCGAGGCTCTTGAATCCATCCCAAGCTTGTAATATTTGACAGAGATTACCAGAAGAAGATGTTTAAATTAGAGGTGGAGGAACCTCTGTGGTCCAAGTCATGGTCTTTATTTGACCAATTCCTGGATCCGGACTGTGAATCCAGTCTCTACCCTCAAGCACTGAAGGAGTCAGCCCAGGGGGGAAGGGAGCAGAGATGAGGGCATGCACTCAAAGCTAGGAGATAGATCCAGCCCCTCCCGAGAACATCTCATCTGGCATTCAAAGGTTATACTAATTTTCAGAGGCCCCTAGGAGGGAAAAATTTCCCTGCCTCTGGTTTACAGAGCATTTTTCAAGCAACGTCCAAGGAACAGGATTTTTTTTAAAAAAAATAATCAAGCTGTTTCGTCAAACCATCAGAGCTTGAGAGGGCTTTATCTTTCTATGGCTGGAAATTAAAAAACCATTGGATTCCACCCAGTAAGGCTAGCTTCTCAATGGCGTTATTGTTTCCTTCCATAGTTGGGGCATGAGAACGCAAAACTTTTTTTCTAAAAACTAATATTTGATTTGGCCTAAGGAATTAAAACGGCTCTCTTCTGAGAGATTACCAATTCTCCAAGGGCTAGATGACCTCAGAGGGTATATTTGCAGAGCTGCGCACTGATCCTGCAGCTTGCTGCGTAAGAGCAGACCTCCCCACTCTGCCATGAATAAGGTTGTTTGCAGACTGAGACTGCAGAGGCGGGGGGTGGGGTGGGGTCTTTCGATATATGCAGCAAGCTGCAAGTTTAAAGCACAAGGGCTGTGGTATCTGTCCCTGAGAGAGATTCCCAGAAATAACCAAAACATCTGAAAGGAAATAACTGAGAGAGGAGATCTGCTGCAAATATCCATTCCAGTTGCGGATATCGTTTGGATATTCGAACGGCTAACTGAAAACGTGAATCAATAATAATAAATAAGTAAATCAATATAAATCATACACATGCGCGCGCACACGTATATGAACACAAAATGCCTGTTCACCATGGAAGTAACTTTGGGCTAAAATCTGCAGGGTATGGTGACCCACATAAGCTTCATCCTGTCTGTCTGTGCCATCCCTTGAGGCTTGATTTATTTACAATAAATAAATACAAACACAGACCAAATAAGCCTCAACATTAAAATACCCCCAAGTAAAAACAGATAAAATCCCCTAACCCACAATATCCCAACCCTAACTTCGCCTGCCAAAAGCCTGGCCAAACAGGAAGGTCTTGCAACACTTCTGGATTGCTGAAAGGCTTATTGTAGGGCAACCGCTGAGACTGCCTTTCTGCGTGCCCTTGTTGTTGTAGAATCTTGGAGGGCAGATGGCACTTGCAAGATGGGGGAAAGAAATTTGCAAGGGATGTGTCCCCCATTAATTACTTCCATGCTATTTGCGAAAGCCAAGAGCAAGGGGCTCAGATTCAAAGGAAAGAAAGGCGTTTAGCTGTTTCGTTAAGATCTGACCCTGAAATCATGTGGTGGAGGGAAAGTGGGGTTGAGTGTACATATGAGAGAGAACGCTGCCACCTGAACTGCATTTGTAATAGCTATTTGGTCTTATTTCCATGACATTCAACTTCCCTACACTGAGTTCTCATGTCACTATGGCAATTTAATTTGTTGACTCATTTTCCTCTTAAGTGGGATTACGCTTTCTATTGCCCTTACAGCTAAAAGACTGGAAATCCTGGATGCTTAATTCTGTATTTGTGTGGGAATGCACCCCACGCCCCAGCCAGAGAGACCTTGGTTTGCTCACCAATCCGTGTGTCGAGCTTCTGAGCTCCGTTAGGCTAAATAAGAGCTCTCTCATATGGAAGTCTTGGCTTGGGTTTACATTCAAGGAGTCATTAAATATTTGTTACTGAGATTTGATGGTTTTTCCATTCTCTCTCTGCTCTCTCTGTTTTGCTGTCGAGTCTGTTTAAAGCCACATAAATAATAACAGAGGGCCCACGCCGCATCAGACATGAGCTGTCTGCTGCTACTTGCTGAAATGAAGATGTAACACCCTGTCCCTGCTGTTTTGAATTAAATCTGGAGGGCAGCAGGGGAAGGGATTGGCTGGTTCAGGAAACTTGGGGATGTGCTAGAGCAGGGGCGGGGAATCTTCTTCCTCCCAAGGGCCACTTGAAAATTGGTACAAGCTCTGAGGGACACATCGGCGGGGTGCACTCAGGAAAAGGAAGGTCCAGATCTGTCCCCTATCCTTGTGTACAACCTCTCATCTCTGTTTAACCTCTCTGTGTTTTGGGGATAGGAACTGGATCCAGGAGGCCCAGTCCTAGATGGTAAACAGTAAACACCTCGGCTAGTTCATCATATTTTTTTCAAAGGCACTTGCTTCGAAAGATTGCTATTTGGACCACCAGCCTGATTTTTCCATGAGATGCAACTTCCCCACATTGGGTTCTCATGCCTCTGTGACAGTTCGTTGACTCATTTTTCTGTTGAGTGGGATTATGTTTTATAGGGTTGTCAGGATCTAGCACCTGTGGGTCTAGAACCAAGGTCCTGCGGGATTCTAGATAAAGCCTTTACCTCAGAGCTATGCCAGCAGTTCCAAGCATAGGAGCTCAGGGAAGGCCTGCTGTCCTGCAAGATTTTCCTGGCCCAGGGTTCTGATTGGTTGGCAGAACCCTGCCACTGACTGGCTGAAGGCTCTATATATACTTCCTGGGTCACTCAGGTCAGCCTTCAATCCGGAGTATCAGGGCAGAGATGCCTGTTCACAGCCAGGATTGTCTCACCTGATTCTCTGCCGGCCGACCCCACTTACGGACTTGACTTTATTTTGCAGCTTGCCCCTTTGGACTTGATGCCCATGGCTGCTCCAGGAGACCCCAGCTCTAGACCCTAGTTCCGAGGGACCCATATCCAGATCCCAGCCTTAGCACTGTGGCATTGAGGCTGGGATCTGGATATGGGTCCCTCCAGCTACCTTTCCTTCTTCCCAATTAGAGTTAATTATTTAATTAAAACAATTGAAAACTAATCTGCTAGGTTGGACCTTGTTTTCTCTGCAGCCTGGGACCACTTAGTGTGACGACGTAACAGCCTGGACAAGGTGACTTAGTCTCCCATGGAATGCCAAGGCTCATTCGTGGTTTCCCCGTATTTGATTGAATCACCCAATAAGGCAATAACTCAGCTTTTATTGATTATGTCAAAAGTAGTAATTCAAGAGACCTATTTAAATTCACAAGAGGAAGCTGAAGCAATTATAAGTGTCTGCAGCAGATTATTAATCACTTTTGTTATGGCTATCAAAGACAGACATTTTTCGGCATGGTATTGTTTTTCCATAACGACTTGGGCTTGACTTGCTGATTGGTTGATGATGTGGAATAAGAAAAAATAAAACAAACCGTTCATATAGAAGTCAATAAGCATAAAGGTTTATAGGGGGGTGTTGGAGGAGCGTGTCAACTTTGAGTTGTGTTAAATTCATATTCTGTTTAATCCCAACAAATCTCCATGGCAATTCAACCCTCTCTGCCCGTTCAGTGTTGCTTTCTGTGATAACCTGGTGATTTGTGACAAAGCTAGTTGATTTTTTTTGCAGTATTTCCCCGTACTTAAATGTTAATGAAAGCTTAAATCAAGGCAGTGTGATGGCTGACGGTCACAAATGAGATCCAAGTAATGTTTGTTTCTTGGAACAGGACTAAGGCTGCATTCACACAAACATCATTTACCTAAAGGGTAATATCTTGGATTTTAAATTTGTATATAATTTTGGTGATGCTGGTGTTTGTAGTGATTGTTGTTATTGTTATATATTGAAAAGACCTGTGCGGTCAGTCAATAAACTATTAACGACCTACCACAAGCCTCATTCTCCCACCTGTTTAGTTTCTTATGTGAGATTGTAATCATGCATGTCCCATCTCCCCTCCCCCAGCTCTAAAATTTACCTCCAATATTGGCCATTTTTAAATGAGCATGGCTAAGGGGCGGGTCAGTGTGCACTCGGTGGGGAGGGCGGGGGGCTTAGACGGGCCAGGATGGGTGTGCAGTGCACCTCTGCCCATGCACCCACACAGAGCATTCTGGGGTTTTCCCTGAAGTTCCAAGTATGGGCATGAGTGGGCAGTGCATGGGTCATGCCCACCCAGGCTGTCTTCAGACAGGCGCTCTGGTGGGTGGGGGATGGGTGGGCACGTCCCGTGTAAAAACGGCCATTGTCATGGTCAGTGCTAGGTATCCAAACTTTGAAAAACCCAGCCTTACTTCCAGGGACCGTAGAGCAAACGGAAAGACAAAAAAAATGGAAAACAACAAAATAAAATCGATAGGAAATGCACGGCTCGTTGCTGCAAGCAGACTGACAGCAGGATTAGTTCCTTCAGACAGTCCCTGAAAACGCGTGCGAGAGGAATAAGCATGATTGTTAAACCTGGGTTTCTTAGTTAGATGGTTTGGGTGAAACGCGCATCACAGCCGTGGCATCTTGCAATCCAACCTTTCCACACAATAGAAGAAAAAGAAAAAAAGCTGGGGGAGATATTTGCAGAATTAGCACCTCGTCTGAATGCAGCCTAAAAGGGTTTTAAAACAGCATTGGTTCAGGTTTTTTTGTGGTGGTGAAATGTTTTCAGGTGCAACATTTGTTACTGGAAATGAAGGCATGGGCGTAACAACGGAGAGGCATGGTATTCTTTCCGTCTGTTACTGGCACAGTTCTCTTTAAGCTTCCCCTCAAACCTAGTTCCTGGCCAACAGGCTCTTAATGTGCTTGGAGATCTCGCAGAAAACCGATGTGGACACCTGCCATGGTGCTTAAGGCTATTGTGGGTGGAATTCTGCATAGCCCCACCATGTGGTAACACCAGGCCATCCGGGGTAGAAACCATTGGTGTAACTTTGGGCTACATGTTGGGGTGAGTTGCTAGATCCAGTCCTAACATAGAGCAGTGGTTCTCAGATGGGGGGAGGGACAGGCTTCCCGGGGGGAGAGGGGGATGCAGAAGATATTCTGAAGGGGGACAAGAGAAGGTGATTGCCAGCTCCATAATCTGAGCTAGAAGAATCTCCAAAATAATGGGGTGATGAGGGTGTGGGGAGAGTCTGAGAATAAGAGGAAGAGAGAAGGAAAGCAATAGGAGGATGGGAATGGGAAACGGAAGAGAGGGAGCAAGGGTGTGTGGGTGTGTGTGTGTCTGTGTGGTGGGTGGGGTCTCAACAACTCCAGTAGGGAAGTTTGAATTAAGCGCCGTTACAGATTAATCCGAACCAAACCGGAACAGCACAACAGCAGGTCTGTTTTGGTTTGGTTCTAAAATAATAATAATTTTTTAAAAAATTAATAAATTACTGTATATGCGCAAATGGCCACCGGACCTTTCTATGCATGTTTGCCTTTTTCCAAAATGGTGGCTGCAACGTTGCTGCCATTTTGGAAAAGGGCAGCCAGTCTGCACATGCATAATGGCCGTTTTTGTGCATGCGCAGACTGGCTGCCCTTTTCCAATGGTTTTGATGCTGCCACCGCCATTTTGAAAAAAAGGTTGCACATGCACGGAACGGCTCAGTGGCCATTTTGCGCATGCTCGGTAACTATTATTTTTTAATTTTTTATTGATTTAAATACAATAGTTATGGGGAAACCAAATGGGGTGGGGGAAAGTGGATTTTCATCCAAAGAACCACCCCTAAACTCCAGACAAGTGGAAGAGAGTTCGGTTCAAAAAAGTTGGAGAGCCACTAACCTAGAGAAGTTATTACAGAGTTTGCATGTGCTCGGTCTATTCTAAATGAAGTGTCTCTCCTCGGCAAGGAGCGACAGATATCTCTTGAACCCCTTCTGCCATCCACCGCACTCTCCTCCTTATTTAAATCCCAGTGAGATGGTTTTGGTCTAGAGAAAGCTATTTTTGTTCTGCAAATTAAATCAGTCAAGTCAAAGATGGCTCAATTCAATTAGTCCATTAGTTATTTCCCCCCACACCCTCTTCCTTCCACTGAAGTTCACATGAAGGAGAGAGTTGCTGGAAGTACTTTGGGAGGAGGGCTAGTTTGAAACAGCCGTTCTGATATCACACAGCTTTTCTGATTGGCAATTTGTGCACGTGCAAACAGCCCAACCACTTTTTCAGTCATTCCAATCAGAATCTGAACGATCGTTTGTTCCAATGTCTGATCAGAAATAGAGCTGAAACGAGTAGTAAAAAAAAAAATTTGCGAGTATTTGCCAAGTTCTGAGGACTGGTCCTGAGTACTCGAACAGGTCCACGGACCCTCAGTGAATATTCAGGAATTCCGAGGGTGAGGGCTGAGGAGGGGGCCAGAGGGAGTCTGGGGGGAAGGGAATGGGACAGGGAAGAGGGGGGAAGTACTTACCTTCCAGACGGGTCCTGGTGAAATGTGGCTTCCTCCGGACCAGGTAAGTTTTTTAAAAAGAAGAAAAAAAGTGCGGGGCATGCTCAGAAGGGCCAAGTAGCCCCTTCTGAGCATGATCCGACCTTTCCAAGATGGCACCCGCAGTGTGTTCATGCTTCCAGCACCATCTTGGAAAGGTCTGAGCATGCTCAGAAGGAGCAGCTTTTCCCCCCTCTTTTAAAAAAAAAAACACCATACCCAGTCCAGAGGAAGGCACGCGTTGCTGGAACCCCTCTGGAGGGTGAGTACTTTACCCCTCAGCCCCCTGCTAGGCCCCCATCCCCCCTTTTCCTGGGCCCTTGCTGGCCTATTCTCTCCCTGGCCAGCAGGGACCAGGAAAGGGGGAGCAGGGACCTAGTGCTGGCCTCCGAACTCCTTCTCTGCACTTGACCAAGGATTTTCTGAGTTCTGAAGTTTTGGGGACCATTCCTTGAAACTTCGGAACTCAGAAAACCGAGTTGAGTACCTCAGTCCTTGGTGCTTTCCAAGGAAAACCGAGGACCGAGTTTCAGCACTAATCAGGCAGTTGAAATGCCTGGTTCCATCAGAGATGGAAACCATGTGAAAATTTAGATTCAGCCCTATTTGGGAGTCAACAGTTGAGTGGGATATGGGTATTCTTTCCCCTCCAGTTTTTTAAGTTGGATGGAATCCGTTCCCTCTGCACCCCATCCCATCCCCATTGTAATTACGTTCATGGTAGAAACATCCTGTGGCTTTGTGTGGTGACTGTTAGAAGACACTGCCTTTGAACTGAACAAGATATAAGCACACCCATGCAGATCCCAACACAAATACTGCACAGCTTGGGTTGCAGAGAGGATGAGTTAGCAGCAGTGAAACCACACATGAATTACTGCTTGGAGTTCTGGCATCTTAATACCAGAAATATGTCGAGAATATTCAGTGAAGAGCCATAAAAGGATGAGTGAGATGGCGGCAGGCGGCAGCAGGAATGAGTGATGGAGAAAGATTAAAAGAAGTTTGTTCAAGGGAACCCAGGTGGGGGGATATGTGGGAAACGGGGATATTTCAGAAGATCCCGATCCCTGTGTGGCTTTCTTGGGTTTATGTATTGGCAAGGGTCCTTGTTATAGAGTAGAAATTGGCTGGAGAGGTTTAAGCCAGAAGGCACATGGAACAATTGTGCAAGAGACCAAATGGTGGTAGATTTTTTGGTACACCAAAGGTATGCCTGGTCTCCTGGCATCTTGGGAACGGAGACGACTAAAGTATCTCCCTTGGTAGTGGCCCTCTTGGAGTGGTGGTTTTGGTGGACACCATAAAGTAGGAGATGGAGACAAAGTAGTTCAGATGATCTCTTTTATTGGACCAACTAATGATGATGAGAATATATGAGCTTTTGGGCCACACGGGGCCCTACCTCAGACAAGTAGCAAGTCAGAACTATATAAATCTGTATCTATATATGTAGATTTCACTTAAGGTCATGATTTGAGCGGAAATGACTAGTAAAAAACCTATCCATGGATAGTTTCCATATAACCAGACCAGTCTGGACAGAGAAGGAATTTAAAGAAGTCAAATGTTATTTCAGTAATCGGTAGTCTTGTTAACTGGAAATCCATTGGAAGCTAAAGTAGATACTATTGGTATCCAAATGGATATCGGATGCTGCAGATACCAGATAGTAGTGGTTACTCATGTCAGCTCTAATTGTGACCTATAGCAGGGATGGCCAAAGTTCCCAACCCAAAGAACCATGTACCAAAATCTTGATATGGTCAATAACCACAGGACACACACATACGTGTGTGCATACAAACCTCTCCTGCTTTGTGATTGGCTGGGGGAGCCCGTGCTCTGTGGTCCTGGCTGCTGAGATTCTGAAGCTGTGATTCAGCTGCTGAGACTTGGGGTATTTTCAGACGTTACGAGATCACGCTCAACCACAGTCAATACCCTGTGGTGGGGAATGGCCTCGTAACGTCTGTTGGGGAACCGGAAATCCCCCCCCCCCCAGATGTTAACCACACTCAATCGCGGCAGGGAATCACGTTCACCACACCATGGGCGGAACTGGCGGGGCCGACGCCGATCATGTGGTGAATGTGATTCCCCGCCACGATGAAGGGGCCCGTCTCATCTGGACGGCAACCACGGCCCGGAATCCCCAGCGGGATTCCGGGCCGTGGTCAATTCAGGCAGGTGCTGCCGCCGCATTGGCCGCAGAGCCCGCCCGTCTCCCCAGAAGGCGGGTGGCGGGGGAGCGTGGGGGGGCAGGTCCATGTGGCCGCACGTTGCACCGTGCGGCCCTGCCCCCTCCTCGATTCCCCGCCAGGATCAGCCAGCACGTCTATTGGATGGGACGGGCTGATTCTGGCGGGGAATCAGAAGGGTGATTCCGGGACGGGGCGAATGCCGCCCCGTCTCGTCTGAAATCACCCTTGGACGCACTGAAGTATGACTGTAAGACACAGGACCATTAAGACACTTCAGTCCCCAGGACTAGGGCTGGATTGAATAAGCCATTTCAATTTCCTGGACTGTTCTGAGAAATTTGAATGAGGGCATTTGTTTTTATTATAATAATTTTTATTATTTTTTATTTTATTTTATTATAATTTTTATTATAACATTTTGGTCACAGTCCCAATCGGACTATTTTGCACATGTGCAAAATGGTGGCATCTGAACTGCACGTGTGCTAAATTACCACCATGGACAACAAGATGGCAGCACTGCCATGTTGTGCATTGACAGTACAGCTGCTGCCATTTTGCGCTTGCAGAGAATCACAGTGGCCATTTTGCGCATGTGGAAAATGGATTTCCATTATCCCGATCGGTGCGAGTTCTGATCGAACCGAACGAAATGCCCAGTTCTGTTGGAATCAGAACCCGGCAAAAAGTTCAAGTTCAGCCTTACCCAGGACCAATTCTCCTCATGCGGCTCCTGACCCACACTGTGACCACCCCTGGCCTAGAGTTGGGGAATTCTGCCCCAGGCGTTCTAGCAGGGAGCTCTTCCAGTGACTGACCTGCAAAGTATAAAGAGTCATTTTTTCACGCCTATCTATCACCTCTGAGACTTTAATGTCCAAACAAATACTTGCGATTATTACTGCTTCTCAACGTGTGGAGTCCTATCTGGCTAATCTCCTCAGCCAATAGATTAAATTACTATGTCTCTTTTGTTACCAGTAAGACCTTGAGGCCGATAAAAATATCATTGAATGTAGTGAGCTTGGCTGCCATCCAATACTCTTTACCACAGCTATTTTTTAAAAATAACATCGCTAAGCAGAGCATGTCTTTCTCTATGCAAGTAGCAAAGGGGACAGGAAGGCTTATTCTTCCTTCTCCACCCCCGCTCCCTTGCTTAGTGACCTTGAACTAAATGTTGGGAGTTTTTTATTATTAGAAATAAGGAAAGGAGGAGAGTGCGGAAGATATGTCAGGCATGTCTTCTCAAGCACAATCCTCTCGAGTCAATTTCCCTCCAAAACGGGATCACCTGGGCAGTTATTTATGAAGCAGAAAAGAGGGCTAGGCAGTGCTGGATCCAGGGAAATTGAGACCTTACACAAAATGGCAGTGTCTACGGGCCACATTCTGATGCAGGTAGGAAAAGAGTTGCCAGATCAAAATTTCAAAAATAAGGGACACCACAGATCTGAGGGATACGGAAATAAGGGACGTCCATTATGTTCCATGGGGCTGTGGTGTTCAAAATGAGGGATGTCCGTTATGTAAATAAAGGCTGTCCATGTTGTTTTATAGAGCTCCGGGGCTCTGAAATAAGGGACACATAGCACCTTACACAGGAATGTTTATTTAATCCCCATATTTTGGGGAGGCCTTCCCAAATCTCCACAAGCCCTCCATGAGCCAAGCTCTCTGTGTTTTCTGCCATTGCTTCTTACATCCACACACTGTCATTTCCAGTTTATTCATGGATCCCACGTACTGAGGGATGCCGTCAAGACCTCCCAACACAAGGGACCTTGTCTGGTTGGTTCACAGTCTGCACTTACTGTCTAACATTCTTCCTTCTGTTAGGCATTTTTTCCTTCACCCACCTTCCTGTTTAAATCTGTTGCTTCTTGTCCTGTCCTCCACTGTCAGTAGAGAACAAATGGTCTGCAACTTTTTTTTTTTTTAATGGCATCCTTTTTAGACATTTGAAAACTGTCAAAATGTCTCACCCCTTATTTTTTTTCCCCTCTAGGTTAACCACCCCCATTTCCATCTGCTTTTCTTCACGCTACTTGTATTCTAGACACTTGATCCTCTGTGCTGCTGCTCTCTGAATCATTTTTCCAGTTGGTCAACATCCTTCTTGAAATGCAGAGTCCAAAACTGGACATAGTCCTCCAAGAGAAGTCTAACCGGTGCTGAGTGTAGGGGCACGATGATGTCCTGAATCTTGACTTCAATACATCTTAGCACAACCTCAATGTTTCAGCTTCTGCCTTGGAAGGGGCTCAGACACACAGGGTAAAACTAGATGTGACAGCGGACCGTGTTGGCCCGCTGCTGCATGGTCTGGCGCACGTGTGTGCAGGTGCCACCAGATGTTGACCCAGGATATCCCAGGTCGTGTTGGCAGCCAAGCTAGGGCCTGCCCAGGCCACAGCAGACTATCACACATGTTTTGGCCTTCCTGCCGTGACCCAGCCTGTATCGGGGCCTCTGTGTCTGGGTTGCCATGGCTTCCTGTCATGGCAGAGGGCTGGGAGTGGCGTGGGGCTGGGGCTGGCTGCCAGCACAGCTGGGAGCCAGTCCACCTGGGTGGTGGGGCTAGGATGGCTCTTCCGGTCACACTCACGTGGGGCTAGTGGCCTGAGCCATCCTTGGCCATATCAGCCACAGGTTCCTGAATGCGGACCGGGTCATGTTGGTGGCGTGCCACCGTCACGGTGGTTTTACTCACACTCTGGTGATGGCTGCTCAGTTAAATCCTTCCAGAAACGTTCTGCTGAATTAACACGTTTCCCTGTCAGTTTTGTGTAAGGGGGAAGGAATCTCGGCCCTTCCACGCTGACAAGCAGCCCTTTTGTTGCTATGGTCTGGGGGCAGACCTGCCTTGCTAACTCTCGCGGTGGACCCATCTATCACCACCTCTTCTCAGAGAGTAGAAAACGATCCTCCTCGGCTGGAAGGACTCCAAGGTCATCTCTCCCTGTCTGTAGCGCTACATCATCAGGATGCAGAGCTGACAGCTTCTAGGCAGCAGCACAGCGAGTGCGAGAGGAAATTGCAGATTCATTCAATCAAGCACTTTGGGTGAAGGAGCCGTCTTTCTTTCCCTGGGGAGTGTTAGCTGGTTCAGATCACTGAGTCATAGACACCCGTTAAAGTACTTCCATTGCAGCAGGCCTAAGAGTACGTGTAGGAAATGCAGGGTGTTGTCGCAGCAAGGACAGGCTGTTGGGAGGAGTCTTTAAATCAGTGGTTCCCAGATCTGTCTATCTTCTTTAGAAAATAAATTACAGACTCTTAGGGGGCCAGTAGGTTGTTGTTAAAAGCCCCCACTAGTCTGGGTACCTCTACGAAGGCCAGCCCTGTCCCCAAGAACTTGGACTGGGTAAGGCTTTCTCCAGTGGGAAGCAATGCCACATGGGCCTACATTGGCCACGTCCTGAAGCTTGAGTAATCTACGGCCATTTTTAGATGGGCCACTGCTGGGTGGGGAGTCCTTGGTTGAGCCACTGTTGGGGCAGTGTAGGGGGACAGTGCAGATGGGCGCACACCCATCCCTCATCCATCCAGAGCAACCTGTGTTTTCGCCAGTTGCTCTGTGCAGGGGCGGAGGTGCGTGTTTGGCGGGAGTGCGGATGCATGCGTGCCCACCCACCCGATGCTGCTTTCACACGAAGCACATTTACCCATGTCCACTGGGTGCGTCTCATTTTAAAAGGGCCTACCTTTGTTGGCCACTATTTCTGTGGTTTAATTTTATGGAACTGGAAAACAGGAATTGGTGAAGGAAAATCACTTCAGTCTCTTTCTCTTCAGTCTTCTATCCCACCCATTCAAGAAGATAGACCCTTTAGGTCACATGGCAGTAAGACTTCGAGCTTTGTTTTTGCAATTGGTATGACTAGAAACTTCCCTTTTTAAAATGAAAGCTGAAATGTCTCAGTTTCCTTTAACTTCTCTGGTTTTGAAGCCAGGGATAGAGAATGGCAGGCCCAGGAGCCAAAGGTGGCCCTTGGCTAGTTTTTAGGTAGCCCGTTTGCAGTTCCTGATCCAATTCAGACCGCAAAGCACTGAAAAACTTAGCTCGGGGCAAGGGAGCAGAGACCAAAGCACGCGCAGAAGGAGAGAGGAGAGAGCCATGGCACAGAGCAATGATCTTCCCGAGCACACCCTGCAAACACCCCCGCCTTCAACGTCTGTACGGCCCTCGGAGCTTGTCCCTACAGTCACAACGCTCAGGATAAAATTATGATTATCAGCTCTGGGGGCTCGTGGAATTTCTCTTCTGAGAAATTTTTCAGCAAATACCATATCCAACAGATTCACTTGGTCTGGGTCCAATGCAATGGACATCAACAGCAATCCAATTCCTGTTTCGTCAGAGATCTGTTTTGATTATTCTGGTCTGTTTGTTTTGATTCGGTCACTTCAGCCATTTTGTTGTTTTATCTTGTTATTTCATTTTGCTATTGAACATGCAAGGTCAATGACTCAACCCAAATAATGGGTGTTAACAAACATGACAGTGGCCTACTTAGACCCGTTGTGGCCCACTTTGGCTTGTGGGCCACCATTTTTGTTGGGGCCAGTCCAGATGTTTGCCCTGGATTTCTCCTAGGCATGTTGGCAGCTAGGCTGGGCTGGGGATCTGAGCCTGGACTAGCCGCCAATAAGCCCAGGGAACAGCCTGCCTGACTGGACCAAAGTGGGCCCATTCCTAACCCATTCTGGAATAGCCACCATGACAGGCTACAAATGCCCAATGAAGAAGCCTCTTTATTGAGGCAAAACATTGGGTGTATTTTGTGTGTTGTTTCCTAGGTTTATCTGTGTATTGTTTCCCTCTATTTTTTTGGTGTTTGTTATTAAATTGGGGAGCATTTTATTTGTAGGTAGCAGACTCCTGTTGTCTTGTTCACCATGACTGGCCGCCATCGGTCTCCATGGCTGCCCATTGTGGGGGAGGGGCAGGCTGTGTCTCTGCATCTTCCCAGCAGCCCTCCCCCCAGCACGTTTGTTGTGCCAGTGGACCGGGTCCAGACCGTCGTGGTAATGTGTTACCAACCTGGTCAGGATCGTGACGGTGGCGTGCCGCCATCACTAAGCAGAGTTACCAAACTAGAGTATCTCAACTCGCAGATATCCAGAGATCTGTCACAAAAAGATGTCGGATTGCTGCCTACCTTCGCATTCCAGAGAATCCCTACAGCTGTGCAAAGAGCAATCAATTTCAGCCCCCGTTTCTTCTTCTTCTGGGCGGTCTCCCCTACCCCTGCTTAGTTACTCCCACTTTCCTGTGCAGTTCTGCTTTTGTGCAATGTTTTCCTAAGCTGGGATACTTTGACAGCATCCACCACAGTGACCTAATACCCAGTACCATCGACGCAGTGTGCCCCGAGTTAGACCTGTGCAGATCTCTTGGGAGAATTCTGCCCCTGGAGCCTAGATGGCGCTGCAGGTAAGTCATCGGCACACTTTGCCGTTCAGATTTCTGTACATCTTTCCAAGCTCTCTGAGCTAGTTTGGGAGAGAACATGAGCCTTTCTTCTGATCTGGGCAAAGTAATCACTTAGTTCTGCAAATGACGAGGTCTTGCATTTGAAATACTTTGTGGTCACAAACCCAGTTTCCTGATAGCTGGTGGTGTCTGCCTGGACACCAGGTGAAGACACACACCCCACCACGCATTTTGGACCATCCAGGTGAAAACTGGATGGGAGATAACCCTAATGTCACCTCCTGGGCCAAACTCAGAGCTGGCTTAAGCCGGACCAGCTCCATTGAAGGCAGCAGAGTTCTCGCAGCTGATACCGGGGCAGCTTAGACTCCATAATTTACTGTAACCAAGCCAAGAACGTGTACCTGAGTTCCCGCATCCTCATGAATGTCACATTCCCTTGTCCCTCTCTCTTTTTCCCCTTCCCTGTCTTCCCTCTGTCTTTAGATTGTAAGCTCTCGGGCAGGGACCGTGTCCGTCTTATTCTCTGTAAAGCGTCAGGTACATCGCTGGCGCTATATAAATGCTTATAATAATAATAATTAATAAATATCGTTGGCTTCCATTGGTAAAATTTTGTTTTTCTCTTCCAAAGCCAATGCGCTTTTGGATAAAGAGCCATCTGTGGAGTCTATTTTTCAAATGAGCCCAAGCCCCGATTTTCCAGTGTTCTACACCCAAGGTCGAGGGTGGATTTTATACAGAGCACGGTTCCCATTTAAATTCTTAAATGACACCTGGGTTACTTTGGAAATGTGGTCTTTCATTTCCAGTAGTGCTGAAATTGAGAGCATATTTTGTATTCATGGACATTAGACATGTTTTCAGATAGCTATCTGAAGTACCCACAACTGAAAAGGGTATTTGCAGATCCATTTCAAAACATAAGTATTGCCAGCTTGGGTCCGCCCAATGGTCCCTCTAGCTCCGCATCCTGTCTCCGACAGCGGCAAGCTTCAGTTGTTTAAAATACACAATTCATAATGGGGTGACCCATTTGCTCTCAGCCCCAACAGAGGTCTCCTTCCCTGACCAACTTCACTAATGGCCATTTAGAGACTTATCCACTAAGACAGGGGTTGTGAACCTCAGGCCTGTGGCTAGTTTTTCCTTGGCCCTTTCTAGTTTCTAGAGCCTGCCTCCAGATTCAGCACTGAAAAACTGCTCTCCACGGTAAGGGAGAGGTGAGGGCACCTACACAAGGATAGGGGACAGATCTATGATCTGGAGGACCTTCTTCCTGAGCGTACCCCTTAAACACTGCTCCCCACCCCCCCTTCTGTGTGACTCTCAGAGCTTCTACTAACTTTCAAAGTTAGTAGAAGTAACTTTCAAAGTGGCCTCTGGGAGGAAACAAATTCTCCATCCCTGCTCTAAGAGCTTGTCTAGTCCTTTTACAACCCAGTTATGCAACTGGCTTTCACAGCGTCCTCTGGCAATGAGTTCCACAAGTTGCTGAGCATGCACAGTAGCTGAAATGAAGTATGTTTAGGAATCAAACATACATCATTTTTAAATTATGTTTTTATAATGTTATTTATTCATTTTAGCTATATGTATGCCACCCCGAGCTGCCTTGGGCAGGAGGGTACAGGATAGCAAGTCTGTGTAATAATAATAATAATAAATTAATAATCAAACAACCAAATAATCCAAAAAACCCTAATAACGGAAATGAATATCTGATGAAGATGGACCTGAACTGTGGTTATTATTTATTTCAACCAGTATGGTTCAAACTGGACAAAACTGGCAGATACCAGATTTGCCAAGGATCTCTGGTCCAACTCTGGTTTCCAGTCCAATGATGTCTGTGTTCATTAATGAAAGATCTCAAGTAAGCAATGGTTTTTCTGCTTGTTCCAATGGTTGTCACCAGGCCTAATTTTCATCTGTTCTATATGTTGGGTAGAATCCAGCTGTTCAGATTTTGATACATGAGTTGAGTTGCTGAGTCTAATTTTATTTTTGCCCTGGAATCTATATCTTCCCCAGGCAGCTGTGTTAGCATGCACCAGAGGAGGCTAGCTGGAATTCTTTGACAGGACTTGTCTAGCCTGGTATTTTAATTCAGAAAATGGTGCAACAGGATGCATGAAATATTAGTTCGTCATCTTTATTTATACAACTGTCAAGTGTGGTGTGCTCCCCCGCCACACGCTATGTGAATGAAATACTGCGAAAAGGAACAAACCTGGATAAAAGGCTAGAAGTGACCATTAGTCTGCGGTAACTGGCTTTTTATTAAATATAAATATCTCCTGGGGAAACAGATTTAATTTGCTTCCTCCTTTTATTAAAAAAATGATAGGTTCAGTTTCTCTTTGTGTTTTGCATGCTTGTGGTATGTAAATATTGGACTAGTTACACCCAGCACACTTATAGACTTTCTCCACACCCTGTGTCTGTTTAATAATACTTAACTTTTATGGCAGATGCGGAGAACCTCCAGTCCACGGGTCAAATCTCTTTATTTGTTGGACCCTATTTCAATTCCCGGTCCATTGGATCCAGTCCCTACTCCAGGAGTGGCCAGACTTAGGGTACACATGATTCTCTTGATCCAGGTGTCAAACGCGGATGATCTACCAGGAACCCTACCACTGGCTTCCATCTGTAGAGCACTTGAGCAGCTGCTCTCAGGAGTGGAGAAGACCCCTCTCCTTTAGGGAGAATTTTCCCCGCCACACTGGAAGAGTTGTCCTAGCCTGTCTCCAACCTTTCCCGGGGATGATTTCTGAGGGGCTAGTTCCCGTCCTCACACTGTGATCTACTGGAGAGACTAGCTTGGAATCCACCAGTGAACTGAGACTTACCTCTTGGCTGCCCCTGCTTCTAAACTCAAGCATGGAGCTCAGGGGAAGGGAGTGGAGAAGAGGGCACGCACTCAGGGATAGGGGTTGGAACCATGATCTGGACTTTTCCCCATCCTAAGCATACACCCCTTAAAGACCACCGGCCCCACCTCCTGTGTGATCAATGGTGCTTGTACTAATTTTCAAAGTGGTCCATGAGAGGGGAAAGTTTTCCCAGCCCTGCTTTCTACAGTGCACTGAAGGAAGCAAAGTACTTTAGGATCATTCTGCATTGGCTTGGTTTACCTTCAACACTGTGCTCACCCACTGGACGGGCCCCCTGCCTACTGACACTGGTATTGTACCCTCCTATTGAACTCAACCCTTAGGCCCTGATTCTGCAAGGCCTCATCGTCTCCAGGCTGCCCATACCATGGCAGACCCAACATGGGACTGAGACTGGTCAGATTGGTCAGGCTGGGTAGGCCAGTACCCCATGCAACACAAGGGCCTGGTGGTCAACCTGTGGGGAAAGGGGAGGTCCCCCCCCCAAAAAAGAAAACACATGGCCTTCACTTTAACAATGGCAGCTGTCAAACATTCCTGTGAGGAGAGGGCCCACACAACCAGTTTTGCACAGGGTAGCAATTTCTCTAGCTTTAGCACGGGTTAAACCGGGCGCCGCCATCATGTTAGAAAGTGGCTGCCAGACATTAACACAGTCTGACTCCCGACCGGGGGCCGTGACTCAGGGAAATCCCCGAGTCTCAGCCCAGACTAGCCCCCCCCCGCCCCCCCGGGGTCGGAAAATGGCCACTGGACCTGGAGTAAAACAGGCTATCATGTCTGATAGCCCACTTTATTTACCGCGGTCTGGAGTGTCGGCGGAGGCGGAGTGCCATGGCGGATGTCATTGGCCGCCATGCCCACCAGTCAGCTTTGGGGGCGGGGCCAGATGGACATATGCTTGTGTGTCTCCCTGCCCCCTCCCTGGCCTAGCCGCCACCACTTCTGTTGGGCAATGCCACCGCCCCAAGAAGTTGATAGTGATGGCGGAAGCTGTCCCATTAGAAAACACCCACTCGGTCTTGTACATAGACAGCAGCATTATATTAGTAATAATAATAGAGCAAGTTTTGCAGCCCACTCTTATGGAACCTTACAAGGAGTTGTCTATGACCCTGCATGTTGGAGAATAATTTAGTAATAACAGTAATTTTATTTGTATAGCACTCCCACTGAATGGCAGTCAAGGCACTTCACAAAACGCAAACAACCTAAAATCCATTTACAATCCAGTTAAAACCATTTTAAAAAGCAAAGAATAAATTTATTTATTTATTTTTATTTTGTTAGTCACCCCCTCATGCCTACGACATCCCGGGGTGGCTTACAACTCTAAGGGGAGAGAAAATTAAATTCAGGGGAACCATCGGGGGGGATTCTTTAAAATGACCTGGAGAATAAACAAGTCTTCAGGTCCTTTCTGAAGGTGAGGAGGGAGAAGCTGCGATGAACATCTGGAGGGAGTGAATTCCACACTAGGTGTTTCCAGATGGATACAGGGCTGCTCTGGCGCTGTACCACTGCATCCCCCTGCTCCCAGCCCCAGATCAGACAGACGTGGAGGGTTCCCTGGCCCATGGTCCGCCCACACGCCCCCCCCCCCCATAGTCCGACTACAGCGTTCACAACGGGGCAACGTCTAGCTGGCCGTGGAGCAGCAGCGTGGGTCCATGCATCAGATGGACCACTGATGGTGCCCCAGGTTTGGCTGGCCCGCTCCGCTGGCAGTGCTCCTGGATGTTCCGGAGCACCGCTGGTGGGGCTGCCGTCCCATCGACTCAACGTCTGGTGGGGAGCCTTTAGACAGACGGGCCACCCGGGAGGGGGGAGGGCTGGCACAGCCAGCACTGGGGCAGCCCATCCATCCAAAAACACCCATTGAGGGGCCCATGAGAACAATGGCCTGATTGCCTGCTGACTAGGGCTGGTGTGGCAGCAGCTGTTACCGCCCCACGATTCCATTCCGCCATTTCGGAATTGCTCACGCTACACCGTGGCTTTTCTGCTGACATTCCGCTAATTCCGCCGGCATTCTGCAAATTCAGAAACTATCGGGAAAATTGCGGAATTGTTGGAAACTGTCGGAAAACCGCTGTTCCACTATTTTGTGCCGCTGGCAGAATGGCGGAAGTAGCGGAAATGTCATGTTTCCACTATTTTGCGAAGCCTGCGGAAGTAGCGGAATGAAACTAGCGGAATGAAAGCCTCTGCCACGCCGTACCACTAATTGCGGAAACACTGTTTCCGGCAGAAATAGTTACCGCTGCGACATTCCGCTACAGCCCTACTGCTGACTACTGGCAGGATCCCCAAACAGTGGGTGGTTTTGGAGCGCAGACAGCAAGGCTCAAGGAGCACGTCTTGAATATAACCAGGACCTCAGGACCCTGAAAACCAGCAGCAGAAGTTTAAATTCAATCCTCCGCCCTACAGGCAGCCAATGTAGAGAATGCAGAGCAGGCATAATATGATCATAGCTGCCCAAACCAGGAAGCACTGCAGCCACGCTGCCGCATTCTGAACAAGCTGCAAGTGATGGAGAAGCACTGCTGGGAGCCTGTAGAAGAGAGAATTTAAAAAATCAAGGCACCTGAGAATATTCTAACCAACTTTTGCTTCAAAATTTGTTCTTATTTTTCAATAGTTCAGAAGTTTCTCATTTTTGGGGGGCCAAGAAGGGACCACTGTTAATTCTCCAAATTTCTCAAGATCCACCATGCAGGCTGGCTGCTTGCAACTGACAAGGTGGATAGCTTTGTCCTTGGCAACACTCTGGACCTCTCCATGAGAAGAGCCTTGGGGATGATCCTGAGGTCCATGGCTGGTGTATGCACCATGTTGTCATCCTCCTGACACTCATCCACTCACAGAGACTCTCACCCTTTCCCAAAGACATGGCACTACCTGACACCGAGCCTTTCTTTGCTGTAACCACAGCATCCTGGCTTTATGAAGCACATTTTGGGGACCACCGGGCTAGCAGAATAGTGGCCTCAACAAAATTTGGTCAGTCCTGAAAATTGGCCAGATTTGTCCAAGTTTCATGCGTACCAGGAAACTCAACTACCTTGTCAAGAAAATTCACCCTCTTAAAATACGAGTGGGATGGTGTTAAGGATCGCATACCATCCATCCCGTTCTCCAAGCCCGCAGCTTGGGCTTCGTCTTTGACACGCACCTCTCTTTTAAACCTTACATTGACTCTGTGGCCAAATCCTGCAGATTCGCTCTCCACAACATTGCCCGCATCCGCCCCTTTCTCTCTATCTCCACGGCCAAAATCCTTGTTCATGCCATGGTTATCTCTCGCCTCGACTACTGCAACCTCCTCCTTGCTGGCCTCCCTCGCTCTCACCTGTCCCCCCTTATCGCAATCCAAAACTCCGCCGCCAAGGTCATTCACTCTGCCCGTCGCTTCGACCATGTGCAGCCTCTCCTCCCCTCCCTTCACTGGCTCCCCCTTCCTGAACGTATCCTGTTTAAACTCCTGGTTTTCACGGTCAAATCGCTCCACAACCAAGCTCCCCCTTACCTCTCGGACCTAATCTCCCTACGCACTCCTGCACACGCTCTTCCTTTGTCCCCTCCCTCGCTCTCCCTCATTTCTCCTGCTCACCTAACCGCCTTCAACCCTTCTCCCTCGCTGCCCCTCATGCCTGGAACTCCCTCCCTGCCCGCATTCGCCTTGCCTCCTCCCTCCGCTCCTTCAAATCCCTCCTCAAGACCCACCTTTTCCTTGCTGCCTTTCCCAACGCCTGCTAGTCTTTCCCCGTACACTTACTGTCTGCCCTCCTCTGCAGACTGCTGCAACCAACCTGATTGTAACCAAGCCAAGCATACGCACCTGAGACTTCGTATCCGCTTGAATGTTTGTTTGTCTTCTCCCCTGTCTCTCCCACTGTCCCCTCTCCCTGTCTCCACCCCACTCCCCCCCTTTGTCTTTTAGATTGTAAGCCACAGGCAGGGACCGCGTCTAATTTTATGTTCTGTACAGCGCCAGGTCACATGACTGGCACTATATAAATGTTTATAATAATAATAATAATAGACTCTCCCCATAAATACAAGCAGAGTACATCTGCCAAATCTATCAAGTCTTTTCCTCCTGCTCTCTGGGGTCAGGGAGAGATGCTCCAGACAACATCGTAGATGGGGGGGGAAGAAAGAGAGTGTAATTTACTTTCCAAGCATAGTCACATTGTCAAAGAACTTTCAAAAGAACACTGCCCCATGCAGATGTCCATGTACAGACATAGGAACCGAGGTTGCCATGGCAGCAGCCATGTGTTGGGGATAACTTCTTTGAACCAGATGCCACTTCTGGGTTTCTGCTTGACACTGAAATCTCCAGATCGGCGATGACGCTGGCCAGTTGAAGGCCTATTGAGTTCCGTTTTCCTTGATAATGTAATTGCATCGGCTCCTCTGTATGGGAGGAAATAATGCTGACGTGTGTGTGTGTGTGTGTGTGTGTGTGTGTTTGTGCCCGACTTTGGTTTAGAAAAGACTGTCGGGTAATTAGTTTTGGGGGTCATTGTGCTAGCGTGGCAGGCTTCTGATTTATCACCCACGGAACAGCTTTCGGTTCAAAGGGCACATCCGTTGCGTTAATGCTCCATGATCTTTACCCCCTTGAGGAAATGGCAAAGAATGAGGTGATTACTGCCACCAGACTGGACTCCTGGTATTTAACATAACAATGCCTGCACAAATGAGGTGTGAGTCTTGCAGGCACAGAAGCTTTGCTTCAGCACTCAATACCACTAGGGTTGGCATTCAAGGCTGGCTTTCTGTAGCAAATGTGAACTGGTCCTTTGTTTCCCTTCAAGTAAAAACTACCCCCATAGACCACAATTGTCAGACTGCTTTACTCTAGAGTAAGTTGTAACCCCACTGAAATTGTTGGGGCTATTCTGGAATAAGTGATTTTTGAGGATGGCAGCCAAGAACCATGAGGTTGATTCTATAACTCTTTTACACGAGACGCACCCACTCCTGCCAATGCAGGTCCTTCACCCACCTCCACCCATCGCCCCTGCACGGAGAAACTGGGGGAAATGGAGGTTGCTCCATATGGAGGGATGTGTGTGTGGGGGGAAATGCGTGCGTGCCTATGTACACCCCCGCGTCCCCTGCAGTGGCGTGCCTACGGACCACTATTGTGGGGGCGGTCCATGTAAAAAGGGCCTATGTTAGTGTCACTCAAGTATTTTGGACCAATGGACCACTGTCAATCTTCCAAGTTTCTTAGGGATGACCCATACACCCCCGGGGTAGGGAACCTGCAGCTCACGCACCAAATCCAGCTTGTGGTTGTTTTTCATTCAGGATTCAGCTCCTTTTCAGTTCTTGGATCAGCCCCATGAAGGGCTTAATTTAGGAAGGGGGCAGAGGGGCTTCATCACAGGCAACTAAATCATCATTATTATTTTTTATTTATATAGCGCAAGCAATGCACCTGGCACTGAACAATCCACAGTCAGAGACAGGTCCCTACCTCGTAAGGGGCTTACAATCGGAGACAAGGAAAGGGGATACGAGGGAGAGGTAAACATCAGGAAAGACAAGAGTACATTCATGAGGTTGAGAAGCTGCAGGAAATGTTTCCAGTAGGAGTGTGCATCTCCAAATGTTGAACACCAGGAAAAGGCCGATATTGACCTTTCATGGTTGGAAATGATGCCAAAAAAATCAACCCGAGGTGGTTTACTTGGCTTTCATTAATGACTTTCCTGCCTCCCCTCCACCCTGCATTCGTCGTCCTATGAATTCACAAGAAGAACTCCTGTTTTATATTCAGCTGGAGGGAGACAGGATGGTTCAGTGGTTGGGTCACTAGCCAGAGACACGGGTTCAGTTCCCTGCTCTGTCAAGTTCTGGCCGGGGGGTGGCTCAGGCCCCAGCAATTCAGATTTTAGAAATTAAGCACTGGCCTCATAGATCCAGGGCCTGCTCTCAAGCTCTGAAAGAGTGAACTGAGCCTAAAATTCAGATCCCAATGTTGTCAGTTTCCTTGTCACGCTTGTGATATTTGTAGCTTTTCTCAGAGGCCCTAGCTCATGAATTCCCAGTTTTAACAGCCAACAAACCCTCATGGTTGCAGAGGGAAACATTAAAATGTGGCTTGAGTTTATTCTAAATCAGGGGTGGGGAATTTCAAGCCCGGGGGCCAATTGCAGCCCCTGGCTAGTTTTCAATGCGGCCCCTTTCCAGTTCCTGGACCCGGCCCCTTGATCCAGTTCCTAGCCCCAAGCCCTGAGACTCGGCTCAGGATAAAGGAGCAGAGATGAAGGCCTGTTAATAATACTAGGGGACAGTTCCATAATGTGGAACCTCCTCTTCTTAAGTGTACCCCTTAAAGTACCTCCATCCCCAACTTCTCTGCAGCCCTTGGAGCTTGTACTAATTTTCAAAGTGACCCCATGGAAGGAAAAGGTTCCCCACCATTGGCTAAAGGCACAAAACCCAGAAAGCAAGCACAACTCTCTCTCTCTCTCTCTCTCTATATATATATATATATATCTCTCTCTATATATATATATATATATCTCTATATATATCTCTCTCTCTCTCTCTCTATATATATATATATCTCTATATATATATACACTTTAAAAAAATCTTATGATTTTTAGAGCCTTTCTCTTGATTTTTGTTGTTGCTGTTGGCTTGTTTGTTTTTGAGCACTTTAGTTGGCCAAATCCCTTGGAGTGTGAATCCCGCAATCCCCCCTCCGCCAAATTGCTGGGGTATTCCGAGTCAGAGTGGAGGGCTTTGTTCATTGGCCTCTCTCTCTCTCTCTCTAATGATCAGGTTAATGGTTAACCTCTTCCTAGCAATTTAGGAACTCATTCCCTGAGTGCAAAGTATCATTACCGCCCATCACTCCCTCTTAGCTAATGTGACCTTCTCTGGGGTTCAATCTCTTCTCTTAATGAACTCTGTCACATCGGGTGGTTTTATGGTGGCAATGATGAAATTGGGGCTGTATTTGAACGCGGTCTCCCAAGCCAATGGTGGTAGCAGGGGGGTCAGGATGTCAAGAGTAGCACACGGGAGCAGCCCTCCTTACTGAATTGACTGCCTCGTCCTTCTTTTTTTAGCCTGACTTGTCTCTTTTAAATAAAACCGTTTCCCCTCAAGTGTGTGCCGTTCCACAAATACGCAGGTACAACATGGGAACTCCAGAGGGGCAGTCACGGGATTTCATTACTAATTATTTATATTGCACAAGCAATGTGCCTGGCACGGAACAAAACTTAATAAGAGATGGGCCCCTGCCCCAAGGGGCTTACAATCTAGGTCTAGACAAAGGAGAGAGGAAACAGGGAAATACTCATGAAGCTGGTGCATGCATGTGCTTGGCTTACTTGCAGGGGAGAAGGGGCCCTGAATGAAAGGCAGTAGAAGGAGCCTCAATGAGAGAAGTCTGTGGAGGTGAGGAGCTAGGGAAAGTCTGAGGGAAGAGGTAGGTTTTCGGGAGGGATGGGAAGGTTGGGAGGGAGGGGGTAGAATTAATATGTTCAAGGAGGGAGTTCTAGGCTTAGGGGACAGCAGGCTGGGGGAGAAGGGCAACGGCAGTTCAGGGAGCAGAAGACTCGGGTGTAAAGAGGGGTGTGTGGCAGAGGAGGAGTAAAACTCCCAGGTGAGAATATAGGGGGGGGGGGGGGGGAGTGCAGAGCCTTGAAGGAAAAGACGAGACACTTGTGCTGAATGTGAAGGGGGAGGGGGAGCCGGTAGTGGGGATCAGAGAAGGGGCTGAACATGATCAAAGTTGTGGTCAAGGTGGAGGACCTTTGCAGCAGCAGAGCGGTGAACAAAAGTGAGATCGGCAAAGGGGAGAGCAGAGGAGGCCAGTCAGAAGGAGGTTGCAATAGCATCCTATGTTTAGCTCAGCCTAGCATTATAGGCGAACCTGCCCAGAGGCTTCACATCTGCCCAGACGCTCTACATCCAAGGCAGAAAATGACCAACCGTAGCTCACTCCAGAGTACAGCGGAGTGCCTTCGGCAGACCACCGCACTGGAAACACAACCACCTTCAGGGCCCCACAGACGGTTGCCCCAAGGGGGAGAGGCCGACAGGCCCCCCTATTTTATCTTTGCCCTGGGCTGCGCAAATTCTGAGGCCAACCCAGATTGACCTGACAATTGCAATCGACGCCTTGGTCGCCCCCCACTGGTCTAGCATGACTGGACCTGCTCTCTGTGGGGGTTGCTAAAACCTAATGTAAAACCAAGCAAGGCCTAGCTCTTCAGATGTGAACGTTTTTTCCAAAGCCTCTTTGATGACAAAAGTCTAAAATGCACAGGGAAGAATAGAGCTCTGGATTTCCTATCAGCCCGAGAAGCCTGACCCATTGTCTCTTCCAGAACTGGCTCCACTTTCTAAGCCTCTACTGTGTTCAGCTGCATCAGCAAAAACTCCCCCATTTACAATTGCTCTCGAGTGCCAAGCCTCTGCAAACAAGGACTAAAAGGCTCTCCCCTTAAATTAGTAAAGGTGCTCAGCGCTGCAAAAATTTTAGCCAGCTGCACGCCGAGGTCAGGATAACAATTGATTGAATATAAAATTTAGAATTATCCACCGGTAGCTTTGCATTATGGAAGCAGAGGGAATTGATTTCTTTCTAGACTGTCAATTTCTCTTTCGATGGCATCCCGTCTTCGGATATCAATTGCAACCGATGCACTTTTATCAGTCTTTTTCACCATGTATGAAACTGGGAGGGGTGGGGGGAACTCGGTAAGCAAATCTACTTTACCCCCACTCCACAAAGGAATTCACTTCAGGGGTAAAAACTACGGCCAACAAGCCCTGCTCTCATTTGGGCAGGGGATTCAAGGAAGCTGGTAACTGCCCCTCAGTGACGTATCCAGAGTCAGACACTTGTGCATACGAGAGCAGAACCAGTCTTAGAAAGGGTGGGACCGAGGGCAGGGGTGGGGTCCCAGGCTGTGGTTGACTTGGCGCCTCTGGGGTAGAAGGGGTGGGGTCAGGGGTAAAGCCTTTGGGCTGAGACAAAGATGGCAGGAGGCAGGGCCTTTCATAAGTCGCTCCCCTTGGTGCCAAAGGCTGGTCTAACAAGCAGTAGCAGCCCACCCTCCTGCCACTCTGCAGGAAGTACTGGGCCTAATTTCTAGGGATGGGACTATCATTATCGGATTAATCCGATAATGCTGATAATTGGCAATATCGGATTAATCCAATAATACCAATAATATTGGTACTGGCATATCGTTTTTTTAACATTGCCGATTTTTCAGATCTTTAACATTGCGGCCATTTTAACAATGGCCGCAATGTTAAAGATCCGAAAAATCGGCAATGTTAAAAAGCCGATAAACCGATAAATCCGATATCGGATTCATCTGATTCCGATAAAACCAGTAACCGATAATTCGCCGATAGTCCCATCCCTACTAATTTCCTCAAGAGTAGTAGCTGCCATCAATGTTGAGGCCTCTGGACAGGCTTCCGAAGGGCCAGATGGGTGGTTGCTATGGGGGTCTCCCCCCCCACTGGCCAAGAGCGAGAGGGCCCTGAGACGCAGCGGACACGGTGAGCCGTAGAAGTAACTTTGGATTCAAATTTGAGGGAGATACTGTCCCGCATAAGCTCCACCCCTCTATCTCTGTGGGGGAAGGGAAGGACATTTGGGGGCAGTGTGTTCCCTGTTCCCCCCCCCCCCCCCCCGTATAATTACTGCCATGGGCCAGCTGGGCCCTTGAAGGCGCTTGCCCTGCGAAATGCCAGCCGCTGAGGAAAATTAGCTTTGTTGCAAAAAATTGAATGTTTCAGAAGCTGCTACGTTCTAGAAAAGAAAAAAGAGAAAAAAGGTGGTTTAAAAAACATATTTAGCATGTTCTGGAAAACCTATTGGTTTTAGCAGAGAGAGACCTTCAGGAGTAGGTGTGGCATTGCCGTCCCAGGGTGCTGCCTCTTGGGCTTCCTCTCTTGGATCAACAAAGCTGTTTAAAGTCCTAAGAACATAAGTTGTGCCATACTGGATCAGACCAACGGTCCATCGAGCCCAGCATCCAGTCTCCGACAGTGGGCAATCTTGGTTGCTTGGAAGAGTACCCGTCATGTCATAATGGGGCCATCCATTCCCTGTTTTATACAGTCCCAGCTCCCGATAATCAGAGGGGATTCCCTCAAACCTACTTGGTTAATAGCTGTTAATGGACCTACCCTCCAAAAACGTATCCAATCCACTGGCCATGACCACATCCTCTGGCAACCAATTCTACAAGTTAATTGTGCACTGAGTGAAAAAATACTTAACTTTTATTTGTTTTAAATCTGCTGCCAGTTAGTTTTATGGAGCATCCCCTAGTTCTAGTACTAGTTGAGCGGGTAAATAGCCACTCCCTATTTAGTATTATTTACTCGTTCCACCCCACTCATGAGTTTTCAAACTTCCATCATATTCTCTCTCCGTTGTCTCTTCTCCAAGCTGAAGAGCCCTAACCTAATAACGAGACTCTCTTCAGAATGGAAGCTGTTCCATACCCTTTATCATTTTTGTTGCCTTTCACTGCACCTTTCCTAGTTGTACTATATCTTTTTTGAAAGAAGGCAACCAGAACAGCACACAATATTCAAGGTGTGGTTGCACCATAGATTTATATAGAGGAATTACCATATTTTCTGTTTTATTCTTTCTCCCTTTCTGAATAATTCCTAACGTTCTGTTTTCTTATTTGACTATTGTCGCACATTGAGCTGATGATTTCAGTGTATTGTCCAATGACTCCAAGATCCTTTTCCTGAGTGGTAACCCTTAATTTTGAACCCAGCATTGAGTACATATAGTTTGGATTATTTTTCCCAGTGTACATCACTTTTCACTTGTCAACATTAAATTTCATCTGCTCAGTCTCACATGATCGTCCTGCAATTCCTCACAGTCCACTAGAGCTTTAACTACCTTGAATAACTTTGTATCATCTGCAGATTTAATCATTTCACTCTTTACTCCCTTTTCCAGATCATTATTGAATATATTACACTTTGGTCCCAGTACAAATCCCTGGGACACTCCACTAGTTACTTTTCTCCGTTGTGAAAACTGTCCATTTAGTCCTACCCCTTTAACCAGTTACTTATCTATGATAGGACACTGCCTCCTACCCCCTGACTATTTAATTTCCTCAAGAGTCTCTTGTGAGAGATCTTACCAAATGCTTTCTGAAAATCCAGATATGTTATATCGACTGGCTCACCCTTGCCCACATGCTTATTTACATCCCTCAAAAAATTCCAGTAGATTAGTGAGGCATGGCTTTCCTTTGCTAAAACCATGTTGATTCTTCCCTATTAAGCTACGTTTATCAATATGCCCAGTCATTCTGTTCTTAACAGTTTCCACCAGTTTTCCCAGCACTGATGTCTGGATCACTGGTCTGTGGTTTCCAGGCTCGCCTCTGGAGCCCCTTTTAAATATTGGTGTTACATTCGCTACCTTCCAATCCTCGGGTACAGTGGCAGATTTAAGTGATTTATTACAAATTGCCAATAAAAGGACTGCAATTTCATATTTGAGTTTCTTCAGAACTTTGGGATGAATTGAATACCATCTGGTCCTGGTGATTTGTTACTATTTAGTTTGTCAATTTGCTCTAGAACCTCTTCCAGAGTCACATTGATTAGTGACCGTTCTTTCAATAAATCACTTGCAAAAAATAGTTCCTGCTTGGTTCTCTCTCCAACATCCTCCTCTGCAGTGAAGAACGAAGCAAAGAATTCATTCAGCTTCTCTGCAATGGCCTTATCCTCTGAGTGTCCCTTTCACTCCCTGGTCATCTGATGACCCAACTGACTCTATAGCAGGCTTCTTGTTTCTGATGTATTTGAAAAGGATTTCACTATTCGTTTTTGCATCTTTAGCAAGTCTGTGGCAGGGTGCAGCTGAGGTGGAACTCTGCCCCTTTAAGGCGTGTCGTGCCAGCAAAAGGAGGCTGAGCGCTTGGAGGTTAAGGTGCTTCCAGGACTGCAAGAGCACACCGGAAGACGAGGAACTGGGCGTGGCAGAGCCAGCCCTAGTGTTCCCTCGGAGTCTAAGTCCCTGAGCATGCTCAATGAGGACTGGAGGGACTGTGAGTGGCAAGTTCCCAAGCATGCTCATAAGGAACCAGAGTAGCCTAGTCCACGGCCATGCTCGGAGTAAGTGGGCCTGTCTGAGCATGATCAAGACCTATAAAGCCTAGACCAGCCAGTTGACTGGGGAGGCCATAGGAGAAGGACATCTCCTGAGAGCTCCTCTTGGGAGGAAACTTGCTGGGGGCTCAGAGGGTGTTGTCTGAGCCAAGAAGGGTCTGGGTTTCAGAGAGACTGTGTCTCTGGCCCAGATACCTGTGATAGAAACTGCTTTCTCACGTTCGTTAATATGCACTCGTCGGCACCACGGGGAAGTCTGGGACAGTCAAATGACGCACAGCTTCCATCTTGTGGGAAGGGTGGAAGGGTGGCTCTCCGCCGGCAAACATGGACGTCTGGCAGAGTAGGGAAAAGGTACTCTGCCGGACATGCATGTTTGCCGGCAAAGATCCGCAGTTCTCACAAGATGGAAGCTGTGCGTCATTTGTGACCCGGATTGCCTTGCAGCGTCAACAGGTGCGTATTAACGAATGTTAGAAAGCACCAAGACTGCAAGGGTGGACTAAGCCTGGCCAGCCAGAGGGGGTTGCTTGACTGGAAACCTAGAAGAGACTATTGGCAAGTAGGAAACGTCCTTTTCCTACGGCCAGATTGCTGATACCTGGCTGGAGAGACTATTGAATGGTGGAGGACTGCATGCATGGACTGAGCCATTGATAGACTGTGTATTTGCATAAAGGACACTAAAACGTTAATGCCCAAGAGACAGAGACTTGTCGGGGTCTGGTCCTGCAAGGACTCACCCCAAGGAACCACGTCCTGCTACAAAGTCGTTCTGCAAATTCCCTCGTGGCCTGCCTTATTAACATTTTACTTCTAATTTGACAATTGAATATCAGGATTACAATATTCTGTAGATCAGATGGCATAACCCTACTTGGGGTTCCAATCCACGTTTTGGGAACCTCTGCAATACAAAAATAAATCCTTCTTCACACATTCCCCTGGATCATTTTCAGTTTTTTAGAAGTGGTATATTCTCCAGTGTTTTAACAGTAATATCCTGTTTGGAAATAATAATAGGAAAACCTATTCATATGCTTGAGGAAAAGGCTCCTCTTACAAGGTAAATCATCAGTATTTGGTCTATTAAAAAGCATAGCCCAGTTGCAGCGGCAAAGAGAAAGCCTCCCTTTGAAACAGGGACACATCTGTAGTTTCAACCCTGCTGCTTTAAACTAGACAAAGAAAGCACTCCTGCAATCTGTCTTTGTGCTTTAATGGGGAGTTCATATTTCAGATATGTCAGAGAGAGCCTTTTTCCCCCCTCCTTTCCTGTGAAGGGGGCTTAAAAAGGTTTTCCCCAGATGGCTAAACCATCTGGAAAATCCCCCCCCAAACTGGGCTTGGCTTACTTCAGAACAAGCTTTCCCTTTAATCCTCTCAAGCACTGTATTTTGATCTGGAAGCGGACAGAGCGGGAGAGGGAAAATTTGCAGGGTTGATCAGAATTTTAAGATGCCTGCAGCTTATCTTAGTCCATCTCCTGGGTCAGTGGGGAAGGAAGGAAGGAATGCCTCCCTTCTATTGCTCCACAGTTGAAAAGTAGTAAAACAGCATAATGCCAAAGCACAACAGAAATGCTCCTCGGGGTGTGTTGAATTCAATGGCAAAACTCCCACTGACGTAATGGTGGCGGTAGAGCTGAAACTCTACCTCCACCATTATCTGCCGCTCTCTGGTAATCAGCCGGATCTGTGGTATCCGAACTAATCGGGCAAGGACCGGTTACCAAGCAGTATCCATTTATTTATTAACCGTTTGACTGATTTATTTAAACTTATATCGAACCCTGCCCCAAGGTCATTACCACATAATACCACAGTGCCCTCTTCACAATATTGCCATTTACTGTTTGCTCATAATTCCCTTTTACTGTTTATTGTTTACACCCCTTTCCCTCCTAGACCTAGTTTGGGACTAATAATGGTACCATTTGGTTACGTAATACTGTGGTAATACTGTGATGGTAAACCAATTAATTGTTACGGTATTATCTGGCTATTCAGTTTGTGGTTTAGCTGTCCGACTCCTCAGACCTTACCAAGAAGAGTTGTTGCTCTCTCCCTGTTGTTTTTCTCCAAGTCTGGAACATTCTCTCACATTGGAACATACCCAAATGTTGATAGGACTTCCTCCACCTAGAGCTGAAACCAATAGTAAGTTTATTATCTGAAGTTACCTATCCAGGCCATGGAGCCATCCCCTATCCTTGCATGCCTGGCCTCCTGTCTGCTCCCTTCCCGTGAGCTCACGTTTTCAACATGAGGGGCTGGATCCATGATAGGGTGGCCACTGGAACCAATGCAGTCCTGCAACATGTATTTTTCATAAGTGTCTGTCACAGAGGAACATAGGGTCACACGCGTGTGATACTGGCCTAGATGTAGACTACAAGTCTAGTAAATATGTAAAGCAAAAGGTTCCACATGTCTGTAATGTTACAATTAAGAACTGTAAAACTCAAATCAAGACTGTGACACTTGACCAAGCTCCAGGAAATGGAAAGACAGTTTGTGGATTTGCCCCAGACGGATGGCCAGAGACATTTAAAATGCTAATGCAGGCAGCCATTGCCTACGTGCAAGAGACACAGAAAGCTGATAGAGAGAACAAAAGGAATTCTAGAAGCCTCGAGAAGATACGAGGGGTTTCCTCCTGGGGATATAAGGAGTTGTACCCCAGAGGGGAAAGGGATTATCAGGAACTCACTCACCATCTTGCAGCCAGGAGGGATGAGCTGAACCATGGACTGAGAAGCATGATTTTGCTTTCTACCAACTAAGAGACCAGTGCCCAGTCATTCTACATCTATGACTGAGGAACCAGAACTTATGGACTTTGTAGGGTAAGATGCTTACTTAGGAACTCAACCAGTATACATTAGGAATGTGTTATATTTACCTTTGATTTCTAGTAACCACTCTGTATCAATTATCTTGCTTATGTAATCAATAAACTGACTTCTTATCTTTATGAAGAAGTGTCTGTGTCTAACATTGGAACACAAGTGAGCAACAAGGGCTTTCAAGCTCTTGGGACTCCAGAGAGAAAGAGTCTGTAAACGGGAAGGATCGGTCCCTTGGATGACAAAGGGGTTGTCCCTGCGGCAGGCTTGAATCGGCCAGAGAAAAAAACTGATTCAAGTGGGCTGTACGCGAGGGAAACTGAGTCACTCAAACCCGGTAAAGTGGTCCAACCCGTGACAGTTTCCTCTTTTAAAGGGGAGGTATGGCCACCCTAATCCATGGTCCATCTCCAGGAACCAGAGAAGGCCAAACCAAAACCAGCCACAAGCTAGGTTTTTCCCACCTCTGGTTTAGGATGTTGTAATGAAATCTGGGTCTTCCCTCCCTCCCGGCGCTAGAGCTGACATGGTCATGACAGATGAGTGCCACAGCAGTAAAATACCAAATGGCAGTCTTGACCCCATTTGCCATCCCAACAAAAACAAGGGCAGACTCTCTTTCCGATTTTTACTTCTCCTCTGTTTATTCAAACCTTTCATGTCCATCATCATCATTTGTCGCTGTCGGACCAGCTGGGCCCTTGAAGGCATTTGTCCTGTGAAATGCCAGCCACTGAGGACAATTAGCTTTGTTGCAAAGAACTGATTGTTTTGGAAACTGCTACGTGATTTTTTTTTTAAAAAAGGAAAGGAAAGGAAAAAAAGTGGTTTAAACATTTTGAACAGATTCTTGGGGAAACCCATTGGGCCTGGGGCCGGGGGGGCGGCATTGCCCCTGATTTCCTAGGGGGCGCACCATCCCTGCCACAGGGGCTGATCCAGTGTCCAAGGAACGAGGCAATCCTGTAGATACGTGGGACCTATGCCGTATAGGGCTTTATAGGTAAGAACCAACACCTTGAATCAGGCCCAGAAAACAATAGGTAGCTTGGAGAGCCCAGAGCACTGGTGTTATGTGCTCCCAGCGCCCAGTCTCCATGAGGAGCTGGGCCACCACATTCTGCACCAGCTACAGCTTCCGAACCATCACCATGGGTAGCCCCATGTAAAGCGTGTTGCGCTAGTCCAGTCTAGAGGTAATGAAAGCATGAACGATGGTGGTCAGGTCAGACTCTGAGACATATGGCTGAAGCCGCCTCACTAGATGTAGTTGGCAAAATGTGCTCCTCACCACAGCCTCTACCTGGACGTCCAAACGGAACTGGGAGTCGAGGAGCACCTCCAGACTCCGAACCTGAGGGATCAAGGAGGAATGCACTTCATCAGTGATGGGTACCTCCACCTCCCATCCCTCCCCACCAGTATCACCTCCGTCTTGTCAGGATTCAGCTTCAGATGGCTCATCCTCAACCAGTCCCCCACAGCTGCCAAACACTGAGTGAGCACTGAGACTGCAGGGCCAGGGTCAGATGAAAACAAGAGGTACAGTTGGGTGTCATCAACATATTGATGACACCAAACCCCCTCACAACCTCGCCCAACAATTACATACACACGTTGAAAAGAGAGGGGACAAAACAGGACCTTGCAGGACCCCACGGAAGAGGTCCTGGCGGGGTGGAACAAAGAACAGTCCCCCAACACCACTCGCTGAGTTCTTCCGGCCAGGAAAGAGCAGAACCATTCAAGAACAGTCCCTCCCACCCCGGCTCGATCCCACAAGCGGGTCACCAACAACTCATGATCGACTGTATCAAACACTGCTGACAGATTTAACAGGATCAGGAGAGATGACCGACCCTGATCCAAGTCATGGTGAAGGTTGTCGATCAAGCACAATCTCAGTGCCATAACCTGGGCGAAAGTCAGACTGCAAAAGATCTAGAAAACCAGTGCGGCCAAATGCTTCTGTAACTGCTGAGCCACCACCCATTCAATAACCTTCCCTAAAAAGGTTAGAGACTGGCCGATAGCTGGCGTGGGAGTCAACGTCAAGCGATGGTTTTTTGAGGAAAGGCTGCACCACCTCCTCTTTGAGGCAGCTCAGCACCCTGTCCTCCCGAAGGGAAGCACTGATCACCCCCACCAGCAACGGCCGTAATGTCTCCCGGCTGGCCTTAACCAGCCAGGACGGCCACGGATCTAGTTCTCAATAGGTGGCCCAAACAGCCTCAAGAACATCCTCCGCATCAGGAGGCGACACCGACTGAAACTGATCCCACAAAACAGGACCAGACAGCGCTTCCATGACCTCTGGTTCACCCATTGTAATAAATGCAGCGTCAAAAGCATGGTGGAGCCAGACGATTTTATCTGCGAAATAATCAGCAAACATGTCACAGCGGGCATTGGAAAATTCCAATTCCAGACGGAGGGAGGCCAGACTGACCAGCCCCCGCACCACCGGGAAAAGCTCCGCTGGACAAGATTTTGTGGATGCTATGAAGGCAGCAAAGAACTCCTACTTTGCTGTCCACACAGCTACGGCATAGGCTCTTAAGCTGGCCCTATGCCGCAACCAGTTGGTTTCAGCAGCGATCAATGCCACCATTGCTCCAATCACCACCCTTCCTGCTTCAGCATCCGCAGATCCTCAGTGAACCATGGTGATTTGCGGAGTCAATGCGACGCCTAGGAGCCGTACAGTTGATGGCCTCAGTCAATAAGGTGTTCCAGAAAACAATGAGGTCATCGAGCAAACGGCCATCAAGATCAAGGGGTAAATCCCCCCCCCCCCGAGCATTCCGGAAATGATCAGGTCCCATTACTAGTCACATTTTCTGATGGCCATCTGTATAATACCTGCAACTGAAACAGATGGTCGCATATCCGCTTATTTAGCAATTTTGTTTTGGATATTTATTTATTTTACTTAGGTTTCTAATCCTCCACTCCCAACCCTTCCCACCCCCGTGCCCCTGCCTTCCCTGAAGGCTCAGGGCAGGTAACTAGGAAAACATGTAAAGGATACAAACAATGCCCCAGTGCTGTTTTAAAAATATATAATTCTTTTAAAACAACTTGATGTGGGGGGGTTGGTTGTTTTGGACTTTACTGCATTCACCAAAATGAAGTAATCAAAATTCCAAAATCACCGAATGGAACTGTCCAAAGTGGGACAAACTAGGGCCGTTTTTAGACGTGCACGGCAGCGCCCGCGCTTGTTTTCCAAAAGACCCGGCAGCCTGATTTACACGTGCCGCCGCCGCCGAACACGTACATGCGCGGGCAATGCGCATCCATTTCCGGCCGCGAACTGACCAGGTCGACGATCGAGGCTGGTCATACGCGGCCGGAAATGGATGCGCATCGCCCGCGCATGCGCGTATTCGGCGGCGGCGGCACGTGTAAATCGGGCTGCCGGGTCTTCTGGAAAACAAGCACGGTCGCCGCCGCCCGTGTCTAAAAACGGCCTAGGTCTGACCCACATCAAAGCCAAACCATCTCATAGAATATTGCAGGGGGAGGGGGAACCCCAGGCCTGGAAGTTAAATGCGACCCACAGCAACGTTTTATATGGCCCCTTTCCAGTTCCTAGATCTGACCCTTGGATCCAGTTCCTTCCCCCAAGCACTGAAAGACCGAGCTCAGGAAAAGGGTGCAGAGATGAGGGCAGGCGCATGAGGAGATGGGACAGATTCAAGACACAGATCCATGCTGGACTCTCCTCTTCTTGAGCGCACCCTGTAAGCACCCTACGTTCAATTTCTATGCGGCCTTCAGAGCTGGTACTAATTTTCAGGGACTGGGTTCACTGGGTGTTCTGCATTGGTTGCAGTGGAGGAAAGTGGGATGAACCGTGAGCATGGCTCCCTGCTCATTTTCAAAGTGGTCCCTGGGAGGGAAAAAGTTCCCCACCGCTAGTCCATGAATCTTTGCTTCCATTCTCCCTGCGATAATTTCTGTTGCTCTGCACCGCAATCCCACCAAGGCAGCATTGGTAACCGAGCCAGCGAGTTTTTTTTATGGGATTGTCCTCCAGATGGAGTCCGTGACCACAATACCCATATCATCCCCTAGATCCCAGCCCTCTGCTAACCCAAGCTGTACATTCTACGTAGCGTCAAGGCGGTAGGGAGCGGCTCACAGCGATCGAAAACGTTTGCAAAGTAACCACAAACTGACAAAACCTCTCCAAGGCTTGAGTTTCCTTGGAAACCTGGGGAAATTCTCTGAGTCTCTGGACTGAGTTCTGGACAGACCTCAAAGTGTCAGATTTATGGGCTGGACACAATGTGGTAGTTTGAGTTTGCATCGTTTTGGCATGAGATTTATCCTTTTATCCATGCTTTCCTTTGAGTTTTGGGTGTTGGTTTAATCCCTGGGCCCAAATCCATGTTTTTGTGGCTTCTGAATCAGTCAAAGGAAAAATGGGTTGGAAGAAACTCCTAGAAGTTAGCACACAGCCCTCTGTGTCAGGACCAAGCCTTGAATTCATGCCCCTAGGGGCACTAGAGTTGGGTCCGCTGCCTCATCATACCTCCGGGTCAGCCCCTCCCCAACCCTAAAAGACAGCCTTGCCATGCCCTAGCCCTGTCCCAGTTCTTGTCAATCTCCAGCCCTTGCCACGCCTCCTAGCTGCCTGATTGGCTGCCAGCCAGGATATAAAGCTTCCTGGTAGCACCTTGTTTCCAGGCCTGCCTTGCCTCTTGCCTAGGGGTGGCCAGACTTATGATGCACATGATCCACACATCAACCTCAGGACCCCTCCTGCTGGCTCCCAGAGCCTCTAGGGCAGCTCAGAAACTGGTGTTGGAAAGGGAGAGGAACACTCCCCTTTAAAGACAGCTTTCCCTGCTATACTGGAGGAGTTCTCCTAGCCCATCTCCTCCCTGGGGTGCCAGTCTCGCTCTCTTTCCCCAGAAGCAGTTTCTGAGAGGCTGGTCCTCCTCCCCTGCACCATGATCTACTGGAGACTAGTCTACCTCTTGGCCACCGCTGCTCTAGCCTTTGCCTTCAGCTTTGCTTCTTCTTTTCTCCTCCTCTCTTGTCTTCCAGTTCTGATCCTGGCTCCCCATTCTGGTTCCAATCCTGATCCCCAACACCCACCCATATCCCGGACTCCCCTTCACCCCATGCCTCTGGCAGCGTGGCCTTTATAGGCCCTGGAACAGCTTTCCGAGGGAGAGTGCGGAGGCCCCGTCACTTGGAGGACGTTGGAAAGAGGTTAGAGAGAGACACATCTGTCAGGGATGGTGCATCCAGTTTAATGGCAGGGGCTGGACTCGCTAACCGGTGATGTTCTTTCCAGCTACAGGGGCTAGCCGAGTGCTTAAGCATGTGTTATTCCAGTGGAATCAATTGTGGGTTCAAGCCATTAACGCTTGACCTTGAGAATCCCCTGATAACTTGTGGGTGCCTCTAGCTTCTACTGAAGGCCAGACATTCGAGATGGAGAACACTCAACTAGGAACGTTTTCTCCCTTTAACCCAACAGAAGCTGACTCTGCAGACCTGCACAGTTTTAAGACCCCGGCCTTAAATCCCCAGCCTCTGGGGTGTTAAAGAAAGCGGCGCCGGCACCACCTCCGTCTCCAACCCAGCCCTTCCCTTCCTTAGTCTCTGTTCTGCCTGTTTCTGACCCTGCCTAGTCTGTCTATCTTCTCTCTGGCCCTGCCCCCTGGCTTCCTGATTGGCTACCAGCAGTATAAAAGCATGCTGGTGTCACCAGTAAGCTATGTGGAACAACTCCTTCCTTTCCCGTTCTGGGCCCGGCCCACCCCCTTGCATTCTGTTTTCCAGACCCTGGCTCCCTGTCTCTCAGATTTCTGACACACCCAACTCCATTTCCCTCTGCTCTGCCCCACTCCTTCTTTCTCTGCACCCTTAATCCCTGCTTCCCTGTTGTCCTGGCCTTGTTCCCCTCTGATATCCCTGGCCTCTGTTCCTTTGGTCCTGGACTCTCTCTGTTAGTTCTCCTCCCTCTGACTTCAGTGATGAATCTCGCTCTGCCTTTCTGCCTATGAGCCACTGGAGAGTTTCTGACGGGTTTCCCTCCCTAACTCTGAACCTCCCTCTGTTCCCTTCTGAGCCCCTTTCTTGGCTTCCTCTGGGTCTTCTCTCGTTCTGACCCATCCCCCCTGTTACAGCAGTGCATGGTGAATACTCACACTTCCTCTATGAGGCTGAGTTGAGACTTTTAGGTTTTCTCTGGGGTGGGATTTCTTCTGAGTGCCCTTTCTTGGCCAATCATGTAAGATGGAATGTTGTTGTTTTTAAAAAATTGTGCCTAGAGAATCTTCCAGGAAGAGTATCTCATTTGAAAAAATAAATAAAGGCTGTCTTATCAGAGCGGTTATGACCACAGGGTGTTCATAGAGCAAAATGTGCTGAGCTCATCAATGACTAAGGGAATACTTGAATTTTAAAAATGACTTTCCCTGAGTAGTAGCCAATTCTGTTCTTGAATTTTTGGAAAGTCTCTTCTTTTGTCCATTCCTTAGTGGGCTCGTTGGAGCGAACATTCCTTCTTTAAGCTTATTTATCCAAAATTCTTCCCTTGTTATTCTCCCAAGGATTGTGCTTACATTTGGCAATGAGAGAGTTTGGCTTTAGCAAACTTGGCGCCCTGGCGGAGCTGAGCAAGAGCATGGAGTAGTGCGCATACCATACCTTAGTTTGCCACTTGAAAGATGCCTACAGTTACACTTCCTCCCCTAATCTTATTAAAAGCTAAAGTGTGCATAAAAGCTAACCCTTTGTCTGCTGGAAAACATTCCATTCTTCTGGATTTTGAACACATGAGATTGCAAGAAAGAAGGGCTTGTGGACTGTGTTTCTGCACTGTCCTATTGTACAAATGCAAGCCTGTAGACCGTGGGGAGGGGACAGCGGGAACCTCAGGCCCAGGGGCCAAACGTACCCCATGGCAATTTACGTGGCCCCTTTCCAGTTCCTGGATCTGGCCCCTGGATCCAGTTCCTCCACCAAAGCATTGAAAAACTGAGCTCAGGTTAAGTGAGCGGAGTTGAGGGCATGCACATGAGGACAGGGGACAGATCCATGGCACTGATCCATGATCCAGACCTTTCCAACATCTATACCAGAGATTCTCAACCTGGTGCTCGGGGAATGTGTGAAAGTGCTCCCTAAACTAGCTGTAAGTAATGCTCGGGAGCCCTTTCACACGAGGCATCAAACTGAATTGCAGGGGGGAGAATTAATCTATGTAAGTTATGCCGTGCTCCCAAGTAGTCACATATGTCACCCCAGTGCTCGTGACTGAAAATAGGTTGAGAACCTCTGTTCTATACAGTCAGTCCTTGGAGCTTGGACTAACTTGCAGAGTCACCCCCAGGAGGGAAAAGTTCCCCCATCCCTGTTGTAATCACTCAAAGGGTGCTGTCATGCATAGTAAGAAGAGAGAACTGGTATTTATGAGCTCATCAAGGGCTGTTTTTCCATAAGTTCTCAACAAGGGAGCTGTTTGGCCACTCTAACTTTCAGACCACTTGTCCTAAGTTTTTGCAGGTGCCACCCCTCCCCAAAACCCAGCACACTTCACAGCGATTCTTCCTAACACCAGTCCCCTTTTATTATACAGCAAGCATTCACACTGGCAGTCCAGAGTTCCCAACACAAATATAAACTATAATTTCTATCATTCAGGGTCTCCTTCTCCCCTGTAACTAAGCTAAGCGTGCGCGTCTGCCACTTCTCAACTGTGTGGATGTATCCTTGTCCCTCTCTATGTTCCCCTCTCCTTTGCCTTCCCTTCCTTGGTTTTCCTAGATTGTAAGGCCCTCAGGGCAGGGACCCATCCAATGATTGTACAGCGCACCCCCTCCAGAAGGGGAATGGACCAGTTAGGTTGGTCTGCCCTCGGAGGCTGATAGAACCGCAGCGGTTCCAGGAGATTCTGAGGCAGTTAACCCTAGACCCTGACGGTCACTCTACTGATGTGCTGGTCCAGCATTGGAACACCTTGCTGGGGGAGGCCATTGACAAGGTGGCTCTGAGACGTCCTCTGCCTCCGTCTCATCACTGCAGGGCCCCTTGGTTCACTGAGGGACTGCAGCGTATGAAACAGGTAGGCAGGAGACTGGAGTGACACTGGCATCGGACTCACTCCGAATCTGATTGACTTCTCCATAGGCCCATTTGCGGTCCTATGTTGAGGCTGTGAGGACCGCAAAGAAAGAGTTCTTTGCTGCCCTCATAGTGTCTGCAAAGTCGTGTCCAGCGGAGCTGTTTCAGGTGGTGCAGGGACTGGTCAGTCCAGCCTCCCTCTGCCTGGACGGGGACTTGTTCCAGGCCCACTGTGAGGAGTTTGCCATCTACTTTGCAGACAAGATTGCTCCGATCCGGAGTAACTTTGACACCGGGTTGGAAGCAGGAGGTGAGGAGCATGAGGTTATAGAGGCACCATCTGGTCGATCTTTTTGGGAGGAGTTTCAGGAAGTGACGCCGACCAATGCAGTGGATGTCCTAGGGTCTGTTAGAGCCATTAGTTGTGAACTAGAGCCACTAGTTGTGAACTAGATCCATGCCCGTCCTAGTTGGTGAACGTCTCCAGGGAGACGTTGGGGACGGTGCTGACGAGGGTGGTCAACACGTCCCTCCAGCAGGGGAGGTTGTTGCCCAGTCTCAAGGAGACTGTGGTGTGCCCCCTTCTGAAGAAGTCATCCTTGGATGTGGGCGCACTCGCCAGCTACCGCCCCGTCTCTAATCTTCCCTTTTTAGGGAAAGTTATTGAACGGGCTGTGGCACTGCAGCTCCAGGCGCATCTGAATAGTATCGGTTTCCTTGACCCTTTTCAGTCTGGGTTCCTCCCCGGCTATGGTACTGAGACGGTGTTGGTGGCCTTGGTGGACAACCTCTGCCAGGAGATGGATGCAGAATGTTCAACATTTCTGATCCTGCTAGATCTCTTGGCTGCTTTTGATACCATGGACCATGGGCTGCTGTTGAGACGGGTGCGTGACCTGGGGGGGTCTGGACGGGACTGTCCTTGGGTGGTTCCGCTTATTCCTCTCGGGGAGAAGCCAGCGGGTGGTGTTGGGGGCTGAAACATCAAACCCCCGGGCCTTGACCTGCAGCGTTCCACAGGGTTTGATCCTGTCTCCGTTACTATAATGTGTATATGCAGCCCCTGGGGGAGATCGTGAGAAGGTTTGGGGTGCGATGTCACCAATATGCTGATGATACTCAGCTGTACCTCTCATTTTCAACTGACCCAGGTCTTGCTGTCTCAATACTTTCCCAATGTCTGGAGGTCGTGGCGGATTGGATGTGGCGGAGCAGACTGAAACTTAATCCCAATAAGACGGAGGTAATGGTGGTGGGAAGGGCGAGGGGGGTGTTGGCTCCTCCGATGCGGGGGGGAGTCTGCCCTCCTGTAGCCCAGCAGGTTCGGAGTCTGGGGAGGTGTTGGATTTGGACCTCCGTCTGGATCAGCAGGTGGAGATGGTGGCTAAAGCCGCCTTCCGCCAGCTGTATCTAGTACGGAGGCTCCGTCCATACATCTCTGGGCCTGACCTGGCCACTCTCATCCATGCCTTTATCACCTCAAGGCTAGACTACTGCAATGCGCTCTACGTGGGGCTTCCCCTGTTTCTGGTCCGGAGGCTGCAGCTAGTGCAGAATGCGGCGGCCCATCTCCTTACAGGGACGGGTCGTCGGGAGCATATAACACCTGTGC
>QEPC01002388.1:12347299-12378634 GCA_003113815.1 Sphenodon punctatus | reverse complement strand
GGGTGGGGGGGGGAGGGGAGTTGGATTTTAAGGAATGTTAAAGTAATAGGGGGTTGTTTTTTTAAATGTTTTAAAATTGGGAATTTTTATGATTATTGTTTGATTGTTGTTGTAAGCCGCCCCGAGATGCCGTAAGCATGAAGGAGCGGCTGATAAATATAACGAAATAAATAAATAAACATTGCTTGTTCCTATATAAATAATAATGACAATAGTCACCCTGACAAGACGGAGGTGATGTTAGTGGGTTAGTCGGCGGAGTTGACAGCCCCGTCGATTGACGAAGTCTGTCCTCCGTTGACTTCCCAGGTATGGAACCTGGGGTTGTTCCTCGATGCGCAGCTCTGCCTGGATCTCCAGATGGAGGCTGTGGCGAGGAGTGCCTTCCGCCAGTTACACCTGGCATGGCGGCTTCGGCTGCTGGTTTCGGTTCCCAACCTGGCCACGATCATCCATGCCTTTATTACCTCTCGGTTAGACTACTGCAACGCTCTCTACGTGGGGCTACCTATGGTGACAGTTCGGAAGCTGCAGCTGGTGCAGAATGCGGCGGCCCAGCTCTCGGTGGGGCTGGGTCACTGGGAGCCCATTACACCGGTGCTCCGGTCTCTGCACTGGCTGCCAATAGTCTTCCGGGCCCGATTCAAAGTGTTGTTTTTAACCTATAAAGCCCTACACGGCCTGGGCCCTGCTTATCTGAGACACTGCCCGGGTTCTAGATCAGCTCCTGCAGTTGTCCGGGGGTGCCATAGGGTGTTCTCTGTGGCCGCGCCGCGCCTCTGGAATTCCCTCACGGTGGGGGCCCGTCTGGCCCCGGACCTCCGGCTTTCCGTAGAAACTGTTAGACCTGGCTGTTCCATCAGGCATTTGGCGAGGGAGAGGGGTAAGGGGATGGGGGTGTGTTTTTTTTTTTTCCTTATGCTGTTTTATGTTTTTAAATAGTTTGAATCTGTTTTATATTGTATTTTTATATTTTATCATTGTTAGCCGCTCTGGGCCGCCTGTGGCGGGAAGTGCGGGGTAAAAATCTGTAAAATAAATACTAGTGAGTCTCTTCACAAGACTTTCAGTCTGGGTTCTCAGGTGTTGCATCTTCTCTTGGCGCCATCGAGCACTCTGGCTCCCTTCGCCAGCGTGGGCTTCTTCCCAGCCGGCTCTGATGAGGCATGAGCGTCTGCTTGCTATGGGCAAGAGGCAGCCACTTTGCAGCCTGGCTCTGCTTCTGAGTTGGACATCTCTCGGCACTGGTTCAAGCTGCCTAGTTAGTCAGAGCCGACTGAGGTATTCTGATCAGGAAAAGATTCTTGGGGACTTGAGTCCAAGAGGATAATTATGAGAATCCTGGGGTTGGAACAAGGATTTCTAGGACTGAAACCGGTGGCAAATGTTATACCCATGGGTGATTCCCAAAATTTGGGGAACGGGTTACAGAGCTCTACTGAGCATGCCCCAGTATGCTCTAAACACTCCTCCAGCTTCCACTGGGCATGCTCCCTGGCTACAGTATTTACCCTTCCAGGGCTAGCGCCAAACCTAGGTTGCCTTCTCGCCAGGGCTGACGCCCCCAGGCCCATGCATGCACACAGCCCCCTCTTAAAGGGGTTGCAGCCCCAGAGGAGTGAACCCTGCTACACTGAGCCACTGGTTCAAGGCCCCTCAGCATTATTGAGGGATCAGGGCCTGGTAAGTTAATAAATCAGGGTAGAATTCTTTGGGACTTGAGAATAACTCTTGCGGGGATTTACATTCCAGAGGCTTGAGAGGGGTGTGTGCGAGGGAGAGAGGCTTTCTCTATTTCTGCTTGGTCTAAAATATAATAAAGCGACTGCCTTCTGCACTGGGTAATCTGTGACCGTGTGGCATTTCCACATACAGCATAACAAAATTGCTCCTGCTTTCCTCTGTTAGATGGCAAGCTGTTCAGAGCCTCCCAGGGAGTGACTCTAATCTCCGTGTGGAATCCCTCATGGTAAATCAGTCAGTCTTCTTGACTTGCTCAATAACAGGGCCGGGAAGGGTAGCCTCCGTGCTTGGCACGGTCTCTAATCCCTCAATGAATGTGCCTGGGTGGGCGGGGAGGCTCTATTCCTTAAACCTGTCCGGAGGAGCAGTAAACTTGGAGATTAAGTGGGGAACGTCAGGTATTTTGGAAATGCCTGGCAGTGCTGTGCTGGGGCAAGGCTTTGCCCAGTGGGCAACCCAGGTTGGAGTCGTCTTTTCTGAGCATGCATCTCCAGGTCTGAGTGCTGTGTGAGCAGGGCCTTCAGTACACCAGTTTGTGTGGTGGTTGCCTCCCTCTGGGCGAGGCAAAGGTGCTTGTTCTGATGCAATCCTGCCCCTTACGGAGCATCGTCTCATCACGGGGTCACCTCAGAAAGGGGGCGGGGCAAAGGGGATGGCACGCCCCTTTCTGATATCACCCTGCATGATGCTCGATAGGGGCAGGCACATTGGAAAGAGGGTGGGAAACTGGGACGGTCCCTTGGGCCCGCCCCCTTTCTGACGTAGCTGCTCACAATCTGTGGAGAAATTAGGGTCTCCCGTTACAGTCTGGAGGTTCTGGGTCAAAACGTGGAGTCTGAGTGAATCCTGGAGAGGTGCCCCCTTCCCCCTACCGTGTAGCTCTGGGGTAATGTTAGAAGAAGACTTTTTGACAGGGTTCCTCCAGTGGAGAGTCACCCAGTAGGAATTAAGTCCGTGAAACCTTTCTCTGCAGCTGGCCCTCTCCTGCCCTCCAGGAACAGTCTCCCGGACTGCGGACCCTTCTGGGCTGGTGTTGGCAACGAGGCCTTGAGCGTCATTCTTGTCCCAACACAGTTTGGGGTCTGGCTCTGACTGTGTGGCTGGAACTTAAGGCAGGGCTCTGACGTCTCCTCGGGGTCACCTGGCTTCCATGAAAATCCATCCTGCCTGAGGCACAGAAGCAGCTTAATCCCCTTGCAGAGCCAGAGGAGTAATAATGTTCCTCTAACAGTGCCAGCGCCAAGGAGAAAGCAAGCCTGGCAGAGTGTTAACTCATTGCAGGCAGACATGGTCAGGGCCGGAGCTGAAACATTACCTGTAATTATTGTACACTACCGGAATTACAGTACCTATAATTATGGGTCATTATGGTACCTGACCCAGTAACAACAGGCACTAATCAGTACCTGATTAGTGTCTGACTGGCTCCCCAATTTAACGATTTTTCCAACTTCTGGTACCAATTTGCTGGTTTTCCAGTTGGTAAATCAGTATCTTGGTAACGGTAATAGTTGGTGTGTTCAGGTAATCGGGTGCCCAGCTTTGTACTTGGGTACCAACTGGGCACCTGACAGACTACTTGAAATTGCCACAGAAAACACCCCCACCCTAGGGGCCTCGAAAGCAGCGGCGGTAGGGCCTTGGGAGCATCATCACTCCTGAGGGCCCAGGGCGAGTCATCACCTCAAGCTTCAGGAGCAGTGGCAGCAGTAGTAGGCGCCTGGGAGTCTCAGGAGTGGCAGGGCCCAGGAGCGCCACCACTGCTGAGGGGCCTCAGGAGTGCTGCTGCTGGCACTGCCGCCTGCTGAGAGTCTTGTATGTGATGACAACAGAAGTAGAGCCCTGGCAGGCTCAAGAGAGGGTGCAGTACTACTTGTGGGGCCCTGTAGGGATAGTGCTTCCTGCAGGATCCCCAAAGAGCATGGGGCTTGGGGCAACTGCCCCATCAGCCCCACCCTAAGGCCATCCCTGACCCTTCCCCAGGCCACTGTGTAGCAGGGCCCCCACTTAACCGTGAGGTAAGTGTTGTCAGGATCAGGCCCAGAGTAAAATGTAACTTAAGAGGCTCCACATCAACAGAGTTTATTTGATAAACAGTCCATAGGCCAGGTATCAGCCCCTGGCCAATTACAGTCTATACATTAGAGCCTAGCCCAACCACAGTCCATGGCTAGCTCTTTGCTAACTCATGCAAATACTCTCTCTCTCCAGGTCCTCAGGTCCAGGCCTCCTTCTCTCCCGGCACCCAGGTCAGCCAGCCTCGCCAGGAGCTGTGTCCTCTTCAGCAGTTAGGAGCAGACTGACTCTCTTCCTGTTCCTCCTCTCTTTATATACTTCAGGCCACGCCCCAAACATTTCAACTTCCTGTCTGCTGGCCATCTTAGGGGATCCACATGGCAAGCGCTATTTTGTGGTATAGCCCTGCCACACACTGGTACTAGATTCTGGCCAGACTTCTGATGGGCCCATAACCCTGGGTCACAACACTTGCATGGGGGTGTACAGCTGAGGAGGAGGGCGAGAGCAATGTCCCCCTTCCTGTTTTTATCCCTGGCATGAGGGTGGCTAGATTCTACTGCCCTTTTGTTCTGCACTGGGTGCCTCAAAGGGGCCTGGGGAAAGGTGTGGCACGGGGACCATGGTTCTGGGCCATGCAGGGGAAAAAGGCTATGTCCTTTTCCTCTTTAAGAAACCGAGCACATGCTGACAAGGATTCTGCAGGAGCTATGGGATTTCCTCCAGTTTCTGAGAAGTCCCTTCTAGCACATCTGGGAGTCAGCGAGGGCCAGTAGATTGTGAGTGGAGCTGCAGCGGGTACTAACCTAACCCTAGTACCCGCAGGTAATGGCCACATTTTCAGGCACCCGACACCTACCCAAGGACAAATCAGGTGCCCGATGCCCGAAAATGCGAACTTTCTCCAGAGAAACTGACAAGCCCCAGCTGGGAGTGCTGCAGGGCCTGGCTCCACAGTACTCCAGCCATGGCTTGTCTGTTTCAAAGGCAGGTCGGAGCTTCCGCCACACAGCGCTCTGATAGGTGCTGTGGCCAGGAAGCTGCTTTTGAAACAGAAAAACACAGTCCGGCTGAGAGGGCTATAGAGCTCAGCTCTGCAGCAGTCTCATCCAAGGCCTTTCCCTTTCAAAGACTGGCCAGCGCCTCTCCCCACCACCACGGTGCCTCTCTCGCCTGAGGGCAGCGAGGACTGAGAGCTGGGACTATGGAGCTCACCCCGGCAGGACAACCGAGACCCGAGTGCTGCAGACCAAAGAGAGCCAGCAGCGGAAGCAAGCAAACACAGTTGCCAGGTGAGCCAGCCGGTGGGTCTGAGACTGGAAGCCAGGGGCTCGCCTCCCGAGGACAAGGACTTGAGGTACTTTGGGGGCAATTGAACGAGTGGAGAATAGCAGGTTGGGTAGACCCTAGCTGCCTGTTACACACTAGGATACGCTGACTCGACTCCATTTCTCTTAGTGCTGATCCCTCTCAGAAATGGGATACTGGGCTAGACGGACCATTAGTCTGATCCAATATGGCTGTCCTTATCCCCATGGATGATAAATATAGCCTGTAGGGAAAAAGATCAGTTACAGGCCATTAGGGAAACCCCCCGAGAAGTTGGCATGAAACTTCTCAAATGGTTTATTTAAAACTCAGTGGAGATCATACTGATTTTGAGCAGCACCGTACATCCCTCTTCCACACTCCCCCCCTGGAAGTTATCTTTCTCCTCCAGCAGAAGGGAAGACGGCAAAAATATACGCACTCACAACAGCTGCTTCGGCAGCTCAAGAAATATTGTATAATTATCCCACTCTCCGCCTGCCAACAACCGTGGCAAGCAGCAGCACATTTGTTATGCTCCTCCCCACCCCCTTCCTTTCCCTTCAAGAGACTAATTGAGTTCCAAGCTGTTGGCTGCATGGGGGGTGCGCACGCTGGCTTGGGCCTGTCCGGAAGGGAAGGGAATGTTGTTTTCTTTGTCAGCAGGAGCTTGGTGGGATTCACACAGTCTCCTTTGAGACTGGAGGGAATCCTTGAGAGTCAGAGGCTGCTGACAAGGTGGGATGTAATTGATCAATTGTTGACCAAATGCATATGGGGGACCTGGCCACTTCTTGGTAAAATGTTATCTTCTGGTGAGGCTGCTGGGCAAAAAAAAAAAGGCTTGGAGAAAAGCACAGAGAGTGGCCAGCTTTGCGAGGAAGCTAGAGGCAAGCTAGAGTTCCGATGCGATCTTTTATTGGACCAACGTCTGCTGGTGAGAATACACAAGCTTTGGGCCACACAGGGCCCTTCCTCGGGAGTCTGAACGTCAGAACTACACATACCCTAGGTGTAGTTGTAATGTTAGGTTTTCTTGCAATCATAGGTTTGCTTCATCGTTGGATCCCGTGGCTTTCTGGCAGCTTGTGGTTGCCGAAGACTGTGGCCACCCAAGCCATGGCCATGGCTTCTGCGGAGGCACAACATGGGCAGGCTGGGAACTGAAGGGGACAGCCGAGAGCAAGAGTACCGGCAGAATTACATTCAGGAGGGAAGCAGGCGGCAGGAGAGCACGTCACCCCTTCCCTTTCCAAGTGTTTTGACGTCCTGGCTCTCGGAACAAGGCCTTGGTCACGACTGAAAGAGGTGGTTTGAAGAGGGGTCCCTGCCCCCTTATGACATGACCACCCCCCTTTCCCCAAGTGTCATGATGCTTGGAAAGAGGCGGGGCCAGAGGGATCTTTGGGGGTGCAACCATACTCTAGGGGTGGGCATTTGCGGATTGGGAATAAATTCATAACTGCTTATACCGGGCAGCTACAGATTAATCCATGCCAAACTGCAACACCCTGATGCGATTTGGTTTAAATAAAAATAAACAAATGCACATGTGCAAAAAGGCTGCCAGCCAGACCATTCTGCGGATGCCTGGCCTTTTCCAAAATGGCAGTGATGCTGAAGACGCCATTTTGGAAAAGGCTGTGCGTGCGCAGAATGGCCCGGCAGCCATTTTGCACATGAGCAGTGGGGATTTTTGTAAACTATTTTTTTATTTTTCAATTAATACTGATCCATAATACGGATCTGTAATTAAATCCAGAATTAAAGATTCGAACTGTAATACGGATATGGATCCATAATTCCCCCCAGGACGCCCATCTCTACTATGCTCCCTTGAACATATGGCCAGAACGCCCATCTCTACTATGCTCCCTTGAACTATGCTCCCTCCTATGGCCAAGAGGGCTCTTAACTGGGAATACCAGGATCACCTTCCGACTCTGCTTCCGGCTCCCATTTCAAACGTTTCTTCTGCTGGCTCATTCCAACAGCACTGCCTTATCCCGAGAAATTGATGGATGAGGATTTTTAATGGATTTTGTACTGTCTGCTACAGTTGGCAATCTCAAGGGCTGGGGAATCTGCCATTTTTAGTGATCTCTATTCCATCCTTTCTTTGCTTGTACCTGTCTGGGATATATGCCACTATCCCCTACCATTCCTCCTACCCCATCAGAACCCAGATAATAAAAGCTTTTCCTTTCTGGTCTAGTTAGAACCAAAGACTGAAATTTGATCTTGAGTTTTTCTCATTTATTGTCAAGAATCATGGTTCTTGACTCGTTTTAAGCGAGAAACAATAATCGAGAAAAATGCCATTTCTCAACATTTCTCAGTCAAGAATTTTTTCTCAAAACACTGTTTACCATTAACTGCAATTTACTGTTTACTGATTTATCGTGTGTCACATTCATCCCGGCAATGCACGTGCGCAAAGTGGCATTTTGCGCATGTGTGTTGTTAGGATGAAATCGGTAAACAGTAAATTGTGGTTAATAGTAAACTGCGTTTTAAGAAAAAATTCTCATCAGAGATCTCCGACTGTTATCAATACTGTACCGACTTCTCGGTGACCATTCTCGATTTTCGCAATATTTTCGTGAGAAAAAAATTGCTTCTTGTTTCAGCCCTAATGGGGATTAGGACTCCTGGGTTCTCTTTCTGGCACTGGACTGACAGGCTTCCTTACCTTAGACAAGTAACTTGTTCTCTCTGTAAAACTAGAATAACTCCTACCTTCCTCAGAGGCTATTGTGAAGTGTTTAATTATGTTGCTCAGGAACTGCCCTGAGATGCTGCAAAGGAAGAAAGGGAAGGGATCTTCCAAATGAGAGCAAAATTGAAGAAGAAATACTATTTTAAATGCCTTGTCTTAAGATACCGGTGCTCCTTTCCTTCTTCCTCGGGTGACACTGAGCCCATCTAATCGCTCTTTCTGTTGGGCAGTAATCTAAAGCCATGTAACAGAGCAAATTGAATTTAATCCCTTGATCTCAAGCTTTCCCCTTCCCCGTGATGGGCAGAGTTGGTGAAATAAGTAGATTGCCTTGATTATAGAAATAATGCCGCTGGGGGAATCTTTCGACTGAAAGCTTCTATAAAAACAGTCTGACTTCCCATTTATGCTCCGTTCCCTTTATCCTGCCACAGCCTGCGATTTACATCCACGTTTCAGTCCCCTGTAAGCTACCAAAGACGTTGTATGAATGAGAATCAGGCCCCTGAGGATTAAGTCCATCACTGAGTGAATGTGATGGAACCAGAGAGCTTTTAAACAAAACGTTGTTGCGTTCTTTCCCAGGTCAGGTGGTGATTGCGTAGGCAGCTGCACAGAGACGTGTTTCTTGGGACGTCTGTCTAGAAACAAGCTTCTGATTCAGCAATTCACATTATGGCACTAGACACAGAAACTGCAAACCTTGCTGTTCTCTCTCCGCCAAAGACAGTCTTTGGGAACCAATATCCTATTTTTCCATTAGTAACTGTCCTTGATCCATGGACGGTTGGTTGTGTGAATATGTTTGCTGCATGGTGGCCTCACAGCACATCTGTAGCAGTTACCTCCGGAAATAGCATGGGAACCATGGTATGGATCTTGCTTCCCCAAATTGGGTTAGCACATGCTCCGAAATCTGCATTGGCTACCAATAGTGTTCCAGGAACAATTCAAGGTGTGGATTTTGACCTATCCCTTAACAGCTTGGGCCCTGCCTAGTTAAAGACACACACACACACACACACACACACACCCCATGGGTGTTAACAAACGTGACGGGGGCCCGGTTTGGACCGAGCTGCCCTGCCTGGGCCAGCGCCAAACCCAGAAGTCTGTTCCGGGCCCATCAGATGTGAGCCCGGTTCAGACCCCAGCAGGGTAGGCAGCTGGGCCAGAAACGTGGGCCCGCAAGGCCCCAGGCCCACAGTCTCGGACCCAGAAGGTGCCCAGGTGAACCAGAGCAGGCCGAACTGGGCAGATGCGTCTGTTTTCTCTGGCGTGGGGGGATTGCCATGGCTGCCTGACATGGCAGGGGGCTGGCTGCAGCTCAGGGTGGGGCCATCTGGCCCAAGTTGCTCCCTGTCCCCCTACCCCCCCCGTCAGGTCAAGCCGTGGGAATGTGGGTTCCTTTCCCTGAGCTGACCCAGCTGGGGTCCACCACCCCCCGCAATGAGCAGCTGCTGAGGCAACGGCACGTTTGTTTACACCCTTGTTGCTCGGTGCTCCCGTAGGCCGGCCCGTTTCGCCACTGTCCCAGGTTCAAACAACATGGGCATGCAGCGAGGCATTGTTAATGTCTGCCCCACAGCTTTGGAACTCCCTTCCCCCTATGCCAAGGGTGGGGAACCTCAGGCCAAATGTAGCCCTCGGCAAGTTTTCATGTGACCTCTTTCCAGAGCCTGGATCTGGCCCCTGGATCCAGTCTCCGTCCCGAAGCGCTGAAAAACTGAGCTCAGGGTAAGGGAGCAGAGAGGAGAGCAGGGGACAGATCCATGATCTGGGCCCTCCTTTTCTTGAATACCCCGTCAAGCGGTTCCACCCCCAACCTCGATGTGGCCCTTGGAGCTCGTACTCCTTTTCAATGTGGCCCCCGGGACAGAAAAGGTTCCCCACCCCTGCCCTGTGTCCAAGCCTGAGCATCCTCAGAAGGCAATGCAGGACCTATTTATTTGCTGGGATTTTGTTGGGGGTGAGTGGGTAGGAGCAGGGGTTTTAATTGCAATGTTATGTGGTTGTTTAATTTGTATATATGTATATTTTGTTTAGCGTGTGGGAAAAGGTGGGACATAAATTCAACTAAATAAATGTGAACCTTTCTACCACACTCGTAGGGTGCCAGACAGAGACAGACAGAAGCCCAGCAGAATGGAAAATTGCTTCTGGTTCACGTGGAACTCCCCCAGAGATTTAAAAGACCACGCTGTGCTTTCCCATGTGGCAGGCGTGCTTGCTGTTCATTGTGAGGTCCTGAGGGGGCTAGAACCCTCAGTCCCTGGCACTTTACCACACAGTCTCCCTAACCCCTGTGCCACCACAGAACTGTGGAAGCTTGCAGCCTCCTGGGCTACTAATAAGTAACCAGATCTCTCCTGTGCTCCTGGTGACAGGCCCCTCCTTATAACTGGCTGCCTTGGATTATAAAAAGAGCATGTCAGAAAGTGGGTGTTGTCTGAGCAACCTGGAGGTTACAACTGCTTGTGGCTGTGCAGTCTTGGTTCCCAGTCTGCATGTCAGCCGCACCTGACATGACTTCATAGTACTACTGACCTTTGTTCCAGCCCTTTGACACTGGGTGACGTCCTCCACCATTAAAGTCAATGGCAAAGCTCCCATTGATGTTTATGGTGGAGGAGCGTCCTGTCAGACTCTGTTGAATCCCATGGGAGGGGTGGTTGGAATCAGCTGTTCCCGGTTCCTTGGAAATTTTCCATGAAATCGGAATTCCAACGGAACGATTTTCACATGCACGGAATGGTGGCCGCTGTGCAACACCATGGCAGCAGCCAGACTGCAGCATGGCAGCGGCCATTTGGAGCATGCACAGTACAGCTGTTTCCATTTTGCGTGTGTGCAAATTGGACAAAAAACCCTTTTTTCCCCGTAGATTCCAGCAAAACTGAATCAGAATGTTTGTTTGTTTGTGCGTTTCTCCAGAATAGATCGAACGACTGGATTCCGCCAGATGTTGAATCTGATCAAAAACTAAATTTCACCTTCTCCCACGGTACTGATTTTGGACTTTGATTTGTTCCAGTCCTGACCGCACTTCTGTATTTTTCCTGCGGCTTGTTGACCAATTTGCGCAGACCTGACCTTGGCTTGGCTTTCTAACCATGGCTGTCCGATATCCCAGACCATTAGTGTGGTGAACAACCCTGGGCCGGCTCCTTAAGTGACTAAGCACACTGCATTAGTAGCCCCGCCTGCTGCCTGTAGAGATACATTGGTGAACCTTTCAGAAGCTATGGCTGCACTACTGTGATAACTGATACTGAGTGCACTCTGCAAATTCATTTGTGGACAGAACCATTTTTGAGTGGGAAGCCTGCACGAGATGACTATGCGATGAAAATACATCTAAACAACTCCCACAGCTATGTTGACGATGTCATGAGTTCACCATGCAGTGGTTTCCCATGGCTTTGATGATTGCCGTTGAAAGTATGTTCAAAATGCAATCCTGAATCCATTGACTTTAACGGGTGAGGGCCCACCCCATTAAGCTATAGCATCCAAGAGACCAAGGTATTTCTCTTTTAACTTGGCGTTCTTCCTTGGATATTTGCCAAGCTCCCTAAAAAGTTTTATCGAACAAATGAATTTACAGGGCCCGTTCCTCTTCTTCTTACGACAGGATTCAATCTGTTTGCTGATCTGCTGGTTTTTCCTTTCGCCTTACTGTGATGATTCATTTCAATGTGCATCTGGTGTCCTTATTTAGGCTAATGATTCATAACTATGCTCCGACACACACACACAAGAGAGAAAAAGTGAGAACTGCAGAATTTCAGCACAGATCTGCGCCCACCAGGACACTCGCAAAATGAGTCATAGAAAACTACTCTGCAGGAAGCAGCCCTGACTTTGCCATCCCAAGATAAGGGGGATGGGGCACTTTGATACAAAGCCACCAGAAGCAGACTGTCTGATCTCTGTAGAACGCTCTCATTTCTTACTGCAAATTTAGCACATGAGAAAACTGTACTAAGTTGATAGTAAGGCTGAAACAAAGTTGCTCTTTTACCTTTGCAGAGATTATCCATGTTTTTAAATGGTTCCCAGTAGAGGTAAAACGGGTACTTGCAAAAATGAGTATATCCATCAAAATTCCGGTACCCAGCCTGTCTCTGGTAGATTGGGCATTAAACGATACTTGCTCAATGAGTTACTCAAATTATACTGTTACGAGTTTCCTGTTTTCCATTACCAATTTTCAATTTTGTGCCATTTACCAAGCTGGGCAAGTGGTTAGGTACATTCAGAAAGACATTAAAACAGTTAAATGGTAAGTCAACAAAAAGGAAAATTGGTCACTGAGTAATAATGGCAATACCCAGTATTTTGGTTATTCGGGTGGCTGTTTTAGTAATCGGGTGCCAATTGGGCATCTGATAAGTGAACTGAAACTTCAGGCATTACCCTCACGTGTACAAAATTAGCTACCATTTTAGCTCTAGATTCTGGAGATCCACCACAGATATTTTAACCATGCTCCTTATTCCTTTCCAAAGCATGCTCCCTAACCAGAATATTTGTTTGTGCATGTGCAAAAGCCAATTCAGTTCAACCTAATTCAATTCTGCTGTAGCGCAGGTGTTCTAGACCATGTATCTGAATTGAACTGGCTTTTGTGTATTTGTAAAAAGTATTCTGCCTAGTGCGCATGTGTAATATGGCATCATGCTAGTTATGGGTAGCTGCCGGTCAGGTGGGGGAGGGAAGATCCACACTACACACACCACTCGCTCGTCTTGGTCCTGGAATCCTTTAGACTCTAGAGGAGGTCAAATGGTGGGAATAATGCCCGTCAGGAAAGTGTATGGGCCACAGGGTCCTTATAAAGACCAGGCCCCTATCATCATAGGGTGCGGTAATTCGAGGGAGGACAAGGCCCACACACCGCTCACTTCTTCCTTGCACTCCCACACCAGGAGAGGGGGGCTCAGGTAATGGTAGGAGGTATGAAGTGGCGGATTACAGGGGGAATGGTCCCAGGATCACAAAGAGGAACTGCTCACGGAGGAGGAGGAAGGGGCCCTGGACCGGGGAAGGGTTCCACACACACACTGCCACAAACACTCACGCACACCCTCACGCAATTCCACACTCACTCTACTCTCCTATGGGGACACAAGAAGGGAAGGGTTACCCCAAGCAATACACAGCTCTAATCCAAACTACACAAGTACAAGCACAAACACAAGGTTACTTAGCTCAAGGGCGGCCGGTCTCGCTCTGTTCACCAGAGCTGGAAATTTACCCTGAAGGCCCGCCCCCTGCCGCACCACAAGTCTTGCAGAGCGCCGCAGGGGACGCAGCCCCGCCCTCACAGCATCATTGCCCACCTCGCTCGTGCTCCATCGAGCCGCTGGGCCCGTCAGGAACTCGGGACTTGGGGGACGTGCCACCATGCGTGCCCCTCCGCCGGGGCATGGTTCCGCTGCTTGCACCAGGGGGGGGGCGTCCCCCGCGCACCTGGAGGCAGCGGATGACACTGCCAAAACGGAGCTCCTACAGAATGGGAACAAGATGAAGTTCGGTCCCTGTTCCGTCACACCTGGATCTGACTGGGTGACTCCGTCAGAGACAGAATCTGCCTGGTGGCTACTTCACTTCATCTCGAGGTGATGCTAGTGCAGACGGACCTCTCGTGTAGTTTGGTTTAGGGTAATTTCAGACGTGATGCCATCACAGTCAACCACACTGGATCACAGTGGATCCAGTGTGATGGGTGGCACGTCTGTTTGAGCCCCACCAGACGTTCACCACGGTGAATTCCTGGCGCGGTTCAAAGCTAACCACGGTTCTGGGGGTGAGGCCGGCCTCACCTCCAGAACTGTGGTTAGCTGAACCACGATCAGGAAAGGGGCAAAAGTAACGTGTTACCTTGCCCCATTCCTGAGCGTGGTCTGAACCGTGGTGCGGGATCAGGTGCAGTGGCCACATTGTCCGCTGCGCCTGCCCGTTTCCCTGAGGGCGGGTGAATGTGGGAGCGCAGGGGGCGGGGCCATGCGGCTGCACGGCCCCGCCCCCTCTGAGATTCCCCTGCGTGATGAAGCTGGGACGTCTAAAGGACGGACGGCTTCATCGCTGACCAGGATCCAAGATGGAGTCTCTGGGCTCCAGGGGAAGCCTCAGTTTCTCCGGGTGACCGAGGAGGGTGTTCTCAGCGGCCGCACCATCGCCTTGGAATCCCCTCCCAGCGGAGATCCGCCTCAGCCCAAATCTCCCTGCCTTTTGACAAAGCTGTAAGACCTGGCTCTTCCGCCAGGCGTTTGGCGGGGTGGAGGGGAAGGAAGGGGGGTTTTGCGCACGGACTACTGGGATCTTACGCTGATTATGTGGGTTTATATTTTTGTATTTATTTTTGTATGTATATTTTTATTGCAATTGATATATTTTTATTGTTTGTATGTGATTGTGAGTCGTCACACGAGTCTCCTTGAGTGCGAGGGGTGGGATAGAAATATTTATAAAAATAACTCTTTGGCTAGCCTGGAGAAATGGAGGCTTCTAGAGATGTCGCGGGGGGTGGGTCTGAGGGACTTTCCGGCCCCTTACAGAGCATCCTGGCGTCATGACAGTCCGTCGTCCCAGGTGTCAGAAATGGGCAGAGCCAAGGGGCTCCCATGCCCGCTCTCTGATGTGGCCCTGCCTCCTGGGGTGTGTTGTGGGGTCATGATGCTCTGTAAGAGATGGGATTAAAAGGGGCATGGCATCTCTTTTTGTCCAGCCAAGGTGGCCCCACCCCCCTCTGGGTGAAATTTCCGAGGAAGCGGGTAGCCCTAACTGCGCATAAGGAGCCCTGATATCTCAGGCATTGCATTCAGCCGTCTGACCTTACTCAAACAGTCTGTTTTGGGTCAATGGAGGGGGAGAAAGCTTGAGAAAAACGTTGCCCTCTCTCTCTCTCTCTCTGAACTATTCATGTTTCTTCATGGGGTCATTGCCTGTGGCCACCTGCAACTCAGGAATTCAGCCCACCCAGCCATTCCTGAAGATTTAAGCTTTTGTCAGCTTAGGCAGGTTCTTCTCCATTAAAAACGCCTGCGCTGCATTAGCCACCAAAGAGCGGAACCCGAACCGGTCTCTGAGATTCCAAAGCCAGCGTGGGATAGCTGACCCGTTGCTTTGGAAAAACAAAGCTCGTGCTAACTTCATTCCACCCAAAAGACCAAGCTCTCTCTCATTTCCCTCACCCTAAAGCAGGACCCGGGTTGGACCTTAAGTCCAGTCAGGCCCACGTGGTTTTTACAAAATAAAATACTAAAAATAATTTCAAATTCTGCTTCTAGGACACCGGGATTCTTCACACAGAATAAATTAGGCAAAATTTTAAATGCAAATAAGTTTCCCAGCATGCCGTTCCGTCAATCTGGGTCATCATCTCGTATCTTCAAAACAGCCACACAAAATGGCACACAGACTTTTCAATGGATTTGTGGTTCTCTCTCTTCCGCCAGGCCTGGCTTTCCCTAGCACCTCACCCTCATAGATTGTTTCCTGGTTCTTAATCCTTCAGTGTCCACTCCTCACCTTTTTTAGATGGTTTAAGCACATGCCCCTGCAATTTCACAAATACATGAATGTATCCCTTTCTCTTCCTATGTTCCCCTTCCTTGCCCAGCCTAGGCTGTAAGCCTCTCATCGTGACTGTTGAGTACCAAGGCACATTGCTGGTGCTATACTACTACTGCGGTGGGAGATATCCAGTTTGGGGTTATAGGTTTGGAAAAGGACTGGATAAGTTCTTAGAGAACAGGCCCCTAAATGACTATTAGTCAAGTTAATTGGAGACCTAGTCTTTGGCTGTCGGGGGCTGGGAGAAAATAGCAAGGAATGGATCACTCCGTTAGGACCTGATGTGCACTTCTCTGAAGCTACGGAAGGCGGCCACTGTCTGAGGCGGGATGCTGGGCTGAACCGGACGTTGGTCTGACTCAGCATAGCACTTCTCACGTTCTTATGAGCGGCTTCTGTTCAGCAGCTCCTGCAGGCTGCCTTGGAGTCCCGGAATACACGCCGGCATGACACTGGCTAGCTTGCAGTGCTGCCCACTTGGGTTGTAATTCCATGCTACCAGGAGCAGTTTTTTTTGCGTGAATTCAGCCACATGTCAAATTCTGCAAAAATTGCTGTGATTGTAGCAGTGTAGACCACATGGGGCCCTGCTACTACTTAGCTACTGTCTCAGGGTGTTTTCAGATGAGATGCTACCCTGCTTGGCCACCCAGGAGCCACGGAACCCATCACCTGTCTGAAGGTGGAGCGGAGGGATGCACGCTCCCATGAGCCAGGGAACACCCACTCCTAGCCATGCACAGAGCGCTGCCGGGAAATCCGGAGTGGCCTGTGCAGGGCAAGCCAAATAGCTCTGTGGCAGTGGATGGGCACGGAGCCCCTGCCCATATGCACTGGGGCGTCCAGCCATGCCATCAGGCTGGTCCGCTGCTCATAGGCACTGTGGGCGGGCGGGGGACGTGGCCTTTGCAAGTCACAAAAACTGGCTGGGAGCCCTGGTTCCCTAGCGCTCACCCCGGGAACGGGTCAGTTGCAAAGGCCAGCCCATGGCCTGTGGCAGACGGAGTGTGCGGCTACTTGCTTCCGGGGCCGGGGTAGCCACACTGGGAGCTGTCTGTCACGCTCTCCACCTGAGTGGTTGCTCCGTGGCAGAGCCATCCAGCGGCCGCAGTTACCCTCCCTTGCCTTGTTCATTTAAAAACACCCTCAACCTGGTTTCACACTGTTGGACCCTAACTTTCTGTGAGGGATAAGCACGTACACAAGCCTTGAATAATAATTAAAAAAAGAGTTCTCTGCATGTCCTTTCTGGAAATATATCCCTAGAGCCCAATCATTCTCCTCTTATGCAGGAAGGAGTCTTCCAGTAATAGAGAAAGAGGTCATGTGTCACCAGAAGGAATTACGAGCCTATAACAACCAGATGTTGGGATATGAAAAGGCTTGATGTAAGGAGGGTATTTGGAGTCTATTCTCTGGTTTACTCTAAACTTCCCTTCCACTCCCAGCCCATGTGTTGTAAGCTTTGTGTCCTGGGGCATTCCAGGGTCAGCATTATTTTGCAATCTCAAATTCCAGTCTTGCTGGATAGAGTTTCTTCTGCATGGTTGTGGCTTTTGTTTCTCTTTTTTCATGTATGTTGGGGGGGGGGGGCGATGCCCCCCCCCCCCCCCCCCCCCGAATTTGCACTGGAGTAGGAATAGAAAATATGGATCTGCTGGGTTCTGGGATGGGGTGAGGGCTGGTCTGACCACTTCATCACTGGGGATCTCCCAGGACAAGAGCTCAGCAGACCCCACTCCCTATTGACCGTACTCTGCCTGCAGCATCTCTGATTGGCTGACCGCTGTACAACTTCCCATTGGCTGCTGACTGCTATAACAGCCCACAGCAAAGCATTCACTCAGTGTGGCCGCTACTTATACTTCCTTGTTTGTTCCAACCTGTGCCCTTGATTCTTACCCTAAGCCTTCTTTCCACCTTTGTTCCTGCCCTTTGTGGACTGATCTTGCTTTGACATCCTGGCTTAATCCTTGAACCCGCTACTTCAATTTCCCTTGAACCTGCTACTTCAATTGCTTGTCAGCTTTATTTGCCTGGTTTGGTTGGAGCCTTGGCTTTGACCCTCTGGCTTGCAATCACACTTATGCTCTGATCTGCACCTTTCAAGTCTATAGGACTGATCCTCCATGAGGAGGGCCGTCAAGTAGATGTTCTTATCTCAGGTTGGTTGGAGACATAACCTCTGACTCTCAGGGAATAGCAGGGAATGGATCACTTCGTTATGACCTGTTGGGTACCTCTCCGAAGCTATCGAGAATGGCCACCGTTGGGGCCAGGATGATGAGCAAGATGGACTCTTGGTCTGACCTAGAATGGCACTTCTTGTGTTCAGCTACCTGATAAGCTATCCTCTTGGACAACATCAGGATCTGATCTAGCGACTTCCAAGAACTAAAACCAAAAGTCTATACGTCTCAAGCTAAACCGCCAGCGTCCGTAACCAGGACCAAGTAACAGTGTTGGGGCTGTCGCGTTGCAGGAAGCCAAGAGGTAGCAAGGCCTTTCAGAACTGGGCTAAAGGATTGAGGCCAAGGGGAATGGGGCCTGCTGACTGCTACGAAAGCCCACAGGGAGGACACAGGATGGTGCTTGCTCAATATGGCATTAGGGGTCAGGGATAGAGCTTAAACGGTTAGTTATCCACTCTGTTCGGTATCTGGCTGGATCCTTGGTACCTGCCCAGCTCCAGCAAGGACCGGATACTGAATGGTATCCATTTATTGTTTGGCATATTAACAGATTAACTGGTTTAATGACTGACTGTGTTACCGCATAATGCCATAGTCTGCTGCTTATTTACTGTATTGCTTTTTCGCCCTTTACTGTACTGCTGTATACACTTGTCCATAATTCCTTTCCTATTTACATCCCCCTCCACCTGGTTTCAGACTAGTAACGGTAACATAGGAAAACAGTAACAGTCATACGGCAAACCAGCTAACTGTTGTGGTATTCTCCGGTTATTCCGTTCGTAGGTTAGCTGTCATAGTAATATGGCCGAATAATCGCCAAACTAATGGTGAATAATATTAACTGTGGCTAATACATTTCCTATTTGGTTCAGCCTTTAGTCAGGAACTAGGAGATCAGTCAGGTAGATAGGCACAGCGTTGGGGTATTTATTGACCAAGCCGTGGTCTGGCGATAACGCTGAGCTCTGCAGCCAGGGAATCCATCGTGCGAAGGGAATCTAGGTGACAAGGCTGGAACCAGGCAGGAGGCTGGAGTGAGCCAGGATAGGAACAGGAGGATTGGGATGAGACAGGCAGGAACACAAACTAGGAAGAATGTGCCGTGGTCCTTGGCAAGCACTGAGCTTCTCCGAGGGAACTTGATTAGAGGTGGGCAGATGTAGCCAACTAGGAGTGCTGGTAGCCAACCAGAAGATTGACGGCCTAAGGGGTGGGGAACTCTTTTCCTCCTAGGAACAACATTCAAAGTTAGTACAAGCTCTGAGGCCCGCATGGATATATGGGGGTGAAGGTGCTTAAGGGGTGTACTCAGGATAGGGCAAGGAAGAAGAGGGTTCCGATCATAGGGTGATTTCAGATGTTACGGTGGGTCCCATTCACCACGGGCCATGGGGTGGTTCGGACCACGGCCGGAGGTGAAGGGACGCGTCCACAGACGTGTGCCGCTTCTCCACGGGCTGTGGGGACCGGCGAACCACGGCCCGTGGTGAATGGGGCCCGCCGTAACGTCTGTCGGATCGCGGAGGGGGCGAGGCCGTGCGGCACAGCGTGCTGCCGCACGGCCCCACCCTTGCGTTCTGCACCGGCCCTCCCCCCGCTGGACGGGCAGCGAGAGCGGCCAATCCAGCCGCACTCGTCATCGCGGTCGGGGGGGGGAATGGATTCCACCACCGGCAGGGGTAAGTGAACAGATGTGACGATTCAGTCACCCCTGCCGTGGTGGCCATTCACCACACTTCTGGACCCGCTCGCCTCCTCGGGTCCAGAAGTGTGGCGAATGCAAACGCGGCCCGCGTTTGACTGTGGTGAACATCTGGCGGGTAGCAAACAGACGTTCACCACAGTCAAACGCGGGCCGCGTTTGAGTGTGGTTCAGGCGTGGTGAATAATGGATTCGTCACGTCTGAAATCACCCATAGATCTGTTTCATAGATTCATCACTTGGCCTTGCATGTCCTCATCTCTGCTCCCTTCCCCTGGGCTCAGTTCTTCAATTGCTTTGAACTGGATCCAGGAGTCCGATCCAGGCACTGCAATGGGACCAAATGAAAACAGTAGGCTGCATCTGGCCCCCAGGCCTGAGGTTCCCCACACCTGGTTTAAGGGTTTCTGAGAAGCATGGCTGAGCTGACTCCAGAGAGAGTAATGCAACTCAGCTGGGAGGGTCGCAGACTCAGCATCATTGGGGCCCAGGCCAACAGAGGGGGCCAAAAAGGACATTGGGGAGGGGGTTGTTACAGAAGGTGGGAGTGAAACCAGACCGGAGGATTCATCTGGATTAATAACCTAATTAGTGCTTTGATAACATCTTGCAGAGACAAGATTCCCAGATCCTGCTAATAAAATCACTTTGGTTGCTGAGATAATTCAAGAACTGCAGGAATTAAATGCAAAGAGCCAGACTGAACCTGGGCGGAACTCTGTCGATTTTTTTTTTTTCAGTCGAGTTGCACCAAGGATGAACTTGGCTCTGAGCGTTTTATTTTGGCTACATTGAATTATTGGGCCATCTGGCTGAGCGGGCTGTAATCCGTGCTTTCGGCAAGCCCATATGGGAAAGCCATATATCTCGCACAATGTACGTTGTGTCTTACAGAATGCACTTGCCCATACATTTTAAATCTATTTGACAATTGCCTTCTTTGTTAGCAGATAATCCAGAGCTACGGTACGGGAGATTTCCTTGGGATAAAGCAAAAGGAGATTTATTTCCCTGTGCTTTAATGTGAGCAAAAAGGGGGTGTTGGATGGAGATGGAAGGGAGCGGGAATTGCACTAGGCCACGAACACCGCTGGAGGCACTGTAAGTCACAATTCAAACTCTCCCCTGGTGCTGACTGACTCTGGGGTGGGGGAGATAGCTAGCCGGCAGCCGAGTCTGTTATGTGCTAGCCAGTGGTGTCGTTACCATGGAGCATAAGGAGGGCTCACTTGGAGTGGGGGTGCTTTTGCTTTGGGGAAGCCCTTGGCAAGCAGCCTGAGTGCCACTAGCAAGGACGTTTTCAGAGTGGGCAGGGGAATGCTGGCCCTGTCCACTTTGAAAACGCTGGAGGGGTTCCTGCTCCTTCAGGGCCAGGGCTTGCCGGGAGTCCTTCGGAAGGAGGGGGAGAGCTGCTGTTGCTTGCACCATGAAGAGAAGCTCTACTCTTCCCCCAAAGACTCCACTCCATTGGTCGTACAGGGCCCCTAGTTAGGATCTGTGCATAATCTTTTTATGCCCCTGGTAACTAGAATAGATGTAGCAGGTGCTGGTGCACTGAAGCCACAAGTCTGGGGCCCCCACAATGCATGTGGAATGCATGTGCATCTGGTGTGGGGGCAGGATGAGGAGGGCCCGTTCTATCTTCTGCACCAGAGTCTGTTCCGTTGTCTATGCCCCTGGTAAGGACAGAGCCAGATGCCATGATTTCAAACAGGAAATAGAGAATGATCTGCTACCGGGCAGTCCCCCGGTTTATTGAGATCATTCAGGTCCTCTCTGGTAACTGGAGGACCAAGAACTCTATGACCACTCCACTCCACAGTGGATACCAGAAGCGTATGTTAAGTCACTCCCACCTCCCAAAACCTGGCACTGCAAAAAATGTTGTGGAGGGAGACACAAAGTATATAATCTGCCTCAAGCGAAACCCCTGATTCTAATGGGTTGATTAGTTGATGGGTTGATTCTCATGGGGAAGATTGTACCCAATAGGAGCCCAAACCTGGTGGTGGAAAGCAGTTTGGGTTACAAATGTGTCTTGAAAATGTGCTGCCCCCTGTGTGTCTCCGATACCCTCCCGGGGCCTCTTGTAGGTTGGGGGCCAGTGCTGCACTTGTAAGGGTCTAAATCCCAGGGTGTGTGAGGACCTGGGATCAGGAGTTGTGTCCGGTTCAGGGACAGAGCAGAGACTCAGGATGGGAGCACAGGGTTCAAGGCAGAGGCAGAGCGGGGCAGGCTGGAATCAGGGCAGAGGACAGAATCCAGACAAGCAGGAATCAGAACTGAAGCGAGCTCAGGCAAGGCCAAGAACAGGAAGTGCACATACGTTCCACCCATCTTCCTGTGCAGTTGCATACCAGCCAGGTTTATATCCTGACTGGCAGTCAGAAAGCTGGGAGTTGTGGCAAGGCTGAGAGCAGAGACAGCAGGAGGAGAACTAGGATAGGCCACAGAATGGACCCCGCTGCCGCCTTGTGCGCAGCGGGGACAGATTTGTGCACGCTCCATCAGGGGAATAACGGCACAAGTGCAGGGGCGGGAAGCCGCCCAGGACTGCTCTTCGGGTCAGTCCCTTGCATGCTGCAATGGGCGCCGTTGCAGCTTGCAACGGGACAAAGGGCGCGAAAATGCGGCAAGCTGATTGGCTCAGGGGAGCCACGTGGTGTGGGAGGCGCGCGAGCCGCGGCATTCGGCCGCAAGCAGCGCCAGAAGCCCACCCTCCCACCCTTGGATAAGTACTGTGGACTTTGTCCGGTCGCCTACTAAGTGAGGGATCAGGAAGTAATTTTCCCTTGAATTGGGTTTTTCGGCTTCCTCACAGTGCTGTTCTTTTTCTAAGAATCCGGGTTGGGTCGGTGTTATTGCCGGTGTGGCAGTGCAAATTTTGTCGCAACTGGCGGTGTTCAGTACCATGAAGGAAGAAAACCTTGGAAAGGACCAGAAAACGGCCTTGGTGGCTATGGGAACATCTGGTATATGTAGGGTGGTAGGCCAACCCGAAATTGGATCCGGGAAGCAGGTGAGGAAGGGGGGCTCCCCGCTGCTATCCCGGTAGAGGGAGACTGGCCTAAGGTACCACATGGTAGGATCTGAGCGGTCCCGATGTGGGGCCTAGGTGTCAAGTCTTACCTAGGTACGACTAAGGTGGTCGAATGGTGAATGGATTGGACTGGTAACTCCAATCCGGGGAACAACACATGGTACTGAACGCGGGGAGTGAGGGTCATTATGGCCAGGTCTAACAGTCAGGGTGTACCTCACTCCCCTTAGGACTCAACCCAAATTAGTGGTCTCATTGATTGGCTCATGGGCAATTCTGACAAATTCTAATTGGCAATGAGAAATTAAAGAAAAGGGATAAGTGATCCACCGTTCTCATGGTTAGGGTGATTGGTTATAATGGTTTTGTTCTTTAACAGGTTTATCGTTGGCTGGTCATTTAATAAACAGTTGCGGCCAGTTTACCCAAAACTATGTGTCTGTGTGTTTATTTGAAAAGTGCCTTATTTCCTGTGCGGGGACAAGCAGAGAGCCTGGAGGAGAACAGCTAGTCCGTAGCCAGAGTGCTATAAGAAGTGCCATTCTGGGTCAAACCAATGGTCCATCTAGCCCAGCATCCTGTCTCCAACAGTGGCCAATCATGGTGGCTTGGGAGAAGCACCCAGCAGGTCACAATGGGGGATCCATTCCCTGTTGTTTTCCCCCAGCTCCCGTCATATTCCCCGATCCTGTCTGGCTAATAGCTGCTAATGGATCTATCTTCCAGAAACTTGTCCCAACCTCTTTTAAATTCCGCTATAGAACTGGCCCTTACCACAGCCTCTGGGTATGGTGCTGTGGAGGCCAAGCAGTTAAGGGAAGTGCTTTGATAGGCCTTGGGCATAAAGATTGGCAGAACACGGGTTTAAGCCTGGCTTATGAGTGAGGTGGTTGTATGGATAATGCAAGTCCTTAAATTTTTTAGATTTGCTTTTTCTTTTAAGCCCAGCCTCATAGTTAAGTAATAGATTAGTCGACTATTTGCTTATATGCAAATGTTATGCAAATGATGACTCACATTGTCCTGCATTTTGTGAGTCACTATCCATCATTTCAGAGTCCAGGGGTTGAGAAGCATGGCGCTAGTTCAGAGGGACAGCTTAGTCACAAAGTCCCATAGGCTTTCCTGCAGTCCCTGCAGGCAGAACCACTCAGAAGCCACTTTGACCTGAGTGGCTTCTCTGATAGCCCACGGGCGCTGCCGCACCATTTTCAGTGCAGCCTCAGGGCCTTTGAAGCTGGCCCTGGGGGGGCCTAGATTACGGCTCTTCTCAGTGTAATAGCACCTGACAGGAGTCCAATAAAGGTTAAGCATTTAAAAAAAATATGTGTGCATAAGTGTCATTTTATATCTCAAGTACATTGTGGCACAGCATGTGGCTTCACTGCAAGAAGTGACGGATGTCCTATTACTTTTAAACATATACGTTTCATAAACTGGATTGGCCCATAACTCATACGCTCCATGGGGAACCGATCCCTCTTCCATATGGGCTGCAAATCATGGCCTATTGCTCTGCAGAGGAAATATTGTCTCGCCGTTCTCGGTGCTTTGACTTGGAACTATTTCATTCCCGCTCCATGACTAAATTCCCCAAGCCTTGCAGATTCAAATAAAAATGCTCTCACTTGCTAAGCAATGAGGCAGTTTTGCCATAAGCAGAAACCTTGTTGCCAGGGACGTTTATCCCGTATGAGTTGCCTGGCCCTGGCCCATTTAAAGGAGTAATGAGCTTGGCGACAATGACACCATCGGGAAGAACCATTCCCGGAGTTCTGTCTCATTAAAGCAGCTACCCCGAGCATCAGTGTCTGGGTTATACAGAGATGACTGTAAGCAAGATGAGCATTTCCTAGAAAAGAAGTTCTAGTTGGACAGCCAGAGAGTAGCCATAATAGGTACTGGAGGGGAAAGCTGGGGAGTGGGGTCCATGTTCCCTGGTGCAGTAGCATCTCCTGCTGTGAAAAAGGAGGTCCGAGGTCAGAGTTCCATTCCATCTTTTGCACCAGGATCCGTTCCAATCTAGCTATTCTCTTGTTGGACAGGACGGATAATCGCATATCTTTTTTTTTTTTCCCAGGGTATTCCGCTTTGGATTCTTTTGGGATGTTTTGGTTTGGGGTGGGTTTTTTTTAGTCCTTTTGGTATCTTGATGACATTGCTTTTGCAGTCATGCTAGTATTGTCAAAATGGCATAACCAAAATGACGGAACAAACAAAAAAACCAAACCAAAAAGCTGAAATGGAATAACCAAACCAGATATCTGAAATGGAGCCTCAATGAACATTGAGTGGTTTGGTTGGTTTACATTGCGTTGGTTTTATTTAGCACTGGTGAAAAAAAAGAAAGAAAAGCCCGAATAACTGAGATAAAATATTTAAAGCAGATATCCGAGCGAACTGGAGCAAACGTCTGCTCTGTCAGATTCAGTTTGAAGTCGCCAAAATTGACAGATAATATGCTGAATATTCACTAAATATTCATTTCATCACTATCGAGTGTAGGGGTGGGGAAGCTCAGGTCCAGAGGCCAAATACAACACATGGTTAGATTTTGTTTGGTCCCTTTCCAGTTCCTGGATCTGGCCCCTGGATCCAGTTCTTTCCCCCAAGCACTGAAAGACTGAGCTCAGGGGAAGGGAGCAGAGATGAGGGCACGTGCACAAGGAGACGGGACAGATCCATAATTTGGACCCTCCTCTTCCTGAGCGCACCCATGTCCCCAACTTTTGTGCGGCTCTCAGAGTTTGTATTAATTTTCAAAGTGGCCCCTGGGAGGAAAAGGGTTCCCCATCCCTGACCTAGTGCATCATCACCAGCATCACTATGGAGACTGTGAATTGTTCATCTCATAGGCAAATGATCTCGAGATTGGCGGGAGAAATGCCCTGCTTCGCACTCCTGCATTTCAAGTGTAATTCCCCAGGAATCTGTCCTCTTGCCGGCACTTGTCTTGGGGCATGTGTTCCTGCACAGTCGAATGGCATAAAACAAATTGTGCTTGTCCAGGCTCAGAGGTGCAGCCATCTGCACACACACAGATGGAGCAAGGAGGTGGTTCCATAGGAGCTCTGGCCAGACACAAGACTTAAACCACAGAGGTTTCGGGGCTTATGAGTGGCAGGGTTGGGAAAGCTCTGGTGAGCTCGGGTCAGATGCTGTTTTTCTTTCTTGGAATATGACCGAGTGGCTTAGTTTCCTCTGCAGAGGATTCCGATCAAATGAGTTCATTTCATAGATGCTGGCTGCAAATTGGGGCCAGGAGGTGGGCTGCACCGAGGAAGTTTGTGTGTGTTTTTTATTGTGTGATGTGAGGGTGGGGTCTGGGATGTGGATGGACTTTAAGGTCCGAGTGGGTGGATTGGGGAGGAGGATAGGATTGGATCTGGGGAGTCGGGATGGATCAGGTCCAGGAATGAGGGCAAATCAAGATGGCGTACAGGGCAGAAACAGGCTCAGTAGCACCTAGGCTTACGAACTCTCTGTGATTCACCCGGAGAGAGTTTTGGCTAGGGCTGTGCTGAGTTTGGGTCAAACACAAATAAACACAAAACCCTTTTTGGCTTCTGTAGCTGAACCACAAATACTAGGGGCTGTGTATTTGGGTTCTAGAGGTACCCAAAATCTCCTGACAAAGTGGTATTTGGGGTCTCAAACTGGACCCCAGAAACTGCAGCACATCTCCACCTTGGAGCCGGGCTGCTCTCAGACTCCTTTCCTTGTAGGCCTGTCAAACTGGCAGAGCCTCACCGCACTTCTGTGCCAAAATAACCCCTATGCAGGGAGCCATGTTCAGTTTTCCACATTGGTGGCTATGGGGAAATGCAGTGAAGATAGAAATACAGAGAAATGCAAATACTAATAACACAAAATACACTTACAAATATAAATTCTTGACCCCGTGCACAGCCCCAGTTTTACCCAGAATTTCCAGGCTCTGGCGATCTATCCTGGTGACCCATGGCTAACCCATGGAACTGGGGCTTCCAGGATTGGCAGAGGGGTGGACAACATGCTGGCGAGGGTGTGAACCATAGGGACTTCCCTGTCCCCTTTCCGGTGTAGCTCTGCCCCTACAGAACACAGTGACCGTGTCACAATGCTCCACAAGGGTGGGGCGGTATCCGAAAGGCAGTGCGACGACACCTCCTTTCCCTGCCCTGCCCATTTGCTGACGTGCCCCCCTGAAAATCGTTGTGATGCTCCCATGAAGAGTGGGATTGCGTCAAAGGGACGTGGCGGCCCCTTTGCTCCACCCCTCCTGATGTAGTCCCACCCTTCTGGAGAGAGGGAGCAAAACTTGGTGGAAACATGTTTGGGTCAGAACAGAATGGAGAGACAGGTCGTAAGCGGATCAAGATCCGAGCAGGTCATAGGAACAGGAAGTGATGCGCTTCCTCTCCGCTTTCTGTGGCTTTTGGGTAGCTGTATAACCTCACAAGGGGGCCAACAAGAAGGCTGGGGTAGCCAGCACAGCAACACCTGCAAAGCTGGCAAAGGTGCTGTGGAGCCAAACATAGTCCCAGCGATGTCAGTTCAAAGCCTGGTTCCTGAGAGGTGAGGCAAAAGCAGCCAAACCTCACTCTCCTCTCAAAGCACACCCACCCAAGCGGCACAAAGATGGTGTGCCAGTTGAGGTTAGGAGCATGGTTTGTGCTGGAAGGTTACTGACAAAGCTGGACACCTTGTTTTGGGTGGGGGCTTTCCAAGGGATGCCCACCAAGGCAGTCCCATTTGATTTCCCCTTGTTTTTTGGTTTTTTTTTTTCATTTTTAGAATCAGGGAACTATAGGACTAGCCATTGATTGATTGATTGATTGAGCTGCTGTAACGTTGCTGAACATTCAGAATCATTCCACGTATGGCGTGGGTCAGAAGGGAGAGGTCATGCTCAGGTCACACACATTCAGAATCACTGTAATAGCCCCTTGGTCTTGTGTGGCAGGCATGGGCTTCTGTTCCCTCCTAGATGGGGCTGGCAGGGGGATGGAGGACAAATCTGTTTTGCTCAGGGTAGCGGACAGATGTAAATGGGCCCGGTCACTGATGGTTGTCCGCGGTGGTTCCTTCTGAGATTCTATTCACATCAGGGGGGCGATGGGTTTGACGTCTTCCCTGCACCCGCTCGTAAAAATGTCGCGCTTGAAGGATGTTCCTATTATGGAGAAGATTGTGCTAATGAAATCTTTCCTGAGACCCAGCTCGTTTCGAGTTTAAAAAATGGGGGGAAAAAGTCTCCTAATTGAATCTGATAAACGGTCCCCTCCTGATAATGAACTGCTCTGCTTAGCATTGAAGGACGTATAAACACGTTGGTCACGCAGGCGGCAGTTGTTACAGATTGCAGACCTATTGGGAATCCCGGGTCATTCTGCATTCAATGTCCCTTTTGGACACCATTTATTTATTTAAAAATCTTATACCCCACCCTCTCCAGCCACAGGCGGCTTGGGGTGGCTTACAACAATAAAAACAAAATAACAATAATAATTCAATTAAAATACAACATAATATAAAACTATGTTTTACTCTACTCTACTACCTACTGCCTCACTATATAACCAAACCAATCAAAGCCAAAAGCTCTGTGTAAAACCTCGATTTTTGCATTTTTAGAATTGGTGAAGAATAGGGCTGGAAGAGACCTTATGCCTGTCTGTAAGTCCACTGTAGCAATTGGTTGAACAGCGGTGATGTCACAGAACATTCAGAATCATTCCAAGGAAGGGGAGAGGTTGTGCTCGGGTCACAGACTATTCAGAATCACAGGCTGTGCCTCTGAGGGATGGAAAAGGTATGGGGTTATAGATAGGTGGACAGATCCTGCTGTTTTTTAAAAAGTACAAGCCCTATCTCTGTTTGTCCATTCCTACGTTATGAATAAAGCTGTCGCCTTGCGTTTGTTGGTTGTGGAAAGAGGTGGTTACCAGCCCGAATAGGAGTGAGAATTCATCGCTTTGCCATGTGCGGTTCAAATAAGTTGAGACTGAACTTGATTTCCATTTTTGTTTGAATTGGCTTGTCTTTCCTGCTTCCCTACAACATTAGCTAGTCGGCACAGGAAAAGAGGCAGAAAGGCTGACATCAGTCCAGGGAGAAAGGGAGATGGATGGAAAGAGGGAAGAAAGAATGAAATGATACAGCAGCCAGCACAGTTGAAACCCAGTAACATTCCCTCCCTGCCCCCCGCCCCCCTTTGTTTAACTTGCAGTCGTTCAATTTAGGAAAGAAAAACTGGGTGTGTATTTTGAGCGTGGTTACAACATTTTCCTTTGGGCCTTTAAATTCCGGGCCTTTCCTTTTTTCCCCCACTGTGGAAAGAACAAACGACTCTGTTCCGCCCAGCCTTCTCTCCTGCAGCGATGACCTCATGCAGAAATGGACCTCAGACTGAGCAGAGAAAGTGCACGCAGGAATTTCAGCGGCTGGTCATCCATTTAAGAAGCTCTCCACTTGCGATGGCATTAGCCACTCAATTATTTATCATCAGCCTGCATTTCACAACTTTGTGGTATTAGTCTAACAATTACAAAACAAAAAACAAACAAACCCCCAACCCACACTTCCTGTCCCCTCTTTTCAGACCTTTTTGACTTCCACGTCTGACAGATCATAAACTAATCCAAAAACAATAGCTGCTGACAAAGGGAAGACACAAAACACACAAAATGATTTCATCTTCCTGTCTTACAAAGGGCAGGGGCCACCAGATCAATTTCTAGCAAGAACAGGGCTTGAACTTAGGTCTGTCAGGGCCTGAGGTAAGCGCCTCACTCACTCAGCCACCATATAGAGCTATTCAGTAGGAGATTGGAGTCAGAGCCTCATTCTGCTTTGCCCCCCTCTCTCTCCCTGATTGGCTGGGCCCTAACTGTCTCCCCATTGGCTGCCCTGGTCTCTATCAAGGATCCACAGAAAACAGGAAGTATCTCCACGACACAAGCAGAGTTCAGTCTGTGATTAAAAAAGACCCTTCCAGCTTGATTCCTAGCTTCCCCACTTCTCGGGTCTCCTGTGTACCCATGCCCTGGTCCAACACAAATCTGAGCCCAAAGTTTACGCCCATTGCCCGTGCCTAAGGCCACATTCACACCCTTCAGTGGTGGGCCAGTCCATGCCTATTTTGGCTCTGGGAGAGAATCCAGAAGCGCGCGGTTTGGCTGGTGTGAAAGCCCCCCTCTGCGCGGCTTCGCTGGCAAACACCCGGAAGAGTGGAGAGCTGGATTTCCCTGCTCTGACGTCTTCTGGGTGATCGTCGGCAAAGACGCGGGGGGGGCAGGGTTTGCACCGGCCAAACCCCGTGCATATTTTGGTTTCCGGATTCTCTCCCGGAGTCAACGTATGTGTGGACCAGCCCACCACTGAAGGTGTGAATGTGGTCTAAGTGGCCTACATTCCAAGAGGAGTTGGGCAGAAGAGTCTGCCATACTGAAGGTCATCATGCCAGACTAAGAACATAAGTAGTGCCATACTGGGTCAGACCAATGGTCCATCGAGCCCAGCATCCTGTCTCTGACAGCGGCCAATCTCAGTTGCGTGGGAGAAGTACCCAACTGGTCATAATGGGGCAATCAATTCTCTATCTCTGTTGTTCACTCCCAGCTCCCAAACCTACTTGGCTAATAGCCTTTAAACCCTCCAAGAACTTATCCAATCCTTTTTTTAAACCCACCTATACTACTGGCTTTGACCATATCCTCTGGCAACAAATTCCACAAGTTAATTGTGTGCTGAATGGAAAAATACTCCCTTTTAAATCTGCTGTTAGTTACATGGACTGTCCCCGAGTACTATTTCAGAGGGTAAACAACCACGTCCTATTTATTTGTTCCTGTCAGGGCCACCCTTTGAACCCCATAGCCCTGGGCTTAGATGATACAGGTTTTTGCTTCCTGTGCCACCACTTAGCACAGCCAAGTAAAGGATTTCCCTCTCTTCTTCATATCTGTGGCTCCGCCCATCCTGCTTCCTGATTGGCTCCCAGCTCTATATAAGACATGCTGGGAGCAACAAGAAGCTGGTGGAGTATTTGTTCCTGTCAGTGTCTTGCTCCAGGTTCTGCTCTACGGGCTCCAGGTTGTATGGCTCTGTGTTCTTGTTTAGCCTTATTCTTTCTCTTTCTCCCTCTCCTTCCAGACTTCCTCTTGCTGAGGCCTTGGTCGTCTTTCTACCTTGAGTGTTGTTCAAAGTAAGAGCCTTGTGATCTGCTTGCTTGTTGTTTTTGGGTGGTTTTAGGTGGACCCCAGGGGTGACCGCCCCTAGTTCTGCTCTGGTGGCAGTAGGTTTAAATGGATGCTGCCGCAGACCACAATCTGACCCCATTTTGCTCCCCCTCAGCACCATAGAGTTGTGGGTGGGTTGGCAGCTGCTCTAGGCTACCAGCTGCAGCTCTTGTTGCTGGGAGTGGAGCTGTAGTGGCCGGCCGGCTGGCCGGCCTTTAGACAGACTGCTGCTCTGTGTTTGGAAGGCCTCCTCTGCTTGTGGTGCTCCGGGGTGTGCCAGAGCACCACAAATAGCACTGGCCAGGCAGTGTCTTCTCAACTCCTGCTCCACCTCACCCCAGGGTGGCTTGCCCTTACACAGACGGGCCATCTGGGGGTGGGGTAGAGCAGGTGTCCGTCTAAAAATGTGCATAGTGTTCCCTGCCCTGATTCCTCCCTTACTCTTGCATGTGGGCCTTGCTGTAACTTATCCTGATCCTTGGTGTATTACTGCCCCCAATTCCTCCCTTAGTCTTGGTGTTGCTTGTTATAGACGTTGATGCCCTCTGTGACTCCCTGCCCCAATCCTCTCTGGTCTCAAGTGTCTTGTAACTTACCTTGTTCCTTCTACATATTACTGCAGGGGCGGCGGGTGGGTTTTGATGTTGGAAGGGTACTGGGGCAGTAAGGCTGGCGGGCCTAGGGGCAGAGCCAGGGGGACGGTAGGCGGAGCCAGGGGGACGGTAGGCCAGTGGCATGGCATAACCCAGCAGCAAGGAGTTCCCAGGGTTAACATTGGATGGAAGAAAACAGTCTACATGCACATCAAG
>QEPC01002388.1:12318408-12347100 GCA_003113815.1 Sphenodon punctatus | reverse complement strand
CCCCCCCCCCCCCCGGCTCTGCTCCCCGAGTCCTGTTTACTCACCATTGCCGGACTCAGGAGTTGGACATGGACTGGAGGCAGCGGCAGGCAGGCAGGTGAGGCTTCAGGGTTCAGTGGAGGCGCTCGGCGGCGAGATGGGTCGCGGTGCGCATGCTCAACAGTTCAAGCATGCGCGCTGCAGCCCATCTTGCCGCCGAGCGCCTCCACCAAACGCCCCGGTGAGGCTTTGCATTGAGCCCATAGGGACAAACGTGAACTGAATGCGAGCGGGGCAGCTCAGTGTTCAGTCCAAGTACCGCCACTGGGAAATCAAATTTCCTGCGCGGCAGCTTTGCATTGAGCCAGCCGTTGGGAGGGGCCAAGAAGAGACCAGGAGCTGGATGGGGAGGAGCGTGCTGAAAGGAGCGGCTGCCACTGCCTCTGCCGCAGCCATTACCGGGTCAGTTAATTTACCAGTTTGTGAAGGGTGGGGGGAGGCGAGCTCTGGCAGCCCCTCCCACCCAATGCAGCCTAGGGGAGGGTGGGGGAAGCCCCTGCACTGGATTTACCAGGCACGGGGTGGGGAGGCAAACCCTAGCTGCCGCCCCCTCCACAGCTTGGTTAAATCCAGTGCAGTGCGGGGCAGAAATGGACTCTGGGCTGTTCTGACTCCCGTGGAATTTTTTAAAAATTGCACGAGAGAACTAGGTCTCTGGTTATAGCTATATCTTCTTTTAGGGCCAAACAATTAATTCTCCCATCTTACTGTTTAGACTTCTAGCATTTGTATATAGACATTTAAACATTCTTTTTATTCTTCTTCTGCTTGTTATAAGTGACAGTTCTTGTTTTAATTTGGAATCATTTAAACGTGTCTGTTCTGCACAGATTCCCACCTGAGATCTCTCTGCTTCTTTTCTGTTCTTTGTTGGGATACTCAAAAGTCCCCAGTAGCAGAAGACTTGCAAGTCCAGATCATGAAACATACGGAAGTCTCCGGGCACCGCTGTTTACAAGGTACCTGGCCAACTTCCAGGAGGGCAGAGGAGCATCTAAACTCCCCCAGCACGCAAGTTTACCAAACCGGGACATTGTAGTCCAGGAGCAATAAGGTGCATGTAAAAATGCTGTCTGTGCTTGGCCCAAGCCTGGGCTGTATCCTGCAGCAACATATGTCTCTGATCCTGCAAGCCCGACCCACATCCTAGCCTGTGATCATTACATTGTCACTGCACCCCTTGGCAGAGTGGCTGGCAGGATCCATTAACCAGAGGAGGGGGAAATGCACATCCCTCCCCCATGGCCAAGAATTGCACGCATCACAGTTGTTAGCTGCCGCAAAATCGATGAGCTGACTCAAGTTTCCAAGCCAGAGCAGCTCAGCCATTAGGCAGCACAAATGCTATATTTAAAAATGTGCTCATTGGTGCAGTGAGGGGAGCAGAGGGGAATTCATCAAGAAGACAGATTGCAGACCCTGCTGCTTTCCTGCTGTCAGGGGGCCAGCTACTGACTGCCAAGTCGGGGATGGGGGGGGTCGGGTCAGCAGAGGACTAGGTGAGTGTCCAGGCTGACCTGCCTTCTGGGCACAGTCAAGTTGCTGAAATTAGTCCAATGGGGGAGTTGTGGTGTAAAGCGAACACACGCAGATGATGAGAGGATCCAGCAGGCAAGCACTGCGTACCAGGGAAATGAGTACGATTACTTGACGAGAACAGGGGTGGGGAACCTCGGGCGCGGGGGCCAAATGTGGCCCGTGGTTAGTCTTTGTGGCCCTTTCCTAGTTCCTGGCTCCATCTGACCCCTGGATCTAGTTCCTAACCCCAAGCACTGAAAAACTGAGCTCAGGGGAAGGAATCAGAGCTGAAGGGCCTACACCAGGATAGGGGACAGTTCTGTGGCACAGATCCATGATCTGGACCCTCCTCTTCCTTGCCGTCGGAGCTTGTATTCCTTTTCAAAGTGGCCCCTGGGAGGGAAAAATTTCCCCTCCCCTACTCTGCAATTTCACTTTGCCCCGTTGTATTAGCAACGGCTGAGTGTGTTCTCTTGACAAGGCAGAGATGGCCCCTTGCTCACGTGCCTCTAGGCGGTGACCCACAAGGGAGGCGACACACCATATTGGCAGTCGTGACACACACACACACACACCGTATTCGTTTTGTCTGCCCCCCCAGTTCAACACAGGATGGGTGATAATTTCCTAGACTAGATTAGCACTGAAATGGATAGCAAAAAAATAAATAAATCCATGGTTAATATCTGGTATTCTGGATAGCTTGGCTTGGTTACTGAGTTAGCTACTTGGTAACTAACCAGTTACTGCAAAGACTAACAGCCAAACTGTAATACTGGATATTACCATTTACCAAACTACTGCATAACTAAACCGGTCCAGATAGAAAGCAGGAGTTTTTCACACAAAAAAAGTCAAACAGTAATTAAATGCGAATACGGTAATGCATTAACTGGATATCAGTTGGATACTAAAATGGATACCATCCGGCCAGGCTTCCAAGCTGCACCCCTACAGAGTACCGTGACAGCATAGCTCTTTGTAGAGATGTAGCCACATTGGAAAGGGGTGGGGAAATGCTTTAGCCCCCCCACCACCTTATGGCATATTGTGACCTCATGAGAGCACAAGAACATCCAGACACATTGGGCCTAGGTTGAGAAGAGTCTGATTGCATCAGGTCCAATACAGTAGGGCTCAGGCTCAACTTGGATCCACGGATTTGGTCCGAGCAGAGCCAGAAACATCAATTTCCGTGCTTGGGTTCTGCGCTGGGATCTAGCCACTGGCAGCTTGGACTGAGGCTTATCCCAAAGCAGCTAAAGTTTTGAATTCAAAGGTCAGTTTGGCTACAACAGACGGGGCCTGCGAAGGATAAATCTTCTGATGTCGCTAGTTAACTTGGTGTGATGCACGAGGTGATGGCTATGAACCTAATCATAACTCTGCATACGAAGTACCTGATTAACTTCTCTGGGGAACATCGACAAGGAGTGGATCCAATTTAGAGCGATGGGCTTTGTGTTGTTGTTAATGACTCCATTATGGAGCAGAGGCCAAGGCTACTAAGCTGCCCTTTCGTTCAATGATTTCATGGTGTGGAGAGGCTTTTCCTGGCAACATTATTTTTACAAGCGACCCACCCTGCACGCTCAGTAAATTCCTCACATGTTTTTGAGTTGTCATTCTCTATCAGGGCAAAATGGTTTTTGTCATTGCAGGCAAGGGGAGATGAACGCCACTTGCACGTAAGGACTAGAGGGATCCTGAGGTAATCTCTTTGCGGTAATGGTATTACCACCTGACAGAGGGGAATGCTGTCCCTTGATTTAGTAGCCCAATAGGAGTGAACAGGGTGGTTGTCTCTCTACATAACACTTGCCACTGCTCCAGCTGCCTGACACGAGAACAAGGGTTACATTTGGGTTGCACAAACCTGGGAGCTAGCCATGAAGGGAACATGGTTTTGTGGAGGTTTGTTCCCAGGAACAAATGGGGACCACCTCAGCAGACCTGTGGGGCAGTCCAAAACATGCCATGGAATTAATACCTGTGCACCAGACTTTGTCTGTTTCGGTTAGAGCTTTGTGCTTGTCAGTTTCACCAGCAGGGTGTTCTGTTTTGCAAGGGAACCTTCATCTGGTCAGTTTCACCATCCGAGAGGAGGCTTACCTGGTCAGTTTCACCAGCAGGAAGAATGACTTTGCAGAGGGGAGAATTGCCTGGGCAGTTTCACCAGCAGGGAGGATTATCTTGCATTGGGGAGCTTTGGGCTTCACTTACTTGTGCTGCCAACCAATGGGCTCCCCCTGTTGGGTAGAGTCAGGTGGTAGCTTAAACATCTCAAGATGACATTGTACAGAGTCCCATGAGGTTGATTTCCCCTATGGTTAACATAAAATGTAGAGCTGTCTAGTATGAGAAGGGCTGCTGGTGAACTTTGTACCTTTGGTGTCCGTGATGGATACATGAAATGCACAAACCTTTCTTGCATGCTGTGACCCCACTTGTCATCAATATGCTGATGACACTTGGCTCTACCTCTCTTTTTCATCCAACTCAGGTCCTGCAGTCTCAGTGCTTACCCGATGACTGGCTGCTGTCGGGAACTGGATGAGGGGAAGCTGATTGAAGCTGAATCCTGACAAGACTGATGTGATGATGGTTGGCCGGTCTTGTGACCTGTAGGGGATTGGGGCTCCTGTCATTGATGGGGGTCTGACCCCCTCTGGTCACTCAGGTGTGCAGCCTCAGAGTGCGCTTGGATCCCCGCTGTGCCTGGATTGTCAGGTGGCGGCGGTGGCCAGGAGTGCTTTTCACCAATTCCATCTGGTGAGGAGGTTGCGACCTTTTCTTTCTGATTCAGATCTGGCCACTGTCATCCATGTCTTCATCACCTTCAGGCTGGATTACTTCAATGCACTGTACGTGGGGCTGCCCTTGGTGGCTGTTTGGAAGCTGCAGCTGGTCCAGAATGCGGTGGCTCAGTACCTTTCAGGGAGATGTTGTTGGGAGCACATTACACTTGTGCTCTGAAGTTTTCACTGGCTGCCTATAGCTTTCTGGGCACAATTCAAGGTGCTTGTTTTGACCTTGAAAGCCCTAAACAGCCTGGGTCCCAGTTATCTGAAAGACCACCTGTCCTACCATGCCCCTTTTTTGGGTCGTCTGGGGGTGCCCTCCTGCACGTCCCGTCCGTTACCCTTATTTGTGGGGTGGGGTATTCTCGGTTACTGCCCTGACGTTGTGGAACTCCTTTCTCCAGGAGATTCACTTGAGCCTGAGCCTGGCTATCTTCCGGAGGCGGCGCAAAATATTTTTTATTTGGGAAAGCATTTGGTAGGCAGGGGTAGGTGGGTTTTGAGTGTGCATAGGGGTTAGGGGATGGGGGTGTTGTGTGGGGATAGGGTTGAGTGAGTAGGTAGGGGAGATGGTGTCGGGTTGTTGGGGTATCTTATGTCTCTATATTGTTTATTTTTTAGTTGTATTTTACATATTGTTAGCTGCCCTGAGCTTTCGTTGAGGGGAAGGGTTGGGTAAAAATTATAATAATAATAATAATTAATAATAATAATGTGTAATCCACATATCTTGACGCCATTTAAAAATTTCACTCTACATTGGATAACCTAGGAACTTCAAAATGTAACTTAAAAATTACACAACAGGTTTTAAAAATCCAAACTTAGGAAACTACTACAGTGCACGCTTGAATTTTCCGACACATCTACACCTCCAGAAAGATAAATGACTTTTGCCCATCAAGAGAAAAAGTCGCCAGAAGGGAAAAAATACACTTCTGCCTCCAAACTTCAAATGTCCGTAGCCTTGTTTTTCAGCAGATTTGCCTGACCTTTGAACAGCTTACACCCCTCACCAATGCAAAAATGTCTCTGGGTGAAAACAGACATGACACTAACCACCCTTTAACCACCCTTAGTGGTCATTTATGCATGTTTCAGGGCTGCATAGGGCACCAATACAGGCCTGCAACATGCCGCTATATAAATGTTTGTTAATAATAATAAATAACCACCAAGGGTGGTTAGCGTCATGTCTGTTTTCACCCTCTGACATGTTTATATCTTATAATGAATAGAATTTGTCCAATTTTTAACTGAGTGCATGCCGCCTTAACTATAGAGCCATTCTTGTTTGAGACTAATCTTGTCCTGATCCAAATGGAGTTAGCTCTGCCTCCAAGCAAGCTCTGTAATGTTATGATGATCCATAAGGGGTGGAGCCACATGGCTTGGAGCCAAAGCTCTCCCATCTCTTTCTAACACCCTTATGGGGTGCTGTCATTGGACTCTGTAAGGGGCAGGGCTCCCCCTAGCCCTCATCTCCGATCCCTCGCCCTAAGTACACCCCTTCAGTGTTCAAGGGCGTGGCCTGCATCCAGTAGCCGGATTCAGGAATTGGAAAGGGGACAAATTTAAAAATTAGCCACGGGCTCCCCATCGTCGCTCTGTAGAAACACAGGTGAACCCCCATGCTGTTTCCACGCTGCTACATTTCAAGGGAAGATGGGACTCACTAGCTTCCATTGTTGTAACAATATTTGTCTTTAGCTCTGGTCTGTCCTCCATTCAATGCTCATCTTTAGCTAGGGGCATGTATTCACTGCAGTGTTCCTACGGGCAGCAAAACAGTTACTGAGCAGCTGATCCGCGTCAACAGCGCCCTCTTTGGTCACCAATGGGACTTAGACGGGTACTGCTGATGCTGATGCAGCTAATGTGCAACTGCGGTGTTAGCCCCAGCATTCTCCCCCACCCACCCCCCGCCCGCAACCCAGATCCAGTCAAGAAGGGATAGTAGCAGCATTGCTGGGGGAAAGTGCTAGATCCCCCCCCTGGCATGAATTAAACCCTGTCATTCACTTAGCTGCAGAATGGTGGATCAACAATGGGGGGTTAAACAAAACTTTGGAGTGGATTCTGTCTTTGATGGCTCCACCGTTTCGATATGGTCTGGCGATCCAGTCCATGTTTCACCAGAGATCCAGATCGGCCATACCTTATACTACACGGGTGCCAAATGGCAACGTAGGGCAGCCAGGGGCCTGCATTTTGCACAGGCTCAGTGCAGTGGGAGGCTGCCATCTTGTGCGGGTGCAAGGTGGCAGGGTCCAACGTACAGAGTTCAGTGTGACATTCCCAAAATGTAGATCCTCTCCGCCAAGACAAAAGGGCTGATCCCTAATTGATATGCTGTGACTGAAGAGACGAGAACGTCCGTCTCTGGTCTACGTTTGCTTCCCTGACGCTGATACCAAGCCCCAAACCCAGATTCAGATCTCTTTAAAGAGTCTGCAGCGCCTCCTAATGCAGTTTTGGGATTTTGTTTAAGGATCATGCCCCCCAGTGGGTTCTCTTCTGTTGAACGTTACCTCCCGTCGTTGCTTCACAGGCTCTAGTGAGATTACAGCCTGTTGTTGTTGGTATGTGTCTTGTCCCCTTGTATGGAGCACTATATATTGTAGCTTACGGGAACCTGAGAGGCAAACTCAGGAGGGGGAGCCAATTTCCCCCAGCAGTTCACAGCAATTTCCCCTGCTGTTTAGTGGTCAAGCAAGCTGATGCTAATGCATTAATTAGATTTAGCACCGGGGCTAGGAAAGTGTCAAAATAGCCAAAGACCCCCTTCTTAACCCTGCAACTGGGTCCCGTTTTTTAAATTCCTCTAACAGGCAGACCCCAAAGCGGAAGGCACAGAGAGTACAAATGGGAGAGACGGCCATGCACCCAGTAAGCTTCAAACAGAATTTCTAAAGCGTTCTGGTCCGAGTTAAGCCTATTGCTCGGTATTGAGGCTTCACAATACGGTTCCAGCCTAGGCGATAATAAAAAAAAAACAACTTCAAGGGAGGATCGACGGGTGAAAGCCTTTTCTACATCCTACAGATTTCAAAAGGATGAATAAATAAGCATGGCTAATGGGAAAGGAGGAGGGCAAAAATTCTCTCCTTTCAAGAACTGCTCCTCCTAATCGAGGTGTAGAGTGGGCGCGTGTGAGCAACTTCATCAGATGCATTTATACAGCATCTTTCATCTTGGCATATTCCCCCCCCCCCCCAAGTGTTTTACAAACAAAAAACCCTTTCAGAACCCCCCATCCCCCCCACCCCCCGGTGACAGTGCTCCCCTGAGGTTCCCCGTTCCTGCTCTACACAGAGGTCTTTCTGCACCAGTACTTGAGGAGCTCTCCCGCCACCAACTACAAGGGGACTGATTGGCCATGCCCAACCCCCATCCTGATTGGCAGAGAGCCACCATATAAGCGCTGGCAGGAAGCTAAGGGGCAGAGATCCGCCATCTTGTTCCCCCAGCCGTCTGCCATATTGCTGCTTTGGATTCTGAAGAAAGAAGAAGAGCTTGTGCCCGTAGCTCCTCTTTCCCTTCTCTATGCTCTCAGTAGGGGCAGGTGTGATCTTGCTCAGGGGGGTAGCTATCCTAGGGCCATTTGTCCCAGGGCCCAAGCTGGGGGTGGTGGTGCGGGGGACACAACAGGGCCCAAGCTGGGAGGATGGGGCTACAAATCCTGCCCTGTTGCAGCGTGGCTGGGCAGAGGCAGCACACGGCATGCGTGGGACCCACCCAGCGGATGGTACAGGATGGAGCAAGCACTGGCGGCGGCATGAGGCAGGCAATGTAGCCACAGCCTCCAGTGCTCAGGCTCAGCGAGAAGAGAGAGAGGTGCTGGGGAAGGGAAGAGTCCATTTCATGCACTTGGGCCCATTCCAACCTAGCTACGCCCCTGTTCTTGCTGCTTGTGTCAGATGCTCTTTGTGGGTAAGCCTGGCGGCTGCTCTGTCCTGCTTCCAACCCTCTCCCTCCTGTAGGGGTAGATATGACCCCCGGCAACTTGATGGCCAATCTCTGCTCCTGCCCTGCCTCCAGTGCTATTAGTGGTTCCTTCCCACACACTTCCACCGAGTCTCTACAGTTGCCTGCACTAGCACCTTCAGCCACATGGAGTCTGGTTGAGAATGGGGTGAAACAAGCAGCTAAACTGCTGCTCGCAAGAATTTTTGCTGTATTGGGAACCAGAACCAATTTCCTGATCATTTCCTAATACCAGTGTGATTTTTTTTTTTTCAGTTCTCAAAATAACACCAGATACTGTCCCACTTTACCGGCTTATCGTTTACTATGCGCCGTTCATATATCGCTTCCTACATTGCTGAGGGTACGGTCTTATTTTTCTGTTTGCTGTTTCTGCATTTCTGAGCCAGTCACTGTGTGAACAGCCTATCCCTTAACCTGGCCCCAGTGCACCCTGGATCCATTCCAGTGCCACCAACAAGAATTGTATAACTTCTTGGGATTTGAAATGAACGGCAAAGCAGTAAATGGGATCCCAGTAAGCAGAAAGTCAGTAAATCGAGCTACAAAATGTCCATTATTTAGTTTAGTTTATTTATGGCTAACAAGCCAAAAATAACCTCCATTGAGTCCTGAAAGGTTCTCAGTTCAACTGAGATGGTATCGGGAACCAGGATTTCTGCGGGAATTCCTGTTTTGGTGAGCTGGCAAGCAAGTCTTATGAAGAAAGGAACTGGGTATGTTTAGCCTAGGGAAGAGAAGATCGCAGCAGTCTTCCAATATCTAAAGGGCTATGGCAAAGAATGGTTTTTCGTGGCTACAGCAAACAGGTCTAGAAATAACGGACCCAAATTACAGAGAGGTAGATTTTGGTTAAATATCATGGTAAGCGCTGTGCAGCAATGGAAGAAGTTGCCTAGGGAAGTTGTAGACTCTCCGTCACTGGAGGTTTTCAGAAAGAGGCACAACATCCATCTGTCAAGGATGCTGTAGCTTTAGTCATCTTGTGTCCAAGCAGAGGGTTGGATTAAATGACCCTTGAGCAGGGGCGGGGAACCGTTTCTGTCCCGGGGGCCATTTTGAAAATGAGTACGAGCTCTGAGGGCCACATCGAGGCTGGGGGTGGAGACGCTTAACGGGTCTATTCAAGAAGAGGAGGGCCCAGATCATGAATCTGTGCTGTGGATCTGTCCCCTACCTGTGTGTACAGGCCCTCCTCTCTTACCCATTATCCTGAGCTCAGTTTTTCAGTGCTTGGGGGTAGAGACTGGATTCAGGGGCCAGATTCGGGCACTGGAAAGGGGCCACATTTGGCCCCCGGGCCTGAGGTTCCCCACCCCTGCCCTTGAGCATGAGAGTCATTGTAAGGAGGTGCATCCTCACAAATCTCCTTTCCACACAATTCTAGAGATAGGGGCAGAGTTTGAACTAATGGGGGGGGGGGGGGAATACAGATTCACAAAGTTCCTCCCATGCCCTTTAAGTTCCTCCCAGTTCGATGATTCTACATCTTCCTCTTGCAGTGATGAAAAGTAGACATCCTCCTTTAGAAACTGATCTGAGACCACCCACTGCGCTTGAAGAAAAGGCATTTTAATTTTGGCTCCATGTCAGGAGGCCCAGGTTTGAAACGCTGAGGCTCCACTTTATCTGACTGCTGCAATGACCTGTAATCAAACCTTCCCAGTGCCTAGAATTCAATCCATTCTTTGGTCACCTTGAGAGATAACTGCAGTAACTCTTGGCTAGACTGGAGTCAAGCTTTATCAGTCACCGGGCAGCTGTGCTGCAACAAACAAACAGCAACCACAACAAAAAATCCTTCCATCCCATCCCTGAGTTTCCCTCTCAGGCTGCCTGGTTGCTGCAGGAATCCGCAAAGAACCTTGTAATCAGCAGAGAATGTTGCATGCTAGGCCTTGTTCTTCCTTAAATTGCCTTTAGGTATCAAAAAAAGCACTTTGCACCAACTAGTTAGTGCAGGGGCGGGAAACCTCAGGCCAGGAACCAAATGCATCCCAGAGCTAGTTGTGTTTTTTTTTAATCTGGTGCCTGGATCCAGTTCCTGCCCCCAAGCTCTGAAAGACTGAGGTAAGGGAGTAGAGATGAGGGCCTGCATCCAAAGATCAAGGAAATATTCATGTCACAAATCCATGATATGGACCGTTCTCTTCCTACGTGCATCTATGCAGGCCTGTCCCCAGTGTCTATGTGGCCCTCAAAGCTTGTATTAGTTTCCAAAGTGGCCCTTGGGAGAGAAAAGGCTCCCCACCACTGAGCTAGCAGTTAAGCAAAGCCATTTTATAAGAGAATGAGATGGTGCCTCAGGATGCAATCCTCATTCAGCTAACACAGGCATGAGAAACCAAAGGCCCAGAGCCAAATCGGCCTGCAAGTAGTCTTTATATGGACACTTTCCAGTTCTTGGATCTGGCCCCTGGATCCGGTTTCCATCCCAAGCACTAAAAAACTGAATTCAGGGGAAGGGAGCAGGGATGGGGGCATGCACACAAGGATAGGGGACAGATCCATGATCTGGATCTTCCTCTCCCAGAAGACACCCCTTAAGCATTCAAACACTCATGCTGCTGTCTACGAAGGATCACAGCCCTCAGCCCAACTGTAAGTCCTTGCAGGACCCGTGTCACTCTCAGCTTTTTGGTCCTCTTGGCTGCTTTTACTCTCTCTTGGTGCGGGAAGGTCTCGTCTCTGCTGCGCACGCACTGTTTTCTACACCTGAGTCCTTTGCGCAACCCACCTAGGGTGAGGTCCGTGTTCCCGCCAACCTCCCCAGCAGGGTGGCTCTAACTGGCTATGGAGTTCCTCATCCTGTTTTCTCCAGGATTACTCTCTAAGCTAGGCTGGGCTAACCCTCTTTACATAACCCAAGCCCAGGTCATGTGATCATCTCTGCTCCCTGCGAACTGGGTTCTCTCTATCTGGGCCAGCCCCAGGTGAGCAAGTATTGAATCACTCCAACTCACCGGGTCTGTTCCTGCCGCTACTTACCCCAGCGCTTCACCACACCATCAGTACTTGTACTCATTTTCAAAGTGGCCCCTAGGCAGGAAGAGGTTTCCCACGTCTGGTCTACTGTAATATGTATGAACTACTCATTAGATAATTGCAAAACCTCGAACACCCGTTTCACCGATCATCTACGTGTAATCCATTCCATTAAACTCAAAACATAAAATCTCCTCTAAATTAAACTCTTCTTGAGACACTCCATCAAATGAATTGTGGGTTCCTGTGTTGCATTTTTCTCTCTCGCCTTGTGAAAGTGAGTATTAACACCATATTTTGTAGTAGTGCTGATGTGCCAAAACGGCTCTGTGCTCAGAGGAAAAATAAGGGTTGAAAAACAAAAAACAGTGATTCAATGGAAATTGGCAAAGTACAAAACTATTTTCAAATGAAAACCACAATTAAAAAGCTTCAAAGCCACAAACGATGGAAAACTCCAGGCAGCTTTTTGGGCCAATGTTCCATTTCCAACCCTCTTGCAGCTGAAATGGGTGGTGAGTTTGATAATGGGTAGCTGATGATGGCACTTTTGGTTCTTTCCAAACTTTTGGCCCTATTGGTTCTTTTGCATTGATTTTTTTTTAATCAGATTTTTAACATTGTGGTTTTCCCCATTGACTTCAATGGGGGGAAATGCCATGTTAAAAAAACAAAACCGATAGGAGAACCGAAATAAACCACAATTGAAATTTTGCCCAAAGTCCCACCCATAGAAATGAGCATAGAAATTAAACGAGTACCTGAAAAAACCAGGTATACTACCCCCCACCCCCCGAAGTTCTGGTACTTCAATTCAACCAGGTAGCATTGGGTATTACTCATTACCCACTTAGGGCTCAATGGGCTATCTGATGTATCAACTTACTGCCCTCCCGCATTGATGAATCCGTTTTCCATTATGAAACTCAGCCCCATTTGAGGAGGGGGAAGCGCCCAACGTCGTTGGGCCCTCTCTGAGGTCTTAGTGCAGGCACCGGAATGGACACCATGCAGCCCCAAGAGGCCCCTTCCCAGACAGGTGCCCATGGCATGACATCACCTTGTGGGGCCACTGAAGAGGAATGCTAAAGGCATCATAGGGCAGGAATGGGAGGGTGGGGCTTTTACAACATTTGATTGTATGTATTAATGGGAAGTTTTATTGGGGGATTGGCATGGCGAGTGGGATTTTGTAGATGGGGGGTTATTGGTTTGCTGGGGTGGGGCATGGGGTCTCCCCTGGGTACGGGGGGAGTGGGGTAAGGAGGACTCATTTGTGAGAGGCATGGGAGTGGGAGTGGGAGTGGGGCAGGGAGTGAGGGGGAATTGGGATGGGATTTGTGCATACCTCTCGAGCCCTGGAGTCTGACTCTCAAAATGCGGGACATAATCTGCATAACATTTGCATATATATGCAAATTCAGATGAGTCTTACCAAACTATGAGGCTCTGCTTAAAAAAACACTTTTTAAAAAGCAATCTTACAAAGTTAAAGGACTTGCTTATTTATACAACAACCTCTCTCATAAACCAGACTTAAAACCTTGCCTTGTCCTGCCAATCTTTACACCCAAGATCCGTCACGGCACTTCCCTTAAGTACTTGGCATCCATGTCCAGCGAGCTTTACCCTATACACAGGCCTCCTTCTGGCAGTAAAACTCCCCCCCTCAGCCATTTCTCCTGTGTGGATTCTTTGACAGACGAGATACTATGAGAATTTTCTCATCAGCAAGTATCAGCAATATATCATTACCTAAGAGAAAGGCTGGCCTGAATTTTTTGTTGGTATTATTTTTAATAAGAAACTTAATCAGAATACTGACCCCTTACAGGGGCCAGGATTGAACCCCTAGCCAGCTGATTTTTTCAAGAGAAATACTTGGAAACCATTACTCCACACTGCCCCAAATGGTGTGATGTTTTTGGTTTTTTTATTCCAAAAACTGACCATTTTGTCTCATGTATTAGAAAACCCTATTCTTCTCCCTGAAAGAAGAAAAGTCATTAATGAGTCAGAGAGAACAATTGAGAATCCCTTCTCTCTCCTGTGGGAGGGGCTGCTCTGAACTAGCCCAGGGCAAACTATTTGGCTAGTCTGGCTCTTCAAGGCTGGAGAATTCAACTCATTGTACCACTGATGACTTCTATTCCAAATTGCTCTCCGTCTCACCTCCCTTTCTAATCCAGGACTTTCCAGCAGTTTACTGGGGCAGATAACAAAAGAGGTGTGAAATCGGGGACATCCCAGAAAATCCTGGACACTTGAGAGGTATGGTTGATATGTTGTAAATTGCCCAAGAGTCGCATGGATTTGGGTGGAAGATAAATCCAAAGATGATAATAATTTAAAAGTATTATTTTTATTTTGGGGGAGCCCATTTGGCTCATAAACAATGGATATTTTCAGGTGTGATGGGGCCGATTGGCCCCAGCACAGAATAACCCCTTTGATTCCCCACCGGGGCCATCATGTAACGGGCCAACAGACGCAGTGGCCAATCCCAGCGGGGAATCCGGAGGGGGGCATGGCTGGGCGGCACAGGCCCCCCCCCCCCACGCTGCCCCGGCCGCCCTCCCGCCCTCCAGGAGACGGGCAGGCACCGCGGCCAATGCAACCACAGCGCCCGCCCACATTGACCATGGCCCAGAATCCTGCCGCGGATTCCGGGCCGTGGTCTGGGGACAGACGTTACGATCCCTTTCATCATGGGGGGAATCACATTCATCATGCAAACGGCGCCGGTCCCGCCGTTTGCGTGGTGAATGTGATTCCCCCCCGTGATTCACGGGGGTGAACATCTGGGGGGGAACTTCCATTCCCCCCAACAGACATTCCGTGATCACGATCACCATGTGGGGATTCACTGTGGTTGACCGTCATCACGTACCGTCTGAAAATACCCAATATCTGCAACACCAATGGGTGTTAGCATATCTGATTATTTTCCCCCCAGATATTCTGTTTGTGTTTCCATTTTCTGGCTTTTTTGACTTGGTTATTTCGGTCATTTCTGTAGTGTCAATATTGCCGAAACGACACAACCAAAATCCTGAAATGACTGAAATATCCAAAAAACAAACCCCTCTCCCCTAAAAAAATAAATAAATGGAAACAGAATAACTGAAACAGGTACCCACTGGAATGCAGAGAGATATTGGTTATTACCTCAGAAGACATTTTTGGTTTGGTAGTGTCAACAGGTTCCCCCACTTTTTTTTCAGGAACTCATTTCAGCTCTGCTCTGCACCCAAATATATGCTACATTGGGTAGTGTGTACCCAATTTAGGATTCCTCACACCTTCCACCCCAGGCTACTGTTTTCCTCCTTTCGTCATAATAATTGGTTGATGTGAAAAGAACCGGCTCCCTCACAGTGTGCTTTTTCCTCCCCCAGGTGACTGTAACCTTTATGTTCATTTTTTTTTTTTGCTCCAGCATGAAAGGCCTGTGTGGGCTTTTGTCTCAAAGAAAAGACGCTTGAAAGAGTCGTAAATGTTGTGTTTAGAGAGGTGTGATTAATTGGGGGCACAGAATTACCTGACTTGACAGCCAGTTTGGAACTGAAAAAAAGCATATATATATTTTAAAAAAACAGCCAGCTCTGCCACTTTCTCCTTTCAGAGGAACGTTCTGAGGCTTGACATTCTGAGGAAATTCCCACCCTGAAGAGAAATAACCTAAACACAGAGTTGAGGAGGCCTCTCTAGCGTTACAATTTGTGTGTCATTAACGGCACAGCATAGACCAGATTATAACTGGCGCTGACGAGGAAGGCCAGCTGAGAATTCGGTACTTCACACTGTATAAGAAACAATGTCTGTGGTTTTAAAATTAGTGGGGGAATTCAAAGTCAAAGATCAGAGAATAGCTTTGCCGTAGATGTTAGACAGCCCACACAAAGATTTATTTTTTTTTAAAATTAAAAAATAAAATAACAATCTGCTTTCAAAAGCCTGCTTTGAAAAAAATCTATCCATGAATTTTGTTGTAATGCTAAGTAAAAAGGCATTTTAGCCCCCGGCCCTTCACTCAATAAGCACACGTTTGTTAGACCATCCTGAGCTGATGCAAATCAGCTTCTCCTCATTAAATTCAATGAGGCTACTCCAGTGGTTTGCAGCTGCTTGGAGCCATTAAAAAAACACCTTCGTACTGTCCCCACAGAACAATTCCTCTCCTGTTAAGAACATAAGAAATGACGTACTGGATCAGACCAATGGCCCGTCTAACCCAGTATCCTATCTCTGGCAGTGGTCAGATTCAGTTGTTTCAAAGAAGTGCACAACAGAATGATCCATTTCCTGTTGTTTACTCCCAGTCTCCGACAGTCGAGATCATATCACTTGACCAACTTGACTAAAAGCTGATATGAACTGATTTGTTAAGAACTTATCCAATCCTTTTTGTGCAACCAGTTATGCTCTTGGCCTTCACCTCATCCTCTGGCAATGAGTTCCACAGATTAATGGTACATTGAGTAAAGAACCACTTGCTTTTAGATCTGTTGTCATTAATTTCATGGACATCTCTGAGTATTTTGACAGAGGTAAACAGCTCCCTATTAATTTGCTCTGCACAACTCAGGATTTTGTAAATGCCCATCATATTTCCCTCTCCACCCCAAAAGTTGTCTCTCTTCTCTACAGGGCTGGACATAAACATTTTGCACCCCTAGGCCCTTCTCAGGCTGCTGCCCCAAAGCCAAGCCCTGCCCCCAAGCCAAGCCCCAACCCCACGCTGCGTGTTCATGAGTGGGGGAGTCCCATGTGAATGACATGGCACGCATGCCCACAGTTAGTTGGGGTGCACGTGCGCACCCACCTAACACGCATCCCCACTCACCCCCATGCACCGAGCAATCGGGGAAAACGGCAGTTGCTCCGTGGGTGCGGATGATGGGGGGGGGGTGAGTGGGGATTCATGTGTGGCTGTGTGCACACCCCACTCACACACCGGCGCGCCCACAGACCCCCACCCGGGGATGTCGTGTAAAAAGGGCCTGGGAGGAGCCACTCGAAGAAGAACAGAAGGTTGCTACCTTGTAAATAAGGCTCTTCGAGATAGCTCGTAACATTATCACAACACCCATCCTTCCAGCCCCGCATGGAATTTTTTCTTATATTCCTAGAAAGGGTTGGAAAGAACTGTCATTCTGAGGGGGAGAGTGATTTTTCTAATGCTCAAGACCGTCACGTGGTCTATTATTTGACTAGGGTGAGCATGCATAACCCAGTTGTGAGAATGTTGGAAGCCATCTCGAGGAACCTTCTTTACAAGGCAACAACCTTCTGATCAGCATGTGGGGAGGAGGCGTTTGTATACAGACAGCGCCTCGCTGCTGCTGCTGCTACGGAGCTACTAGCAGGCAGACGGCAGAGGCAGGTGAGGGATGGGGATCCAGGCTGTAGGCTTCGGCTGTGGGCAGCAGCCTCCTGACGTGCAGGGAGAAAAAGAGGGGGGGGGAATGGAGCGTGTTGCTGCCAGGGCTACGATTGCCACCCACAGAAAACGCCGTCCAAGGTCCGGGCCTAGGGGGCCTGCCCTTAAGTCCGGGCCTGCTTCTCTAAGCTGAAGAGCCCTGACCTGTGCATACCTGCAGACGGCCTTTCCTTCTACACAGAAGCTGCTCCACCCCTTTGATAGTCTTTGTTTGTTGCTCTTCTCAGTATCTTTTCCAGTTCTACTTTGTCCTTTTTGAGATGGAGGCAACACAGCTGGCTGGGAATTAGGGCTGCCTTTTTGGGTTTGGACAAAACAAACGTCCTTTTCAGCTTCCATATCTGAAATGCAAAAAGTGCCATGGACTTTGCAAGTTTATGTTCGTTAGTGTGTTTGTGCCTCTCAGTTTCCACTTCTAATCTCCATGTTTTTTAATTGTTGGTCTAGCAATCTGGGAATCTTTCAAGTTTCTTGGTAAGTTGTGCTGGTCAGGGAGGATCATCTGTAGGAACGGATTGTGTTCTGATTTAGGTTTACTTTTGATCTTCGAGTGTTTCGTAGTTTGAGGGATTGGCCTGCTTTCGCAGGAAGGTGGAGCTGCACCCAGGGAATCGGATGTGGGGGGAGAGTGTGAGATTCCTATGCCTGCTGCTCTGGAGTTCGCTGATACCAGGGTCCTTTGCTGCTTATCTCACACACACACACACACACACACTCTCACACTCTCACACACACACACACACACACACACACACACACACACACTGCACTTCCCCTGCATGCTTGCTTCCCAACTAACTGAAGAAGACCCCAAAGGTTGAGACACAACTCCCGCACACACAGAAATCGGCACTGAAACCGGAACAGAAATTTGCCATTCCTTCGGATGTGGGGGGAGAGAGTGAGATTCCTATGCCTGCTGCTCTGGAGTTCGCTGATACCAGGGTCCTTTGCTGCTTATCTCACACACACACACACACACACACTCTCACACACACACACACACACACACACACACACACACACACACACAGGCTGCACGTCCCCTGCATGCTTGCTTCCCAACTAACTGAAGAAGACCCCAAATTTTGAGACACAACTCCCGCACACACAGAAATCGGAACAGAAATCTGCCATTCCTTTTACGTTCCTGCCGGGAATACTTGGACGCATATTCTTGGACACATTTTTGCTTGTCCATTGATTCCTCTGGGACTGGTTTCACATGAGCCGAAACCCTAATGCGAGGAGGGATCTTGTTAATTCAAAGTTCCCACCCCCTCCCCCTCGCCAAGTGAGTGTTGGGAAGAACCCTTCGTTTGCTATGCAGATGTGGGGGCGCACTGAGAAAAAGCCCAAGGCCCACTGGGAGCTTATTTCAATGAGGGGGAGGAATGCAGCTGCTGGAATGCAACCCGTGCCAGCCTCAGAACCTGCTTTGATGAGTAGCCCTTTTATTTGTTTACCCTTGTTTTTGCGGATAATTTGCTGACGCAATTAGCACCTAAAGCTAAGGAGAAAAAAAGCTGTGGGCAGCAGGACAGAAATAAAACCTGTGATGTTTGGAACCTGCAAACACTGTGTTTGCCCTCGAGGCTGAAGCTGCGATGCTGACACTAAAACGACAGACTTCAGTGGGGCTGCTTTCGGGTAAGTGGTTTCAGGATGAAGGCCCTAGACTGAGGTCAATGTAGATGTTGCCTCCCACCCACGCATAAATTGCATCTGCTTGTGCTAAGGTGGCACCCAAGGCAGAGCCTGTAGACGTACCACTACTCCACGGATCAGACAGGGGCTCCTCTTTTTAGCCTGAGCTAAGTGTAGGAGTGTTGAGGGCTTTGAGGAAGTGCTTTGAGTGACAAGTAGGCCTGAAACGAGAAATCTTGGTGAGGGCTGTACCCATCGGAAGTGGGGCATCTGCCTCCATTTGCGCAGCGTGAAAACTTACCAGATTCCCACTGTGTTTACCATTTTCCTTTCTTTTCTTTTTTCTTTTGCAAGTTGAACTGGGCTTGCTATGGAGCTGGTCCCAAGTTCAGTGTGTGCCCTCCCGGGGACTGTGGAGATGCAAGAGTACCAACTAAGCACTGGGGAAGTGCTGAAAATTGCCATAAAAGTGTTGTAAAACAGCCATAAAACTGTCATAAAATTCCCAGAAAGTGACAAAAAAAAGTCCTGGAAAGTGACAAAAATGACAGAAAAGATGGCAGAATGGTGGAATCACTTGAAACTGACAAAATACCAATGGGCACTTCCAAGCACTCCCAAAAGGTCAGTGCCAAATGGGAACACTTGCTTCCACCTCAGTCCTAGTGCCAAGAGAGGTGTACAAGGGAGAACAGTTGCACCCCCGGCTCCACCTCTTCCAAGCATAATGACATCCTGTTAGTCGGCCTGAGCCTTTGGAGAAGGGCGGGGTGAAATATCGAAATAAATAAATAAGAGTAGAAGGCCTATTTTGTCGGGAGAAAAGAACCGCTGTCAGACATGTACGCTGCATTTCAACGATGGCAATATATGCTACTCGGATAACAATACTGTTAAGCAACGCTTTGGCACCATTGTTGACTTTGATATATTATATTTTTTAACGCATACCAACTAGGCAACAGGGAGTCTTTCAAAATGCTGTATGAAGTTTTCATTTAACAAAGCCAATTTAGAATTGGTAGCAATTATGAAGAGATGGGCTCGGATGAGTCAATTTATTTCGCATGCTTTTCTGGTGTGTTTTGTTTTGTTTTCTGGCTGAGCATAATCATAGTGAAGATGTGGGAGAAATTACTTGTTGTTTTTCTCCTCCAGTTTTTTTCCGTGTTCCATTCTTTTGAGAAGTGGAATGCCCGAATTCACTCTGGCAAATGATAAATGTCCCCTCCCTGTTCTAATTACACCTCATTTTAGTCACAGCAGTGTTTTAGTAAATCTCCTTTTTTCAGATTATACACATCATGCACCAGGTTGTTTGATTTGGTTTTGTTTTAAGGCAGGGGGAAGAAAAGTAGGAACGCCTTGATTAGACTTGATAAAAAGTAAATCCATTCCAGTGATACAGAATTTGAAACAGACATGTCTCGTTCTTAACTGTCAGGAGTTGGGCAGCGTGGCGGCAGGATTGGGACCCAGCATGAGTCCCAGCCAGATCAGGACCAAGCTAGAGTCAGAATCGGGGCCTGAGGTTGAAGTCCAAGGCAAGTAGTCAGAACCAGAGAATCAAGCCAAATGAAATCGTCAAGGTGATGGGCAGTCCGAAGAGCAGTGTCCAAAGACAAACCAGGGGTCAATACTAACGACGCAGTCCAACATAAGCAAGAAGGCTGGAATGAGAACAAGGCCTGGGGACTGGGGAGGGAACAAGGTTGGGAGCAGAGAGAACCAAGCAGAGATGAGAATGAGGGATCAAAACACACAGGCCTCAGTGTTGCTCTGCCTGGCGTCCTCTTCCTCTCAGATGGGTTTTATCTGAAGAGGAGCCAATCAGGGCCCAGTGGGCGGGGGAGTTCATTAGACTGGCAGGACACCGGAATAGGGCCTTAATAAGCAAGAACAAGGGGTCAAATCCGAGTGCAATGGTGATGCTGAGGAGATAGCTCTCTCCTCCAGGACTGTAATCACACTGGTTCTGATCCTGGGCTTTGATGCTCACAAGTTTCACCCCTGTTAAAATTGCAGGGTGTCGGGGGCCAGAACTGGTAGCAGGATCCAGGTAGCCAGAGCCAAATTAGAGAGGCCAGAAACAAGATAGTGTGCTATTTATAGTTCTCAAGGACAACACCAGCATCTATAGTTTCTATAATACAGATTACTTAAAATATTCCTGAACTATGTACAGGAGGGTTCATCTATGAGTCTCAGGCAGAGTGCTTCCTTCTGCCAAGTTCTGCTTCCCAGTTTTCTCGGTACACACTCCGACTGCCTGCTGGAGCCCGAGGATACATTGGGTAACAGCCTCTTAAAGTGAAAGTATCCCATAGGTAGGATTGAAGAGTAAGGCAGAATCAGGATCACACACACACAGTCTGGGTCTAACTGACAAGCTGGGTGGCCATCATGTTGCACAGATAACTTCCTGCTAAAGTTCTGTGGCCAAGGGCAGCCGATGAAATGTTGAGAGGGAGCAGCCTGAGGGGCACAACCAGATCACAACCAGATGGATGCCCCATCCTGTCCTGTTTTGTGGGATCGGTTTCAGATGGTGGCACCTGCCGATGTGGATTCCTTGTTGGGATCTGTTTGTGCCACTACTTGTGAGCAAGATCCATGCCCGTCCTGGCTGGTGAAAGCTATCCAGGAGATGTTATGGCCGTTGCTGGCTGGGGTGGTTAGTGCCTCCCTTCGGGAGGGCAGGGTGCCTGACTGCCTAAAGGAGGCTGTGGTTAAACCCCCTGCTCAAGAAACCATCTCTTGATGCCGACGCTCCTGCCAGTTATCGGCTGGTCTCTAACCTTCCCTTTTTAAGGAAGGTTATTGAACGGGCTGTGGCACGGCAGCTCCAGGAACATCTGGACCGCACCGGTTTCCTTGACCCCTCTCAGTCCAGGTTTCGGCCTGGGTATGGTACGGAGACGGCCTTGGTGGCCTTGACTGACGATCTCCGTCTGGCGTTGGACCAGGGTCGTCAGACCTTACTGGTCCTGCTAGACCTTTCAGCTGCGTTTGACACAGTCGATCATGAGGTGTTAGTGACTCGCCTGCGGGACCGTGCTGGAATTGGCGGAACAGTCTTGGACTGGTTTAGTTTGTTCCTGACCGGGAGAACGCACCGGGTGGTCTTGAGGGAGTGTACGTCTTCCTCCCGGGACCTCACGTGTGGAGTCCCGCAGGGTGCCATTCTGTCCCCCCTCTTGTTTAACATCTATATGCAGCTGTTAGGGGAGATGGTGAGGGGGTTTCAGGGCATGAAGTGTCATCAGTATACTGATGACACTCAGCTCTACCTCTCCTTTTCCATTGACCCAGGCCATGCAGCATCTTTATTTTCCCAGTGCCTGTCAGCTGTGGAGCTTGGATGAGGTTGAGCCATCTGCAATTGAATCCTGACAAGACGGAGGTGATATTGGTGGGCGAGGGCTTGGGGGACCTGGGGGTGGTTGAATCTCCTCTAGTTGGGGGGGGGTTCGCCCTCCCATGGTCTCTCAAGTGCGGAGTCTGGGTGTGCTCCTCGATTCACAGCTCAGCCTGGAATCTCAGGTTGTGGCCATGGCAGGGAGTGCGTTTCGGCAGTTACATCTTGTCCGGCGGCTTTGGCCGTATCTCTCAGACTCTGACCTCGCCACTGTCATCCATGCCTTCATCACCTCGAGGCTGGATTACTGCAATGCGCTCTACGTGGGGCTGCCCGAGAGGCTGGTCCNNGGCTCTGCACTGGCTGCCTATAAAGCACCGGGCCAGGTTCAAGGTGCTGGTTTTAACCTTTAAAGCCCTTCACGGCCTGGGCCCTGCTTATCTGCAGGACCGCCTCACTCCCCATGTGCCCGTGTGACCCTTGAGATCGTCCGTGGGAGCCTTTTTGGAGTTTCCCAGGGCGAGGCGGGTGACTACCGATGTTAGATCTTTTTCAGTGGCCACCCCTGTGCTGTGGAATTTGCTACCGGAGGAGGTTCGGTTGGCTCCCACTCTCCTGCTGTTTCGGCGTGTATGTAAGACCTGGCTGTTCCGTCAGGCTTTTGGTGAGGGGTAGGGGTGGGGGTTTCCCCACATACTGTATTTTAAATTGTTTAATTTTTTTTTTATTGTTTTATTGATTGTTGTTTGCCGTCCCGGGCTGCCCTGTGGGCAGAAGGGGCGGGATATAAATAATAAATACATTTTAAAAAATGAAAATAATCTAGGAAATCCTAGAGGACCTGGGTAGCCAAGAGGTAAAGCCTCCAGTTGCCAATCCCCTGACTCTAGTTTTGAACCCTGCCCTGATGCTGTATCCTTCCATGAGACCTGCTATGCTGAGATTCTGGTCTCCTTCATTTATTAATTAATGTGCGGCATGTGCCACTTTGTTCATGTGCTTCTAATCCTACTTTCCTTGCTGTCCTTCTCAGGGGTGTGTCTTTTAGTGAACTTATCATCTCTTCTCAATCATTTTGTGGACAAGACTCACCAAATTTAATATATATATATATATGGGATCCATCTTGGAAAAAAACATTCAGGATCAGGAGTGGCCAGGAGGGCAGCCATGGGGAAACCTGATCCCAAGATCAGGGAGTTGGCTGAAAGCAGCAAAGAGGCATGGAAGCTTCAGGAAGCCCCCCCACACCCCTTTCCGTATCCCACTCCTGGCCCTCAGAGGGCATCTGCTCTGACAGAACAAGCAGCAGAAACAGATATAGCAGAGGACACACAACCACACAGGCTCACACAGGTTTGTGGGCTTCCAAGTTGCCCTTGGCCCAACCTCCAGGCTGTCCCAAGTCCTTCCTGGGAATCAATCTAGACTTTTCCAGGATTCACCAGAAGTCCCAATCCACTGGTTGAGAACCACTGTGTGAGACGTCCGATCAGATCGATCCATCGAACCACAGCATGGTCTCATGGCTGAGCTTTCCAATACGTAGCAGTCCAAGAGCCGTACTCTTCCAGTGCTTGGCATATGTAATAAACAACAAATGGGGGTTCTGTTTTGGCTGTGGCATTTCGGGTTTAGACAAAGCATCCAGTGGAATTAGCGAGCACATCTCCAAGTGGGAAACCTGGTGTAATAGCTGACTCTCCTCAGCATTTGGCCTATATGCAGAGCTGACGACTTTGGCTTGTTCCAGTTGGGCTGCGGTCTTGTAAGCCCTATGGAGGCAGAACGTATGGGAACTGCTGGAGAGAAATGTCTGCCTCCTTCACTAGGGTGTTTGTTTGAACTCGTATGTCAGACTGCTTTGTTCTGTTGCCTGCTTTGTTTTGTACACAGCATGGCCACTTCATTGGGCTGTGAGGCAAGGGGATTCAGAACAAAGGCTGCTTATCTGAGTGTTCGGTCGGCCCAGGGCCGAGAAGGTAGATTAAGTGTTTGAGGCGATACATTCGTTCCTCGTGGACAGCCGGTTAAGACAAACAATATCCTCTTTACTGTGTAGAATAGAAAGGGGGGTTTGTTTTCCTTTTGGGCAGAGGAGGCCTTGATCAGGAATAGGCTTTCATGGAAGCAAAATATTCCCTTTCACATAAACCATTGTTTTTCCAAGGAAAATTCAATTTTAGAAAATAGTTCTAATTAGTAGGAAGACCAAATGATCCAAACAATGAGTCCATGTGGTGGGAGGAGGGAGAAAGTGATTTAAAAATGGCAAAACCAATGTTGGGACTGAGCTGCATGGAAAATTCAAATGCTGAGTTGCAGAACCTATAACCTTAATGTCACTTGTAAATCTAGAACTCATGATTTTTATTTTTAATATTTATTTATTTATTTATTTGCATTGTTTCCCAATCCAGTAGCCAGGGATTTTTGAGTTGTTGGGTTAAACCACAAGTTCTGTTTTCTTCATTTTACATATATTTAGGCTTGCTTAAGATGGGGTTGGTGTAAGACACACATAACAGCCAAACAGGCTATAAAGCTAGAATACATTATTGCAAAAATCTGTCTGTGACCGATCGATCTTTGCAGTTTGAATATTTCTAACAACTGGTCAGATAGGGTGGATTTGCCAAAGTGTGGTTGACACTATATATCCGCTAAACTTTCAAAATATCTCTGTTTCTCACTCCTTCACATTTAGCAGATGAGCATCTCTTTATTGCACAAAGACCCAAGGTTTCCATGCTAAGTGCTGAATCAGAAATTCCCCTTGAATGCTAGTTTAGTGCTACACATTGACATCCATGACATACTGTGACCCTCCCAGGGCTTGGACTCTTTGCCACCCCGAGCTCCAACGACTAGCAGACCAGAAGGCGCGTGCCATAAGATCCCTCTACCCTTCAACAGGATATTCCACCATCTTCAGGTAATTCACTTTGCTTCAGTCTACTTCTGCCACTATATTTACCTCTGCCCAGCTCTACAGGAGCTCCTTAAGAACATAAGCAGTGCCATACTGAGTCAGACCAATGGTCCATCGAGCCCAGCATCCTGTTCTCCGACAGTGGCCAATATCAATCGCATGAGAGAAGAACCAACAGTCCCAATGGGCAATCCATTCCCCGTTGTTCACTCCCAGCTCCCGACAGTAAGAAGTTCATCCCATAAGCTACTTGGTTAATAGCCATTGATTGACCTATTATCTAAGAACTTACCCAGTCCTTTTTAAAACCCAGCTATACTACTGGCCTTGACAACGTCCTCTGGCAATAAATTTCATAAGTTTAATTATGTGTTGAGTGAAAAAGTACTTCCTTTTATTTGTTTTAAATCTGCCGGCAGCTAGTTTCATGGAGTATCCCCTAGTTCTAGTTCTATTTGAGAGGGTAAATAACGGATCCCTATCTACTCGTTCCACACCACTCAAGATTTTATAAACCTCTATCATGTCCCCTCTCAGTCTTCTCTTCTCTAAGCTGAAGAGACTCAGCTTGTCACGCTTCTTTGTACGGAAGCCATTCCATACCATTTAACATTCCCGTTGCCCTTCTCTGTATCTTTTCTGGTTCAGCTATGTCTTTTTTGAGATGGGGCGACCAGAACTGCACACAATATTCCAGGTGCGGTTGCACCATTGAATTGTATAGAGGCATTATGACATCCTCAGTTTTATTCTCTAGCCCTTCCATATGTCTTTTTATGTTGTGGGAATTCTGTGTATATAAAATGAATAAGATCTTGTGAAGTATTGAAAGTCTGAGGGGCGAACCCTTTAACGGCAGGTAACCTTTTTGTAGGCATGCCCCCTCAACGTCCTCTCCTGCCCGGATATATAATGGACTTATACCAGAAGGAATGAATCTGTTGGTTCCAAATTTCTAGAGAGCCCAGAAGAGTCTGCAGAAGCAGTACTCCTCTCTGCCCATGGTGCTGAAGATTGGAAGGACTGTGAGAGGACTATGGAACTGAGGTATGATTGAAAGTAGTAGAACTTGAAGGTAATGACCATGCTGATAATTGTGTAGAACTGACTGTGGGTCATTGTTTTGCTTTTTAGATGGAGCTTTGTTTTGAATTTGAACTGCACCTGATGATTTTACCTCCTACACCCCATTCTGTGTGGTGCAATAAAATCCTAGGCTGATTTTAGGAATAAGCTCCTGGTGTATATTTGTCCCAGCAGAGCCCAAAGCTCAGTTCAGTCTGGGAGAAGTGCATGCAAAGATGAAAGGAAGGAGGCAGTGGGGATGGAGGGCTAAGGGAAAAGAAAAGGTGAAAAAACTAGGAGAGAGAAGAAAACAGATACAAGAGAGGGAAAACACAAGCACAAAGATGAGAGATAAAGGTAAGATGGATGGAGAGAATCCATAAAGATTAGGGGTGGTCCACCAGAGGAAAGTGAAGATTCGGTTCTGTTTATGATTTTGATTCTGCAATTTCTGGATTTAAATGCAGATTTGTTTTAGGGATCTGTATTTAAATTTTTAAAATAATAAAAATTAATAAAAATAAAAATAATAAAACACTGCACATATACAAAATGGCCTCATTGTGTATGCATATGCACACAATGGCTACTGTGCATGTGCAGACTAGCTGCCCTTTTCCAAAATGATGTGTTTATTTTAATTTTTAAAATAGATTTTAAACTGAACTGCAAAGTGCGTGTTGCCCACTGTTGCGGTTTGGTACAGATTCATCAAAATTCCCGCCTCTAACAAATATACCTTCACTTGTTACAGACTAGAACTCTCTAACCATTCAAAGAAGGCATTTGTGGCAGGATGCATGGCAACTTTGCTAGTGCGGGGCAGATCTCAAAGTTCCAGACATTCACCTGAAACCTCTGATGATGATCTTTCTCCTTCAATTAATTATGTCTCTTCGCAGTCCCAAACATCTCTCAATAGCCTCCTAACTAAGACCTAATTATGACCTGTTTATTTTTAGTGCAGCCCCTGACATATGATTAACAGTACTATGGCTTCCTCTGATGTGCTATGACAGGGTGTCTAATTATTTTAGTGTCTTCTAGGCAATTAAGAGACTGTCTGGAGCCTGATATTTTGTGACACACCTAAAACAAACACAAACTACCAAGTCTCTTTCAAGTTAATCATCAAACAGTTGAAGTTAGCCATCTTCAAAAGCTGCGCTCTCCTTACATCCTAATGTAGTCCCCTGTGAAAGATCAGGGGCTTCAGGCTGCTTCCTTTAAGTGAAGTGAACCAGGCCATAAAGCTTGTACAAGCAGTAACTATGGTGGCCATTGATACATCCCCATGGCAAAGAGATAATACAGGACATGGAGGGGTGGGGGGAGGAGGAGAGGAAGCGCGTAGCTGGCTCAGGACTTGTCCCCCAGCCAGGGCTGGGCAACAAGCAATTGAATCGACCTCTGCAGTTGGCCGGGGTGCCCTTCTTGAGGTCCCCTTGGGTTTGACCATAAGGAGGGCGTTCTTGGTGGCTGCACTGCGGCTGTGGAACTCCCTCTCATTGGAGGTCCGCCTGACCTCCCCTCTTTCCGTANAATGTAAAAAAAATCCGGTAACCGGACCGGATTTACCGGGTCGAATCCGATAATGCCGGTACGCCCAGTACCGGCATTATCGGATTCCGGATTTGCCGGTATTCCCACCCCTACTATTTACCTCATTGGGACTCACTTCCCATTTTTAAAAAGGATTTCCTTTTGGCTCCAGTAGCCTCCTTCACCTCACCATTTAGCCACACAGGCAGACATTTGGTCCTCTTCCTACCTTTCTTAATTTGTGGAATACATTTAATTTGAGCTTTCAGTATGGTGTTTTTAAATAGTCTCCACGCTGCCTGTAGACATTTAATTGTTGCAACTGCTCCTTTAAGTTTCCCTTTAACTAGTTTCCTCATTTTTACATAGTTCCCCTTTCTAAAGTTATATGTTGCTTCAGTGGTTTTATTTGGCATTTTCCCTCTTGTGAGTGTGTCAAATGTGATTATATTATGATCGCTATTGCCCAGCGGCTCCAACACCGTTACCCCTTGCACTAAATACTGCAACTCCACTTAGGACTAGATCCAGAGTGATTCCTTCTCTTGTTGGTTCCAGGACGAGCTGCTCCAGGAAGCAGTCATTTACGACATCTAGAAATTTTATCTCTGCATCCTGCCCCGAGGAGACATTCACCCAGTCAATATGAGGGTAATTGAAATCGCCCATTATTACTGCATTTCCGACTTTAGTAGCCTCTCTAATCTCCCTTAGCATTTCACAGCCAGTCTCACTGTCCTGGTCTCGCTGTCCTTCCTCTGCTAGCATGGTTTTTCTGTGCTTCCCTTCCCGCCCGTCAGCTCCTGTCTTCCTTCTATTCTTCTCTGCCCCATCTTTCTACCTCAGCAACTCCCCCTCGCTCAACTTCTTTCTTACCCCCTCATCACCCCCCAGTCCTGCTCCAAGCCATCTTCTCCCCAGGCAGCCCTTCCACCCCACCTTTCCTCCTCATACCCTGCCCGTCGCTCCCATCATCGCCTCCCCTCTCCTAACCTCATTCCCATGCCCTGTCTACCCCCTAACCGACTCCCCTTTTCCTGTTCTCTTTGAAATTGCTGCTCCTCCATCCAAAAATCAGCTTTTATTCATGATCTCTTTTTCTCTCGCTCCCTCCAGCTTCTTGTCCTTACTGGGACATGGATTCCTCCATGTGACAATGCGACTCCCGCTGCCCTCTCCTTCGGAGGCCTGTTCTTCACCCGCTCACCCCACCCTGAAGATCATGGTGGGGGTGTGGGCTTCCTCCTCTCCAAAACCTGTCAGTTCCAGCCTCTCTCTCCTCCTCTGCCTTCGAGACTCACTCTGTACATCTCTACTCTCCGCTCCATCTCCGTGTTGCTGTTATCTGTCCCCCCCCCCCCCCCCCCCCCCCCCC
>QEPC01002388.1:12299786-12318401 GCA_003113815.1 Sphenodon punctatus | reverse complement strand
CCCCCCCCCCCCCCCCGGGTCCGCTAGCCTCCTTTCTACAGCTGCGGCTACTTTGGGCTGCCTCAGGGCAGTGTTTGTGTGAAGAATGCATCCAGGAACTGCCTCGGGGCAGTGTGTGTGTGAAGAATGCATCCGGAACTTACTTGTGGACTTGTAAACCCAGAAGATTGAAAAATCCGGAACTTTAACATGTGTGTAAAAATGCCGATTGTTGCAGCCAAGCAGCTATGATGACAGGCTCCAGCCTGGAGCATGCCCAATTGAGGCTTCAGGGCTTCCCAGAGACTAAGTTCTGGAGCATGCTCAGTTGGGCTCAGGGATGCCTTCTAAGTCCCCTGCCCTGCCCATTAGGTGCTAGTCAGACTGAGCATGCTCAAGGGCTATAAAGGGCCTGAGCTCAGTCTGACCAGTGTGGTCGTAGGAGCTCTTTTTGTGGGCTCTCTCCTCCTGACTGGAGCACCTGCCTGGAATCCAGGGAATTGCTGAAAGAGGGATGGGTACAACCCAGAGGCCCCGCTACGTTCAGGTGGGACCTGCCCAGCTTGGGCCACACCCTGAAGGGAATGAACTGTGTTGACCCACAGGGATCTCTGAACTGAAAGGGCTTTTGGCCCAATCACATGAACTGTGCCGTGTGCACTATTGGCGCCGTAAGGCTTTGGCTATCGGAGAGGTAGGAGGCCAAGGGCAAGGACCCACTAGGGTGAGGTCTTCGCAAGGGCACCCCAGCTTTGTGGGGAAAATGACAGAGTTGGAAGGGCGTGGCAGCAGGGGGTTGCCAATTCCCCCCAAACTGACACCTACTGTGGCTCTGGGACCCCGACTCCTACATGAAGGCCTGCAGGGGAGACAGGTCCGGTCCAGAGAGTCTACAGCCAGGCTGATTCCGTCATCAAGAGCTCTCACCCAAGTGATTTCTTTCATATATATCAGTCCAGAGAGAGTGTGGTCACTGTGTCGGTCCCAGATGACAAAGTGGTTCGAATGATATCTTTTATTGGATCAACTGTTGTTGGAGGAAATCAGCAAGCTCTCGGGCCCTACAGGGTCCTTCCTCAGGCATGTAGCACAGCCAGGACTACTTTTTAACTGACTATGCTACATGCCTGAGGAAGGGCCCTGAAAGCTGGCTTATTTCCTCCAACAACAGTTGATCCAATAAAAGATATCCTTCGAACCATCTATATCAGTGACATAGCAAGGCTATGGTAGGTCCGGCCTCATGTTGGGTTATTTTTATTGTTGGGTTATTTTGAAATGGTGACTTTTATATTATGTGTGTTAAAATGTTAGCTGCCCCAAGATGCTTGTGCAGGAGGGAGCGGCATATAAATGTGAGAATAAATAAAATGTCCCAATGGTGTGCCCCCCATTGGCAAAGCAGTGGGGACTCTAGGGTGGAGTGGGGCATACTTTGGTGGGGCAAGAACCCCTGTTTCAGACTGCCACCACTCTGAAGGGGCCCCAGTTGCTGCAAGACCAACCTATACAAACTGACTTTCAAGCCAGAGTTCACCCATTCCTGTTACAGTACATTTTTTCCTCCAGTATTTTGATTATGGTTAATGAAACAGACTTAATAAATTAGCAAGAGGTTTCTCTTGGATGTAGCTTACCCAAGAGGAACCTGCTGCCGCCTCCTCTTATCCTTTTCGTTTAATTAGCTCCGGCCTCGAATGGCTAATGAGGTTTGCTTTACACTCTAGCTGCCTGACTTGATAGATTGCCATTGATGATCACAACTTGTGCTAAATATATACGGTCTTATCAGTTATGTAACGCATGGGGGTCACTGCATCAGAGTGAGCTCCGCGCCATTGCGTTGGCCTCTTCAGGTGTGGGAGGATTAGAGCTAATGACTTTACCGGCTTTGGCTGCTGAACCAGAGCGCTTATCCTCTCCTGACTTTCCTTTAAATCTTTGGCACTAAAAATAACTTGCTTTCATCCAAAGATCAGGGGCGGGGGAGGAGGAACAGCACATTCTCCTTTCAGCGAGATCTACCAGCAACTGTATCCAAAGGGTTTGTACAGACGAGTTGTAGGCCATGCTGTGAGTCAACCAGGCGTGCACATAAAGGAGACTTTGTATTAGCATGACCCAGCTTCTGATACAGAAGGACCTTCCCTTTGCAGGCTGAGACGAAAAAGAGATTTAGAAATCTGCTCAGAGGCCTGATTCATTAGTAACCCACCAAAAGCTTTTATGAAATAATTAGCCTTTGTACTGCACTTCACCTAATTTTTTTTTTAAATGATAAAACTGGAATTAAGATAAAGCAATAACTGACTTCAAGTCATCGTAAATAAATTAGAAACTCAAGGGCTCTTCCAGACACCCCTTGAAGCCAATGGAAATATGTCTGTTGCCTGGTGAACAGGAGAAGCCAGCTATGGTGAGTGGAAACCGGCTATGGTTGAGTTAGTGCAATTTTGGACCGTGCTGGGGCTGAAATAGGGAGCGGGTTTTTTATTCGTGGGTGGCATTTACCTATTTGGGGAGCCCTTCTGTTACTCAAACATTATCCACAACCCAAATGACTACTCGCATATCTGATTGGTTTTTTTTTTGGTTATTCCCTTTTGGCTTTTTTCCGGTCAGTTATTTTGGTTGCATTGTTTTTCAGCACCGGCGCGTGTACAATAGCACTAATAGTGCTGATATGGCGTGACCCAAATGCAAAGATGGAATAACCAAGCGGATACCCAACAGATCACAAATGGGTATTGGTTATTAGCCAATACATGGTTTTCGGTTCACGTAGTGTGGATTTGATGGGTTTACCCACTTTTCCCCAAGGACCTGTTTCGGTCTGCTGTGCTTAACGGAAAACTGGACGCCTTGAAAAGTGTCTTAGCTCAGGCAGCCAAAATTACAAGTCCGACATGGTCTAGGCCCTGGCTGTATTCGAGACCTGCTCTTGGAGCCTCGCCCTAACAGTTATCTGTGCTTAGAAACCTCCCACTGTTTGGGCCATCACGCCTTAAGTCAGTGGATGATCAATCCTTTGCTGTGGTGGGCCCCTCAGTGTGGAACTCCCATCCCTCTGGATTTTCCTCTCGATTCCTCCCTCCTTACCTTTAAAAAGCACCTGACGACTTATGTTCGCTGGGTGCTTTTAGGATTCCCTGCTTGTTTCCCCTTGGGTGTGTGTGTGCTTTTATGTTTACTGCTTTAAATGGATTTTATATTGTTATTAAGTTGTGAGGGCTCCGAGCGCAGTTTGGTGGGCAGGCACTATAGAAATAGAAATCATTATTCTTGGTCCAAAACTCGTGCAGTGTGGTCCGTAAGATCTTTATCTTTCAACGACAAAGTAATTTGGGTTTCTTTAGTCTTGCAGGGTGGGGTGGGGGAGGTACTCCCATGAATGCATCCTTCGGGATCCAGTAGAACCATTTGTGCCATAAACACAATATTCAAGAAGAGTAAAATCCTGTCTCAGAGACCAGTAAAGATTCTGACCCCAAGAAAACCGCAACTTGAGGTCGACTAAGACTATGAAGCATTTACTTGGTGAGTAGTCACCTTGACTTGGCAGATTCTACTTGTAGTTCTTTGCCTTGCCCTGGCAAATCAAGGATTGACCCGTGGGCTCTCGGTGGGTGGAGGGCGAGAGAGCCGGCCGCTACACATCAGGGAACGGAATAAATGTTTCCCCCGGGATGACCCGGCCAGGGAGGGTAGGGTAGGAGTGACGCCCTGCAACGCACCATGATGGACAGCCATGGCAACCCCTTATGCCAGGCTGGGTTGGCACAAAAACAGATGCGCCCGCCCAGTTCATCCGGCTATGGCCCGCCTGGGTGAGTCTTGAACCTGGAATGTGGGCCTGGTTCCTTCTGGGCCCACATTTCCAAGTCAGCCACCTATCCTGCCAGGGTCTGTACCGGGCCCACATCTGGCGACCTGGAAACAGACGCGCGGAGTGAGGCGGTGGGCCATAGCGGGCGAACTGAGCCAGCGTCATGTTTATTAGCACCCTGTGACCCTGGTTTCCCCAATTTTGCCTCTTTGACCCCATCTTGAGAGCTAAATCCAATTCTGTGATACCCAACAGCAAAAAAACCAAAAACAAAACTGATGTGCGAGGATATTGGATAGCATCAGGATTGCCATCCCATCCACAGAGATGGATCCAGGCGAGTACAGACTCGGTGCGTGCCCAGAACTCTGTGTGTTCAGGGGATTTTGCAGGGGCCCCCCAATACGTTGGCTGCATGAGTAAACTTAAAATGGCAGCATGAGTGTGAGAAACACGGATATCAACTATGGGTCCAGACCGCTTCCAATGCAGCCTGTGGAGGGCCTATGGCATTTCAGGAGGGAGCCCATGAATAACACAGCAATAACATTGGGATGTTGATGTTTAATTGATCATCACCAGTGAATTACAGGAACATCTTCCTTTTTCTTACGGGTGAATCTGCGTGGGTCCTATATTAGGAGGGGGTTCCACGCCACCATTTTGTTGTACAGGCTGCCAGCTTCTCTTGGTCAGCACCCTAGTTGGTGAACATCTATTCAACAAGTACAAGACCGGCTCGTCCCTCATGTCCCATTGCAGCCTCTGACATCAGCCAGGAGTACTTCCTTGCAGGTGCCAAGTTTCCACAGCAACAGAGAGGCATTCTCCGTGGCAGCCCATCAGTTATGAAACTCCCTGCCCTTGGAGAGATTCATCTAAGCCTGAGTCTGCTCATCTTCCAGAAGTGATGTAAGAGTTTTCTGATTGGCCAGGCATTTGGCAGGCAGGGATAGGGTTGGGTGGGGAAATGTAGTGGTTCAGAGTGTTTTTTTAAGGTGATCTTTATGTTAGAAGCCTCCCTGAGCCTTAGGGGAAGGGTGGGGCATAAATTTAAATAAGTACATAAAAAATTAAACCCCTTCTTGCCCAGGCCCTTGCTGTCTCTTTATAAATACAAGGTGTCCACTGGTTGGTGGTTAGCCCCAGCCATGCGCCTAGCGCTGAACAGTTGTGATTGTAGAGACAGGTCCCTGCCCTGAGGGGCTTACAATCTGGAATGGACAAGAGGAGGGGGGTGATGACGAGAAGTTGCAGGTGCACGTGCTTAGCTTAATTACGAGGGAGGATGGGGGAGGGGGTTCCTGAAGGATGAGACCGTATAAGAAGAAGCAGAAAGGAGGAACACGTGGGGTGTGTGTGTGTGTGAGGAGTTAGGGAAGGCCTGATGGAAGAGAGAAGTTTTTAGGAGGGAATTGAAGGTTGCAAAGGAGAGAGCAGTGTATGTGTCACGGGCATGGAAGGGCTCCCCTATGAGGAGAGACTGGACAGGTTGGGTCTACGTAGGCTTGGAGAAGAGACAACTGAGAAGGGATATGATAGAAGTTTATAAAATCATGAGTGGTGCGGAACATCATTGTAACCATCATTGTAACCAAGCCAAGTACGTGCACTTGAGACCTCGCATCTTCATGAATGTTAGACCCCTTGTCTCTCCCTCTGTTCCCCTTCCTAAGTCTCTCCCCCAGCTCCTGTCTCTCAGATTGTAAGCCCTAGGGGCAGGGACCCTGTCTATTTTATTACTTTGTAAAGTGCCAGGTACACTGCTGGCGCTATATAAATGTTTGTTAATAATAATAATAATAACAGGGAAATAGGGAGCAGTTATTTACCCTCTCTAACAGTACTAGAACAAGAGGACGCTCCATGAAGTAACTTGACACGACTTAAATAAGAGAATTTATTTTATTTTTTTCACTCTGCACGATCAATTTGTGGAATTTACTGCCAGAGGAGGTGGTCATGGCTGATGGTGTAACTAGTTTTAAAAAGGGATTGGATAAGTTCTTGGAGGATAGGTCCATTAATAGCTATTAACCAAGTAGGTTTTGGGGACGTAACCTCTTACTATTGGGGTCTGGGACGGATTGCCCATTGTGGTCCGTTGGGTACTTCTCCCAAGAGAAATAGATTGGCCATCGTTGGAGACAGGATGCTGGGCTTGATGGACCGTTGGTCTGACCCAGTACGGCACTACTTATGTTCAGTGAGGGAGTGCCAAGCAGAAGGGGCAGGATGGGAGAAGGGCCAAAGATGTTTTAGGGAGACTCTGGGGTAAGTGGGGGTGGTGGCAGAGGAGAAGCCAAGTTCCTGGGTGGACGTAGCAGGAAATAAGGGGAGAAAGATAGAGAGGAGCAAGGCCATGAAGAGCCTTGAAGGTGAAGACTAGGAGTTTGTACTGGATGAGAAAGGGGAGAGAGATGATCCATAATCCATTTCGTTATGATTCTGCATGGCTCTTCTCATTTTAATGAACTAGGATGAAATGTTACTCACTCATTTAAAATTCAAACATATGCAGTGCCCCCCTTGTATTCTCTTTGACTACAGTCCAATGTTTTTATTTCCTATGGGTAAGTCCTGCATATTTCAGCATTCACTTTGTTGTATGGTAACTTGCAGACAACAAGCCTGGGGAGGGCTTGTTCTGGTCAAATTCTCTGTGATGCCAACCTTTCCAGGATTTCTACTTCTCCCCCTTTCCCTTGGCCTCCTAGCTGGGTACAATGCTGAATAGAATTCTTATAAAGTCAGCTGAAAATGTTAACCGTGGCCATATTTGCAGCTGCCATTTGACTGTTTGTCTTGTTTGTTCTAATTATGTCAAATAAGCCATTATAATTTTATGGGTTTTTAGATTAACATTTTTGCCTAAGGGCACCCTAATTAGTGTATGGCTTGTCATTTAATGATTCAGAGCACAATCAATGCAAACTTTGGAGCGATAAATCAGTGCAAGGGACTTGTAAGGCATGGGGACACACATCCTAAGCTGCATGCTGGCAAAATAACCCAAGCATTGCAGAACACAGATGTTCCCTTGGCACACCTCCGAACAGTCCTATTTTAGGAGGCACAGTCCCTCTTTGGGTGCTGAATCCTACTGCTCCTCTTTCAGGGGATCGACGACCCTCTTGCAGGAGAGAGAAACAAAAAGGCCAGTGTTCAAACCGTGGGCACCAATCCCCAGGTTGCCTCCTAGGAAAAGCACTTGAGAGGAGAATGGGGAGATGATGGCATGTGAGAAACTAAGCAGGCGCGCTTCTCTCTCTCTTTATACACTTGGATTCTTGGGACGTGTGCATACACCTGGATCGCGGGGTGTGAGGGGCGGAGCTCATCGGCTGAGGGGGTGGAGTTTATTGTCTTGTTTGAGGGGTGAGGCGTGTTCCTCTTTAGCTCCTGAAACAATTGGAAGGTATGCGTTAGCTCCTTGCAATTCCAATCCACACAAGGTTGAATTTTATGAGTAGCAGGATCAAAAGATATTTATGCTGCTGCATGCCACTGCGTGCGGAAGAGTCCCCTCCCACTACAGCCTGGTGTGTGGTGTCAGGACCAGGACTGTACTACTGAGCCCCAGAGCCCCTGGGGAGCTTGCATCCCTGCTGAGGGTGGCATGAGCAATGTACTCCTATAGTCGGTCCTGAGCTCTGCCATTCCCAGAGAATCCGAGGGGTCTGCGAGCAGCTGCTGATCTGGAGAGGAGAATGCTGTCTGGCTCCCAGCATCCATGCTGCTTGTAGTTTTATGCTCCTGCTGGCAATCAAGTTGGGTTGGGGTTTTTAAAAAAAAACTATTAATGCACAGGGAACCAGTTCAGATCAGCTTCCCTGCAACCACTCTCCCCACACAGAGAACGCTAAATTTGGCAACGTCCCTAGACATGACGCCAACAACATGCAATTGCCTCGGTTTGCACCAGGCACAATTTGTGGGTGGAACATCCATGGTAAGTGCGCAGCAGATGCAAGCTGAACATAAGTCCTTTGTCTCCCCCCCGTCTCTCAGATTGAACCGTATCTATTCAATTACTTTGTAAAGCACCAGGTACATTGCTGGCACTATATAAATAATAATAAGTCAGCAATGTGATGCAGCTGCAAAAAAGGCTAATGCTATTTTAGGCTGCATTAACAGAAGCCTTCTTTTGAAGCTGGCAGAAGTAATAATTCCACTGTATTATTCGGCACTGGTCAGACCTTGCCTGGACAAACTGGAGCGAGTTCAGAGAAGGACAGCAAAGATGAGACAGGGTCTGGAAAGCAAGTCTTAGCCTAGTGAAGAAAAGACTAAGGAGAAACACGCTAGGAGCCTTCAGCCAGCTGCCGGGCTGCCACCAAGAGTGATGATAAACATGACGGGCCTGCTATGGCCTGCCTGGACCAGAAACCTACTGTCACGTTTACTGCCAGAGGTGGGCCCACTGCTGTCCCGGCCCAGGTAGGCAGCTGGCCCGGATGTCGTCCCCCGGATGATTCCAGGCCCACATCCTGGGCCACGACTGCCTAGGCAGGCCATAGTGTGCTGGCACGTGTGTTTGTGGCCGCATCCCCCACCGGGGATTGGGGGCTGCCATGGCCAACATGCCCATCATGGCTGAGGGCGGGTTGGGGTGGGGTGCCGGGGGCGGGGCCGCTCAGTCACATGTCTGTTCCATTCCCCCACCAGAGGGGGCGGGGGAGGGCTGGCCAGCCGGCACACATTTCACCTGTGCCTTGAGCTGACCTCGGCAAGACCAGCCAGTCCCCCCCCCCCCCTCCTCCAAGATCATGTAGCCGGCGCGCTCGATGCACATTTATTTTCACCCCAAGAAGATGGCAAAGAACTGTTCTTCATGGAAACAAGACTAGAAATATTGGGCTCAAATGACAGGGAGTTTTTTCCTGATATTTAACCAAAATCTGCCTTCCTAACTGTAAGAACTGTGCAGTAGTGGAACAAACAGCCGTCTGTCGGGAGGGATGTTGTAGCTGTAGTCATCCAAGCAGGCGGCTGGAGTAGATGACCCTTGAGCTCCCTTCCAACTGTAAGCGTCTATGATTCTACTTAGTAGCTTGCATGGCTGCACATACAGTTGTAACAAGAAGTTTCAGGCTAGAGGCCAAAAGCATCATGTCTGAAAATACCTGTAGTCTCGACCGGGGTTTCTCTTTCAGCATTAACCCAATGCGATCCAACGCCTGGAGGAATATACCTTGCTACAGATACCTTCCAGCCCTTGAATCCTGATTTTTACAAAGTAGGGAAATATGATTCTTCCTGTTTTACAGATGGAGAAACTGAGGCATAGAGAGTGTGCCTTGCCCAGGTCATGTACTGAATCCACATTCCCCGAGTTCAACAATCTACTGCTTCTGCTACAGTGCTGTCCTTCCTGCATTTTCTCAGTACTCCATATTCTTCTTTTGGGGCAATGAGATTCATCATCCAGTCACCCGCCTTGTTTTACTCAAAATAAACAACGTTCATCAAAAATAACCAGTCTTCCCTCCTCCAGCTCCCTCCCTCCAGTGCAGTAATTAATGTGCTGTTTGCGTTCTGTTCTGTTAATTGTAAGCCGGTGATGAAGTCGATATCGTACAGGCAGGTATTCTGGAGGCAGTCTCATCAATCTTCCGATACAAGGACGTACCGTTCAGTTTGTGCAGAAATGTCTGTGGGAGTCGAATGCTGAATAAGAGCGACTCCAGTGGGTTTTGTAAGTGGTTATGCAGGTTGCTGCTACGGTTAAACCGTTTCCCATCTGTGTTCAATCATGCAGCCTGTTAAACACTACACGTATAGGGATTCTGGGTCAGCAGAAAGGTTGAGGAGCTGTTTAGGTCCCAAGACAATTCTCCTAAAGTAGAGCTGAAAAGAGTACCCCACCAAGCAGCTAAACCATCGAATTTTACATTACCCAAGCCAAAATGACAGCTCGGACAACAACCGATATCCATTTGTGCTTCGTTTACTATCTTGGTTATTCCATTCAGTTAGGTCATTATGGAAATTATTATTATTAAATATTTATACTCCTGTGCATGCACACTTGTTGAGAATGATGCATCCCAAATGACCCAAAATAACCCAACAAAAAAATAATAGCAAATTCCCAAATTGGATAACCGAAACCCAGATACGCAAGAACCTGTTTCAGTCGTGATATCTGTCAGATACTTGAGGTTTTGCCCCAAAATGCGAGGGCTGTCTGCAGGTAATACCCACAATTTTGAGCAGCCTCTCGGGTGCCTGATGGGGACCAAGTCGAGTATCTGGTTACCTGAAAATCCTAGATATTACCATTACCGATTTTACTGTTTTACATATCGGTAAAATGACACATTGGTACAGGAACTTGGAAAAATCAGGATGGTAAATTGTAAAAACGGCCCTGCAAGTTGGAAAACCAGGATGCGAAACTGTAAATCTGTACACTGGGTAGCCCGTTGGGCTCAAATCAGGTACCGATTGGACCTAATGTTGCTGGGTCGGGTACCACAGTTTGGATGAGCATACCTATTTGTGCAGGGAACTAATTTCAGTTCTAGCTTTCCATTTCATCTTGACCCCAAAACAAGGGCTGAGCAAACTGGGGCTCTTGGGCAGTTGAAGTGCAGCGGTGGGCCAGGGCCAATCCCAGGCCCCGCACTGCCTTATTGGCCCTGTGCTTTCGTTTACTGCACCCGCGTCTCAACAGCAGAATCCCAGCTGCTCCTCAGGATCTCAGCAGCCAGGACCTCCGAACCCCAGCTCTTTCAGCCAATCAGAAAGCAGGAGAAGCTCGGGACTGGGTGCGATAGGTTTCTGAGAGGCACATGCATGTGTCTTGCAGCCCTCAGCCGTAGGAAGATCCCCTTCACCACAATTGTTATCTAAGGATTTTGGGTCAAGGAAGACTCCTGCCTTTTCTGCTGAGTTTAACGATGCGGTAGGGCAGGTTCAATTCTGATTTTACGGGAAGGTTCTGTTAAGTCAGAATGGCTGCCAGAATTTTGATGGGAATAAATTTTGTTGTGCAAAGGTGGCCCTTTGTGTATGCGCAAGTTGTTGAATTATTTTTGACTGGAATTTTTTCAAGTCTGAACTCCGATCAGACCGATTGAAATACCCAATTCCGTCGAACAGGAATTGGGCGGAATTTTGGTTTCAGGCCTACCAGGCGGGTTTCAAGGGATGACATCGGATCTGATAGATCCGCCAGACGGGAAACCTGAAGCTCAGGGACCGAATCCATCCTGTGGCTGTCTTTCCAATTCCTGGATCTGGCCCGAGGATCTGGTCTCTAACTCGAGCTCTGAAAGAGTGAGCTTACGGGAAGGGAGCAGAGTTGAGGGCGTGCACTCAAGAATATGGTATGGATCTATACAGCGTAGTTCCATGATACAGCATAATACCATCCCTTGGCAGATTCATTGAAATGGATAATGTACGTGAAAAAGATTCCCCAAAGTCTACGCACGTCCTTTAGCCAACTATGAGAAGAGAGAGAATTGTATTCATTTTCTACCCATGAGAAATCACTTGACACACGTGTAGGACTGAGTGCCTTTTGGAAAAATTCACAATGGCCTCACTGATGGACAACTACATCACCCACAGACCACGGGGATTTATGCACACGTTGGATGGATATGGGTCTGAAATAGGAATCGTCATTAGGCTCAAAGGCCTCCTGCTCTGCCTCTGCGCTCTCTAATCCTTGACAGCTGAGCTGTCCACGTAAACTCACCATTATGCCAGAGCGGCCTCTTTAATGATATCCCACTCGGCCTGTCTGTTGTCGAGATGCCAACGTTCACTCAAGCCGAATATAACTTTTCATCTCGACTGCAGATACTTGGTTCTGCTCCGCAACCTTTTTTTTTAAAAAAATTAATTTTTTTAATAGCGTCGCTTATTTTCCAGGAGCAGCGTTTCACCTTGAGAAAAGGGGTAATGAAATTGGCAGGGCTTTCCTGTTTTTTGCTTGGTTAGCACCCACGAAGCAAGGGACTCTGCCAAATGTTGCGGTGCTAGGACTGAGCCAAGTTGTTTTGAAGGAGGTTGCCGGTGAACCCGGCGGGTGGAACAAATCAGTCCTGGGGCGACCACCCTGGACCCTGCTCTTTTCTCTACATCAGAGGGCCCAACAGTGGCCCTTGTTTTCAGCAGGGTAGGATGTGGGGGGCCCCCCATTCCCTCCCAGTGGGGCTCCATACATGACCATCTCTAGAGCCCCTACAAAGGGTGCCCCCAAGGGGGCGGGGCCACAGGGGAGGAGCCAGCAGGACCCCTGCATTTTATTTTTTCCCTGGGCCCTGCAAATACTAAGCCTGGGCCTGAATAAAGGATTGTGTAATGCATGCAACTTTTTGGGGTCCGGGTTCTTACCGTTTGCTAGGCCAGGATGTGATGTAAGGAAATGGCCGGTGAGTAAATAGCAAGTTCCCAACCCGCTAGGGTCAAGGGCTATGTCAGCGTTGACCTTGGGGTGAGGCTGGTGTGTCAGCCGCCAAGGCCTTGTGGTGGGGAGTCCCCTGGAGAGAGATACCTGCATCTACAGGCTTGAGGGCACCAAGAACTGCACTCCAGAGCCGGAACAGTGCCAGACATGCCTCAGCACCCCCGCCACCACTGAGACTCACGGGTTCCTGGGGCAACTCTGCTGCTCGGCGATAGGGGTGGCACTGCAGTGTTCTCCTGCAGGGAAGGTGTTTCCACAGGGCCCTGCTGGCCCCCCTCCCCCCATGGAGACCCTAGCCTCCCCCCATCTGCCTTTTGAGGAGTGCTGGCCTAGCCCCCATCCAGGGCCCGCCCCTCCATCCTAGGTCCTGCCTTTTTTAAGACCAGTCGTAGTTCCCCAGTCAGAGCAGAGAGTATGGAGATCCTGTCCCGCAGGAAGGAAGCTCTAGCTCAACGTTTGCCAAATGTTGTTTTTGCCTGGGCCAATCTCACGACCACAGATGGCAGGAAAGACATGCAAAATGTAGCAGTGGGGATCACAACCCCATCTGCATACACCAGACCCTACGAGGGGGACCAGCCCCCAGTTTAAGTACAGCTCTGCCCAGACCCCCATAGAATTTGGGACTAGGCTCCGGAAGAGGAGGATCCGGATCATGGATCTGTGTGGTGTGGAACAGTTCCCGTAGCCTTCCTCTGAGCTGAGTCTTGCAGTACTTGGGGTAGGAACTGGATCCGGGAACTGGAACTACGGGGCCACATAAAAATTAGCTGCAGGCCACATTTGGCCCCCAGGCCTGAGATTCCCAACCCCTGGCCTGCAGCATTGCAGATGGATGCTTAGCCAGAGAGAAAGGTTGTAAAACCAATCCACCGAAGGAAGAGAGGAGAGCGGCGGGGTCGCCAGGGTCTGATCTGTGCAGAGCCCTGCCTTTAGCAAAGGAATCTTCAGTCGCAACGTTTCTATTCCTCCTGTTTTTATCCTGGAGGAAGCGTGTAACCAAGGATCCTGGCTAGCCGTAGATGGGATCGTTCCTCTAACAAACAGCAGCTCTGTGCCTTCAACACACAGAGGCCAGTTCCTAACACCATCTGAATGCGTCTGTTGTGCTTTCATCTGGAGAGCAGCTGAGTCCCCCGCATTAGAAATGCAGAATGACTGTGGAAGGGGGTTGTCGTTCCAGAAGCGTTCTTGATGGGTAGCACGGGGGGCCGCTGGCAGCATTGCTATTCCTGACCTGCAGCTGTCCGTTCCATGCAGCTGCCAGGACTGGAGGGTACCAATTCCCACCAGCATCCTCTCTGATGGGCTAAACAGATGGGGCCGTCCCTGGGATATCTCCAGCACCGCTCCCCACAGGCTTCCTGTTACGACGGGATGAGATCTGCCAACTCCTGATGCCTGGTTAAGATCACTGTTTGGAACCACACATAAGCTGTGACCTCATCCGATGGAAAACAAGGAGGCTGACAAGGGGCTGCAAGAAGCTGTCTTTGGTGTAAATCCGGGGTGGGGAAACTGTGGTCCATGGGCTGAATCTGGGCCGTGGCTGTTTTTTATTTGGCCCTTTTCCAGTTCCTGGATCTGGCCCATGGATCCAGTACCAACCCTGAAAGGCTGAGCTCAGGGCATAGATCCAAGATCTCTACCCAGAGGGTGGGGAACCTAAGCCTTTTCTGTCCCAGAGGCCACTTTGAAAATTAGGAACAAGCTCCGAGGGGCCGTATACAGGTTGCGGGGGCCGCGGTGCTTAACGGGTGTACCGAAGAAAAGGAGGGCCCAGATCATGGATTTGTGCCTTGGATCTGTCCCCTCTCCCTGGGTGCTTGCCCTCCTCTCTGCTCCTTCGCCACTGAGCTCAGTGATGGGAGGCAGGAACTGGATTCAGAGGCCTGATCCAGGAACTGGAAAGGGGCCTCCATAAAAGTTTTCCACAGGCTTTATTTGGTTCCCGGGCCCGGCCTGAGGCTCCCTCACCCCTGCTCTAGACCCTTCCCATTCTACCCCCTGCCCTATACACCCCCAACCCCAACTCTTCTCCAGCCTGTGGAACTTGGCTTCATTTTTAAAGTGGCCTGCTAGGGTGGAAAGGTTCCCCGTCCTGAGTGTAAATGTTGCTTTTCCTTCTAAGCTAGGACCAGTCTTGCCGTGGTCCAGCGTGACGTTAGGGGTGCTGCTGGCTGTGCTAGGGTGGTAAAAATCAAATCAATAATCGTCTGAGTCTTTACAAATTCCCATTGGATCAAAATTCCAATGTGGCAGATCGCATGGTGCTGATCAGAAACCTCATGCTGAAAAAGATCTCGTGCCACTTCCTGACGTGACTTCCATCATGCTTGGGGGCTCTGAGAGCTGGTGTAGCCTAAAGGCAGTGGCGGAGTTACAATGACACCAGGGGGCTCGGCTGAGCCACGGCCATGGACTCTCTGGGGACTGTACTAGGGCGCGGCTTGTCAGATACAGATCCCCCACCTCACCCCACCCAGTCACTGTCTCTGGGCAATCCGCTCAACAGTCATAACGATAGTGCGATCTCCATAGTCTCTAGCCCGGCATCACTACTCTGGCTTTTCCTCATGGTCTTTAGGCTGCCAGCTCCTCTGCCTCCACCCTACAGCCCCTCTGCCTCAGGCAACACAGTCTGAGCCTTCCCAACTCCTGGCTCCGACTAAGTTCTGTCAGGAGACCCTCCTCCTAGGGTCACCCCCTGGCAACTGGCCTGTCCAGGCTTTATAGGCCTTGGGCATGCTCAGACCTGCCCTTGCTCACTGAGCATGCTCAGGGACTAAGGCCACTTTCAGAATCCCCCCCCCCCCCTTCCACACGCATATTTGGGCTGCAGGGGGGAATGCGCAGCCCGAATATGAGTGGGGGTTGGCCGGTCTGAAAGGCCACCCCCGCGCAGCTTTGCCAGCAGAGTTGCGTGGGATGCGGAGCTCAATTTCCTGCTCTGCATCCCGCACGACTCTGCCAGCAAAGCTGCGTGAGGGGGCCTTTCAGACCAGCCGATCCCCGCACATATTTGGGCTGCGCATTCCCCCCGCAGCTCAAATATGCATGGAGGGGCCATGTCTGAAAGTGGCCTTAGTCTCTCTACCAGCTCCAGCTTCTCCTAGGCATGCTCAGGGTCTTAGCCACTCATCCCTGCTAGTCCTCAAGGAGCATGCCCAGGGACTTAGTCCCTAAAGAGAAGACTCCCCAAGGCTGGATCAGCCACGCCCTCATTCCATTGGCTTCCACTCCAACACTGTCTTTACTTGGGCATAGTGCTGGCAACAGCCCAGCAAGCCCAGTGCCTCGGTGGCGCTTGCTATCCCTCTTAAAGGGGCAGCAGCTCACTTCCGTTGCCCCCTGCTAGACTCTTAGCAAGTGGCCGGAGTGCTAACCCCCACCCTGGACATCTTGCCCGCTTCCATTTAGGTAGGAACATAATTGGGACCTGAGCCCCAAGCACTGCACAGCTTTGCTTTGCCCTTGCCTGGGGGATAGTGTGTTGTACTTTGACCTGGGAAAACGAGATAAAAATCTTAGGCCGCTTTCAGATGTGCGCAGTGCACACGTGGCGTAAAATCCACACCACTTGTAAATATCTCGTGGGCAGGGTTTAGACGTGACATTTCACACATTAAATCCGGTCACGCATTCTTTTAAAACCATGAACTAAATATCTCGATTTCGCAGTTTTAAAAGAATGTGCGACCGGCTGTGTCACATCTTAAACCCTGCCCGTGGGATTTTTACACGCGGCATGATTTTACATTGAGTGTTCACTGCACACGTCTAAAAGCGGCTAGCCATGAGATCGCTGGGTACCCTTGGGCAAATCACACTCTCTCAGCCTCAGTTTCCTCATCTGTAAAATGGGAATAATAATGGCCTACCAGATACATCACTGAGCACATTCTGGAAGGCAAGTCTCTGCCTTGAGTAAAGGTCCAAGCAGCTTGCAACACTCGAAATTCAGAAAGGAATGGGGAGAGAGCTGAAAAAGGTACCTGAATTGATTTGGTACCAGCAGGTTATACCTGTTTTTTTAGGTATCTGAATCAGTACCTGAATGCCGTTTTGAGTACCAGAAAAAATAATAATTCAGTTTTCTGGTCTCTGAGCACCTAAAATTACCTGAACCCCCACCCCACCCCTAAATACCTGAAATCCGGTGCCAGAAGTTGGAAAAATTGGGACAAAAATGGTATTTCAGGTACCTGATTGGACACCATTTCAGATATCCAAAAGTACCCATAATGTTTGAGTCAAATTAGGTATTCGATGAGTGTACCCATTTTTTGTGGGTCGCTGTTTCCGCTCTAGTTATAATGGCTCTTGGTTACTTACCTTTCTTTAAAATGAGTCGATGGCAGAGCTTGGCAAGTAAGCCACAACTCATCCCATTGGATCAAAGTCAACAATGTGATGCATAAACTTTGTGCAGCCTGACTGCATGGTTGTGCATTTCACCTACACCAGAGATGGGGGAACCTCTTGCCCAGGGACCAAAGTGGTATACGCCTAGTTTTTATTTGGCCCCTTTCCGGTTTCTACCCCCAAGCAGAGTCGGCCTTACTACAGGACGATCACCCCAGGCCCTGCTCCTTCCAGAGGCCCAACAATGGCCCCTGTTAGGGCAGGGTTTAGGGTCCTAAACACAACCACCTTTAGGGCCTTGCAGTGAGTGCCCCCAAGGGGGTAGAGCCACCACAGGCCCTGCATTATATCTGCCCATGGCCCCTACAAATTGTAAGACTGGCCCCAAGCATTGAAAGACTGAGCTCAGGGGAAGGGAGCAGAGATGAAGGCATGTAAAGAAGGACAGGAGACAGATCCATGGCACAGATCCATCCTCGCCCCGAGTAGACAGCCCCCCATTCCCAACTTCCATGTGGCCTTTGAAGCTTGTACTCATTTTCACAGTCACAGGGGGAAGTTTTTCACAGGGAAAAGTTTCCCCACCCCTGACCTTCTCGAACCCACCCCCCTTGTTGTGCACAGAGTTTTATATATTACTTGAACTTTGCACTAAACTGCGGTGAACTCCACCCATAATACTTTGGCATTTGATGACCCTCAAGAGTATTTTAGGCTCCGCAGGACTATCTCTTTTAGCCATGGCATCTTTATCCCACTGAAATATTTCCTGGGCCCTCCCCTTTATTGCATGCCATCTTCCTCTTGCTAGAAAGAAAGACACTATAACTCCATCCCCCAAGGTCTTCTGAATGAATCGCATTTTACTTGGCAAGTGTGATCAGAATATTCAAAGCCCCGGTGATTTGACTTTGCTGCTTCAGATAAAAAGGGGATGAGTCGAGTGTCTCGAGTGTCAAGCTCTGTGCTTGAGCCACTAGCTTTTGAGATCCACCCAAGGCTTCTTATGATGGCAACAAAGCCACAAGAGGAAGCTCAACTGATTTCTGTCACCTGAATCTCCAGATAAAATTACAAACACGAGCAGGTTTTTTATCAGGGTCCCCCCCCCAATTCTCCCACTCATCTCAAGGTTTCCAAGTTCTTTTCCTGATTCAACGTACATACATACTTCTTCCTGTCATTGTGATTTAAAGCTGAGACTGTAGACCCAGATGGCATCTTTCAACAGAATATTATACAAGGCTTTTAGCATTTCCTTCATTTTACATTCAGGAAGGGCCATCAGGGAGCCGTGGTGGGGAGAGAAAAATATTGATGTTGTCTCGGATGCTGGTATCCCTGGCAGGCTCAGGAAGAAGCGATGTGTCTGGGAGCATGTATCTCAAGGATGTCCAGATTTACAGCGCATGACCCAACCTTGTGCTCCCAGTGCCTCACCCCCACTCCTTGATGGGAAGCCATGGCAGCAAATGAGGCACAGCCATGGCCACTGGTCATGGGTGCCACGACTGCACAGCCATGCTAGCTCCCTTTGGCCCAGTCAGTCGGGCCTTAGCCAAGATGGCCCGCGGCAGAAGCGGGCCAACATCTGGCAGCTCAAAAACAGATGTGCCGGCAGCTTGCGCACAAAATGGCCACTGGGCCATTCTGCACACGTGTGAATGGCTGCATCAGCGTCACCCCCATTTTGGAGAAGGCCAACCAGTCTGCACATGCACAAAATGGCCACTGTGCATGAAGAGACTGGCTGCCCTTTTCCAAAATGGCGGCAATGCCGCCGTTGTACTTTTGGGAAAGGGTGCACACGTGCAGAACGGCCTGGCGGCCATTTTTCACAAGCGCAGTTTTTTATATTTTTTTTTAATTAAACGAACCTTAACAGGTGTGTTGCCAAGGGCGTAGCTACCATAGGGACAGGCAGGACATTTGTCCCAGGGCCCACCGTGGCTGGGGGTCCATCCCTATGGCAGCTAAGCCCACCGTGGCACTGCGCAGCCACTTGTCCCATTTTTTT
>QEPC01002388.1:12274083-12299158 GCA_003113815.1 Sphenodon punctatus | reverse complement strand
GGCTGTGTGGTGAGAGGGGGCTGAACGAGCAGGAGGGGGGCTCTGTGGGAGGAGGGAGCAGGAGGGGACTCGGGGGAGGGAACAGGAGGGAGGGTCTGTGGAGGGACGGAGCTGAGGGAACAGGAGGGGGGTCTCTGGGGGGAGGGGGCTGAGAAAGCAGGAGGGGGCTCAGGGGGAGGCCATATGTTACTATTTCTGTGTTTCCGTAGCTAAAAGCAAGGAAGCGGCCATTGCAGTAGCTGAGTACATGTTTTAATTTAATAAGTACGTTTGTTGACAGTTTTATGCAATAAGGACATTGAGGTGAGAAAAGAGGGAGGGAAAGGGGCAGGGGAGTCTATGGTGATGGACAGGGGGGGCCCCAAAGTCCATTTCTTGTCCCTGGGCCCATTCCAACCTAGCTACGCCCCTGTGTGTTGCCCACTGTTGCGGTTCAGTATGGACTAAGAGCAGATATGGATTAAGTCCAAATCCGAATTCCCACCCCTGTTTCATGCCTCCAGCTCCAACATTTCAAGCAGCCAAAGAGGAACACACCCTGCCTCCATGGCCAATAAGCTCCACCTCTCAAGAAATAAGTCCCACCCCCTTTCACACGCGCACGCCAAGCCAAGCCCATAAAGAGGTATGGACGCTCTCCTGCTTATCGTGTCACTGAGCTTTTTGTTATTCAGACATCTCCCCAGTGTCCTCTCAAGGGTTTTTTCCTGGGAGGCAGCCAGGACAGAGGTGCCTGAGGCTTCAATCCTGGCCTTTTTGTCGCTCTCTCCTGAAAAAGGGATTTTGGGTGCTGACTCCCACTGACCCTCTTCCAGGGGTCAAAGAGGCACTGTCCCTCCTAAATAGGGACTTTGGGGAGGCCTATGAATGCTTTGGACTTAGAGCTAGACAAGAACCGGGCAAACGGTGGCTCTAGAGCCACATGCAACTCTGGTCCCATTGTGGTAATTGGATGCAGCTCAGGATTAGGAAACTTTGCGCACCCCTGATCTAGACTATGGATATAAACGTATGTGGCGCTGGCTCAGTTTGGCCTGACTCGGCCAACATCATGGCAGGCTGTCTGTTTGCGGCCCGTCAGATGCAGGACCGGTTCCTTCCTACTCCAGCTTGGTAGGAGCCATGTGGGAAACATGGGCCCAGTACAAGCCAGGCCCACAGTCCACACCTGGCTCCTACTGGCGTCTGGGAGGTTGTCATGGTGGTTAGCCATGATTGCCTGTGATAGGCAGCCATGGCTGTCCATCATGTCGGGTGGGCGGGGCGACATCAGGAATGATTCTGAGCGGCCGCGCATCACTCCCCACCCTCTTCCTCCCTCCCTAGCTGAGGGAGGCCGTGGGAATGTTTGTTCCCGCTGCCAGAGTGTACCTGGCTGGGGGAAGCCCTCCCCTCCCACAGGTGGGACAGACATTCTGGAGGGAGGTCTGTTAGCACCCTATGTTGATGACAAGACTGGATTTAATAACTGTTTGGAAAGTAAAAAGAACAACTTTTATAAAGAGGGGAGCAGCCAAAATGGGTCTTTGAATCAGTGCTCAAAAGAAAATTTTGGAGATTGCTGAACTGTAGGTACTTTAAAGGTAATTTAGTCCAAGCCCCTCTCCTGAGGCAGGATATGCTGTATCCAGAAGGCACAGTGACGTCTGCTGTGTGAGAGACTGAGCAGCGAATTAGGTGCAAACTGAGGAAGGTGTTTATCTTGACAAGTTGCTGGCAGAATGGTCCTCTTCGGAGCTTAATAGAAAAAGCGAGTACAACATTCTGGAGACTGATTGACTAATGTTTGGAAGAACATCTAGTACACTTGGACGGAATCTAGACACTCATGTAAGACTCCTTCATGCCGTTGTTATGACATCTTTCTGTAAGCCTCTGAGACGTGGCAGATGCTCGCTGCGGCTGGTCAGAGACTGAATGCTTTTCAACAGCCTTGTCTGAGAAAGGACTATTGGGTTCTACTGGTGGGATCCACATCCCCCAGCGGAGACATGTCACAATGTAGAGGTCAGAAATCTGTAGAATCTATGACCGAGGTTTGGTTCAGTTGTCCTGCAAGAGGCCTGTGAAAGACAAGTGCTGGATCGAGGACTGGAGCGATGAGGAGTGGAAGAGGGGGAAGCCAACAGATGGTGCATCACAGGATACTTGTAAAGGACGTTACTGCAATGGGGATTATTATACTAGTGATACCTGGTGATGGGTAGTCATAACTTTTGAGACCGGTCCCCGCTTCAAAGGGCTTACAATCTCACGCCGCTTTTAAACGAGGCGCTGAAAAGCGCCTCCTGAGCCCCGCGTTGAGAGAAAAGCTGCACGGGGAGTGTTTACACGCTCCCCGCGCTGCCGGAAGTGACGTGCTCCCCGTTGCCAGCGGCAGCTGGAGACGCGGTGCTTTGAATAGGCGTGTTCAGAAAGCCTGAAAAGTGAGGCGTTCAGAACGCGCCGCTTCAAAGCACCGCGTCTCCAGCCACTGCCGGCAACGGGGAGCACGTCCCTTCAGGCAGCGCGGGGAGCGTGTAAACACTCCCCATGTGGCTTTTCTCTCCACGTGGGGCTCAGGAGGCGCTTTTCAGCGCCTTGTTTAAAAGCGGTGTAAGATAGACATGGGGGGGTGTGGTAAAGGGGGGGAGAGAGATTCCCATTTTACAGATGAGGAAACTAAGGCTGAGAGCAACTGTCTTGTGTAAGGACACTCAGTGAATTCATAGCAGGGCTGTGTATGGGGTCAAGTATTTGTATTTGTATATGTATTTGTGGTTTTAATATTTGTATCTTTGCCTGTGCTCATTGTATTTTCCCCATCATTGTCAATGTGGAAAAAGCAGTGAACCTGGGTCTCTGAGTATGGGTTATTTTAGTGCAGAAGAGCAGTGAGGCTCTGCCAGTTTGACAGGCCTATAAGGAAAGGAAAATTGAGTGAAAAATTGCTGCTAAGTCTGCTACCAATTTTAAAAGGAGAGCATGGGTTCCGGGAGAAGGTAGTGAATACAGATAGCTTGGTGGGGAGGTTGTTAGCTTGGGAAGGGTGGAACAGGGCATGGGTCTGGCTCAGGAAGATTACTAGCTTGAGGGAGAATGAGGCATGCAGCTGGCTAAGGAGTGGGGGAGTTTGTCACTGGCTTTGGGGGGAATGGGGCATGGGATTAGGATCAGGGGAGGTTGCTGGTTTGTGGAGTGGGAATGAGACATGGGGCTGGCTTAGGGAGTGGGAAGGGTCATTTGCTTTGGTTCTGGCTTGAAGGAATGGGTTCTGGCTCAGAGGGGAGTCCCTGGCTTGCAGAAAGTGGAATCCCTAGGTGTGAATGGGGCATGGGGCTGGCTTGGGCAGGGACAGGGGGTCACTGGCTTGGGGAGGTGAGGAATGAAGCTGCCAAGGACTCACCATTTCTGGCTGGCTGGACTGGGCCTGGTTGCGGTGCTGGGGGCTGTAGTTCTGAGACTGTGGCAGCCCCTCACTCACTTCAGGCGCCACAACCGGGCGGCTAAGCTGCTGCCCAATCTGGCCACATATCGACTGTCATTCTGGGGATCCCGTCTGAGATCTCAAATACTTCTTTGGGGGGGGAAATACTCGGTTAGCGCAAAACCCCAATACACAGGGCTAGTATGGCTATGGAAGCCGAAAAGGTCTCTCTCCCCCCCCACCTTTATTTGTATTTTGTCGAACCCAAATGCACAGTTCTAATTCATAGCAAGACAGGCTTTGAACCCCAGCCGCCCGTGCCCAGCATTTTATCCACAAAGGGGGTTACATTGTTAACTTAGGTCACAAGTTTGACCTAGCTAGGTCCCAAATTTGGCACTGAAGAGAAGGCGTGAGACCTAAGGCTAGGGTTGCCCTGCACCATGTATTTCTCATAAGCGGCCTGGATTAAAGAGAAGGTATGGCAATTCAATCCTACCAATGGCACATTGCCTTGCTCGCATGAGCCATTAGGCGCTAGAGACTTTATTTAGTATGAGGGAGTCGGATGCTTTGTTCCCATTAAAAATGAAATGGGTTTTGGGTTTCCTCAGCTGCTTTGTGAATCGCGACTATCTACTCTAGCAGCTAGCTTTCACTGCCGTGACCTGAAGAGACCTTTCTGGAACCCTCTATCTTTGTATCTGTGGGAACTGGGCACCCACCAAGCTGTGCAGAGCAGAGTAAACAGTGACTTTTCTTCATGTCAACTGACCTCAAACTGTTTAGTGCAAACACTGCCTCAGCTTTGCCCGCCATCAAGTAAGATTCTGCTGGAATCACCAGCACATGTTTTCAATGATAGATTTTTATTTTCCCCCTTTAAGGTTAATTTGTATTTTGGAGCAGAAAACCTGAGCCTTGCCTTCTAAAGAACATCTGCAGTTTATGGCGTTTGTTCTGCCAAGTTTGGATTCTGCTTTGCAGCTGGTGGGGTGTGTGTGTGTGTGTGTGTGTGTGTGTGTTTTTTTTTCTCTGAGGTGGATGATTACAAAAAAAAATTAAGAGCCTCTTAGACTTTCTTCTCTCCCCACAGGCAGTTTAGCAACAAACGGCCCCATGGCGCAACATGGAGGTGGAGAAAATTTGTTTGAATTGATAGGGCTGACCATGCAAATCAACACACTGTGAAGCTAATATTCAGATAGTCTGTTCTGAGCTGTCGGAACACAGTTCGGAGCTCAGTCCCGTAGGGCGATACAGAAGAGTGGCAAAGAGCTTGAGCAAAGCGGCCGGGAAGCTTCCTCTGGACATTTAATACCAGGGATGAGAGAGTGTAGTTTAAGTCAGGAGAGGTAGTTTGGTGGTTAAATCATTGGGCTTGGAATCGGGAGTTGTGAGTTCTGTTCTAGGATCTGTTACACATCTTCTTTGAAAAGGCTCGGAGTCTGGAGAGACAAAGGACTCGGAGGCAGGAGTGGTTGCAGGATGGGGGCAGGTTGAAGCAGGGTTGGGGTGACAGTCTGAGAGAGGCCTCGGACAGGTGGACTAGATAGTCCATCTGACTTCCTACTGCTGCTAGGCAACCTCCATCGGGCAGGCAGCCAATCAGGAAGCTAGATAGAGCAAAGGATAAGGGCTCATGGTCCAATTATGCCCCCCACCCAAGGGCAAGAGGACGGGGTCTTCCCAAGCAGCATTCTAGACCCTATCCCACCCTACCAAATGCCCGACCAAATAAATATTACATTGCCTCTGGAAAATGCTGAGGCGATAGTGAACCACCAGGCCTGACTTTCTATTGCTTTGGAGACCTGTGTACTTGCTTAAACCTCTGGACAGAAAATGCCAAGTAGAGCTGAAATGGGTAAACCCATTGAATCTGAACTACCCAAACCAAAATGGAGGTTTGGGTAATAACCGATTGAATCACCTTCTGAATCGGGTGTCTGAGAAGAAGGGATCCTTGGGGAGTACTGGAAGTGATAATGAATTCATACAACTCTCAGAATGTGGATGTAGGCAAATACCCACTTGACAAAAGGTGTGTGAATAAGACCATAATCCATATGAACAGGTGAAAAGTGGCTATAATCCTTCGACTTGCCAATCCTTGTTTTTGTTCATATAAGCAGAGGGGATGTAGTGAAACAAAAAGGGGACGGGGAGTGTTTAAATCTGAACAGATGTGCGGTGGCAGGGATCTGAGGCAGCTCCTTCTGATTAATAACTAATTATCACCTGGTTGTGAGAACAAAGCCAAAGTGGTCACGGCTTAAGAAATGGGGGGGTTGTATCTTCCCCCCCCCCCCCAGTTTTTTTTATTTGGGCTGTGCATTTGTGTTTGGGGGGAAAACAGATAAACACAAACTGCCCTCTTTGGCGTATTCGGAACACAAATACTGTGGCTGTATATTCAGGTTCTGAGTGAACACAAAATTTCCCGTAAAATGTGGTCTCTGAGGTCTCAAACTCGACCCCAGAAACTGCAGCCCATCTCCACTTTGGAGCTGGACTGCTCTCTAATCCCTTTCCTTATAGGCCTGTCAAAATGGCAGAGCCTCTGTACTTCTGTTCCTTTGCAGGGAGCCATGTTCACTTCATTCTCCCCATGGGCGGCTACAGGGAAAATGCAGCAAAACACAGGCAACGATGTAAATGCAGATAGTAAAATACAAATACTTGACTCCATGCACCACCCTGGTTTTTATTACAAAGGAGGCTGTGTAGCCTGTGTAAAAAGCTGGCACTTGTATGTCTTCAGAGCACCGTAAAACGTGGGAGGGAGGGAGGGAGGGCAGAGAATCCAATGCATTTTGAAATTAGATTGTTTTAGGGCTGTCAAACAGGAAATTTGTTGTCCTACTTCTCCATGCCTGCATCTCGGCGAGTGCAAAAGGCATGTTGAGGACATGAGTGCAGGCAGGAAATCCTGAGGGATAGATCGCACTTGAAAAATATATCAAAGAAAAATGCTTCGCGTAAGTGATGAGCTATTTCCATTTACACCCCTCTTCCTCGAGACATCAAGGAAGGCAGCTCGATGTGAGGACCCGGGGGAGGATGGCACTTTCATTTCAAGGATGACATTGGGTGGATGAGCTGACAGGCCTCCGAACCCAACGAGTCAGATGAACAGTCGCTTCAAGTTAATTGAATCTGACAGGGGAAGGGCGCTCTAGCGCTTTTCCTGCCGCAGATGGAGGATGTGGCAGCTTTGGATGGGAGATTCGTGTCAGCATATCCAAAGGACGTTGTTTTTTTATTACTGAAACCCTGGCTGCCTAAAAGCCTGGAAGGGAAGACTCAAATGCACTCGCGACATACAGAAGGTTAAAGAACCTCCAGAGCTGAGAAGCCATTAAAGGGCACCAACCTCTCTTTTTGAATCAGAGTAATTTGATAGGAAAGGGCAGCTAATGTTTCAGCCTTGGTCTTCTGTCATAAGGGGCCGGGATGGGGGAGTTTCCCTTTTTTTAATGTTTTATGCCATTCATGATCCATCGCCAGAGATGTATTTCTTTTATTATTGCATTAGCAGCAATGCCAGACTGGCTTAATTGATTCCCCACGGGATCTCTTGCTCACAAGCATCTATCCCCACAGGGCAAGGGGCAGTGGGGGAGGGGAGTAGGAACTTATAGTGTTGGTGGATGCTGAGGACAAGGCCTTCTTGAGTAAAGGGAGTGGCCCCCTCAAGGGGGTTCAGGAGGAGTTCACGGCTGGGAAGCTTTGATAGAGACGAAACAGGGCAGAATTGATATTCATGAGAGGTTGTTGGATTTTTTTTGCAATTCCAGGTTGGCTGTAGTCAACCTGAACGACATTTGTCACGGTGTTCAAGCAAACGAGTTTGTGCTGTTTTGGTCGTTATCATTCATTTTGGGCTTTGTTTGCTTCCAGCGTTGGTGGTTTCTGTTTTCTGTTCACTTCCAGCTATCGGATGTTTCTGCCAGTAGCAATGAGAGTGGGTGAGGTAAAAACTGGGACCAGGTGACCAACCGAAATGAAGGGACTGACTAAAATAAACCCCACAAAAAGACCAAACTGGGCAATTGACTGAAGATCGGTTGGATACTGTTTGATATTGTTTTCATGAATTTCGGTCCAGATGGTTTGAATTCAGTGGGCTTGCTTCTCAGGCCCTGGTTTCAGCTCTGCTTTTAAGCCAAGTTCGTTACTCTGTTCATTGATTAGGGTATTGATGGGGAATCTCTTGTGTGGGTCGTACACACCTGCAAGGGATGATGTCCTGTTTCTGCCGGTCGCAGCCCTGCATCCTTCGGCTGCCACACTCAGCACTTTGGACTGACCTCCCAGCTCATTGGCTTGGTCTTGACCCTTTCAGCTCTCACCCTCTGGCCTGCGCTTGAAACCGGGAGGGGGTGGGCTCATGTCAGAGGGAGCAGAGTAAAGGGCATGTCGGACCCCTTTCTGAGTTTACCCTGCCCCTTACAGAACATCCTAATCCTCTGCGGCGGGAAGAGAGACATCAGAAAAGGGGTGAAGCAAAGGGATGTGCCTGCCCTCTTTCCAATGTAACCCCACCCTTGTGAAGTCTCATGACATCACGGTGCTCATAGGGGTGAAAAGCAAGATGGGGAAGCCCCTAGGGCTCACCCCCTGTCTGATGTAGTCACCCGAGAAGCTCTGCGTCTCCAGGTTAGCCACAGGCCCACCGCCCCTGGCTGACCTGCAAAAAGCGTGGCTTTTTCCCCAGAGTCTGAAGATTATGGGTCAAAACTCCGAAATCTCAAGAGGTGGCAACCCTGTTCGTTACCTGACTCCGCCGCGATACTAAGACTGTGCATGATTTGGTATGAGCCTTATTATAGGGGGGGGAGGCAATAATTGCCATTTCATCTTTGAGCCTCGCTCCTTAAGAACCCATCTTTCTCCACAGTGGAGCGCCCGGGGCGCTAATTTCAGCGCCCATGGCTAAATGTTTCTGCACTGGAAAATGTTTCACCTAATCGAACTGGCGCTGTCCATGCAGCTGTGCTAGATTGTCTCTTTGGCAAGCTATATCATTTAAACCGACGAGGCTTAACAGAAAAGGCAGATTCCTGGAGTCTAGTATTAGGTTTTTATGGCGATGGCAAATGTATCTCCATTCCATTGGCTTGTCCCGATTGGCTGTGGGAAGGAGGGGGAAGAAGGGAAATGTTGGACTCGATTCCCACTGGTTCACTTGCATTCCATTCATTAGCATAAGTCTTTTCCTTTCTGGAAAGCTAGTTGAGCAAAGAATCTCGATGCTTATTAGAGAGGAGGAAAGCCATGACTGTAGCAGAGAATTTGGAATCCAGCCTAACCCACAGCTGGGGAGTGTTGGGTTACTCATTCCCCAAATTACATTCTTCTGTGGTTCTCTCATTCCTTGAATGTTGAATAATGCACATTTATGAGGAGTGCCTCTCTGTAGGGGGCTTGTAAAACACCTTACAAATAGCTCCCTGAACCATATACAGAGAAGGAGTTTGAAAACATGTGTGTGTGTGTGAGAGATTATTATCAGACCTCACCTGGAGTAAAGCGTCCAGCTTGGGGTGCCTCATTTTAAGAAGGATATTAACAATTTGGAGTGGGTTGAGGAATTCAGCCAGGATGTTAAAGGACCTGGAAGGAAACTGTTATGAGGAAAGCTTGAAGAAACTGGGTATGTTTAGCCTAGCGAATAGAAGATTAAGGGGAGACATGGTATCCATCTTCAGATATCTAAAGGGCCGCTGCCACCAAGAAGAGGAATAAGAACTATTCTTCATTGCTACAGGGGGCAGTACTAGAAATAATGGATTTGCGTTACAAGGAGGTAGATTTCTATTTTCAAAACCAACTTTCTAACTGTAAGAGCTGTGCGGCAATGGAAGACGGTCATAGACTGGAGGTTGGGCATTGCGTTGCATCGGCATTGCTGGAGGTTTTCAAAAAGAGGCCAGGCAGCCATCTGTCAGAGAGATGTAGTTCTAGTCATCCTGCAGCCACACAGGGGGTTGGACCAGATGACTCTCGGGGTCACTTCGAACTCTGATTCTGTCCTTGGTTTATGGCAGGGAGAAGTGCAGCTCTGGGATTAAATGCCTTGCCTAAGGCCAGCCGGTGACTTAGTTGCAGAGGAGACGAACTGAAACCAGCTCTCTTAAAGTCTCAGACTAGAGCCATAAACACTGGACCATTTTTTCTCCCTGTGCTTAACCTTAGGTCATCTCCCTCTGAATCTCAACAGTGGAAGAAGCCAGCGATCAGAAATGACACAGCCTGCCCTGCTATCTGCTAACCACCCTGTGGGGGCAGAAACACCCCCCTCCTCCCCCTGCAGCCATTCTGCGTTAGCTCAAGAGAGAGGCTGTTTTGAATGTCTCAGCTTACCAGGCTTTGAACTGTGGTGCTAAACACACGATCTCCCAGCATTAAATCTGTCAACCTTTCCATCCCCCCCGGGCCAGGTTCTGTGCAGGTTCTCTTTACATAAACAAGCCCTGCTGTGCTGACAGATGCAAAATGCTGGGATTGAGATGCTTGACATTGCTGACATTCCAGAAAGGCTGGGGATGTCTCAGCCAGGACCAAAAGGGAGCTGTTTTGACAAACCACAGATGCATATAACCCATCCTTCCCCCTTAAGAACAGGCTTGGCTTGCCTGTGCTTTTTAGCATGAAATGGTTTCCTAAGTCCCATTTCCCGGTGCTAGCCAGGGGGTAGCCTGAGGGCCAGTAGCCTTAGGGGAAAAGGTGTTGGCTTTGGACCTGGGTGACCAGTGTTCAAATCCCATCTTAGCTGTAAAATGGCTGACTGGGCTTGGGGCAGCTCTGTTAGACCTGAAATGGGCAGGGCAGGCCTTACCACAGGGCAGTGGCCCTGCTATTTCTCTATGTTCGGGCCCCACACCGTGGCCCCTGTTTTCACCAGGCATGGAGCAGGTCCCAAACACAACCACATTTAGGGTACCACCTAGAGGTGCCAGCTTTTGCAGTTTGACCCCGAGACTCCCATTTTGGCCTATGAGAATCTCGGGGTCAAACCGCAAGAGAGGGCAACCCTAGCCGTGGCCAGTGGTCCCAAGGGGATGGGGTCACCAGAAGCCCCACTTCACCCTGGGCCCTGCAAACTCTCAGGCCGGGCCTGGAAAGGGTATTACCTGAAGGTAAGAAATGCGCTACCCATTGAATCTCTAATTGGGAGTCCAGGTCCAGCGTCTAAATAGACCCCAGACAGAGACCCTCAATTCCCAGGCTGTCTGGATGAAAACTGGAGAAGTGTCGACCTACCCACTGGTCTCCAGTTAGCAAAGTAAAGGCTTGTCATCCAGACAGCTGAGTTTCAGTTCTTCCAAGCCGTTCAAAAGCTGAGTACCTCTCTCCAAAAAGTGATAGTAATAACTAGAAGAGGAGCATCTACAGTTGCACTGACTAGACTGGAAACACTTGCACACCAAGGGAATAACAGCCTGCCAACTGGAGCCAGGAAAGCATCCTTGTTACTTTGCATAATTCGGAAAACTAGAAGAGAGTTTGACAGTTAACTAGGTAGCACCCTCTCTGGGTCACTGTAAAAAAAACAAGCAAAACATACGCTGGATGCGACGGCATTTCCAAACATGGCCACTTCTTTCTTCTGTTGTTTGTAATAAATGTGGCAGGGTCCGGCCCCGACCCTTGGGGCTCACAGTTCGGGGGGCACGCACGGCTTAGCCCTGCTCCTTCTGGTGGCCTGGGGGGGGGGAGTGGCCTCGTGGCGATCGGCCAAGGGGGCAGGACTTGGAGCCACAGAGAGTCGGGGACGCCACGCCGCCCGCTTCCACTGTTGCCAAGCAACTGGGTGCACAGCTGCGACGCAGCGCACGTGCTGCAGGGCGTGGAGTTGCGGGACGCATGGACGGCCCCGACGCAGGGAGCGTGGGGGCGGGGTCAGGAAAGTTGATTGGCAACAGAGACACCTGAGGGGCTCAGCACAGGCATAAAAAGACCGGCAGGATAGCTACCCTCTGCCGGTAATCATTGTGAGAGGCTGGCCCGACCTTGTTTATGTGAAGAGTTACTGAGTAGTCTAGCGTGTTTGTTGTTACCTTGTCTTAGTGTGTGTGTCTGAGAGTGTTGTACCTTTTGTCAATAGAGTGTTTGTCCTTGAGTGCGCTTGTGAGTGAAAGGCCCAGTGTGGTGTGTGGGAGTGTGGGCTCCCCTTCCCCCCTCTTCCCTCCGTGGGTTCCCAGCCCAAGGGCGAGACAGCAGTGCGACCCACACCCCTGGACCCGGGACCCTTTCACGAGCACTTCCATCCCTGGTGTTCCCTGGTGGTATCTCCCAAACCGGCGTGAGTATCGTTCTCGTTTCTCCTCCTTGGCCTCATGTTGTCCCACCCCTTCCCTTGCGGGATCCCTGTCCTCTCTGCCCTATGATGATCTGGGTTTCCCTTGTTGTATGAGAGACCGCCCACGCAAGATCCTGAGGGCCGTTTACTCCACTGTGGGACACATCACCCTCGAAGCAGGGCAGGAGTATCCATGCTCTTGGAAGGGCACACCCCTGGCCCGTGTCCTACCCCTATCCCAATCTAACAAAATGATTATCACTTGGCTTACTGGTAGAAAACTAACCCTCAGAATTTCGGTTACTGGCGGAGCCTTGTTAGTTCTGGGATTGAGCAAGAAAACCACACGAGCAGATTCTATTTCAGAAAAGTGTCCTAGTCTATGAGGGAGAAAGGGGTTTGTTGAAATTCTGGTTTTCTTATACGATGGAGGATTTTGAAGAGAGTCGGAGTCACCGCTATCGGTGCTTAATTTGTAAATAATGAAGCACCAAGCCACACCCCTGCCCAGAGCAGGGAACTGAACCCTAGTCCTTTTTCAACTAGCAAACCAACCACTAGGTTAACTTGCCTTTCCATAACTGAATGTAACACAGGAGTTCTTGTGATTTAATCTAGAGGATGACCAGCACAGGAGGCGGGGCAGGAAAATCATTAATGAAAGCCAAATAAACCAGCCATGAAAGCTGTGCCCTCCCATGGATGTCAGGAAGTGGGATTATTATTAATAATATAAGAAAATTAATTTTATTTTTATAGTGCTCCCCTGCCTTTACATGGCAGCTGACCCTTTGACCCCATGGCTCCCTCTAAAAAAATGAAGGCACTTCCTTCTGCTTCTCTGTGGCCTTTCAGCACATTAGACTCCGAGCCTCATGCAGCGCAAGTTGAACTTGATGGGACCTGACTGACAGGATCAGACCAGGTTTGGTAGGGATTTTGGCAACGTTCCTGCATAACTGCAGCCTTAGCTTGCAGGAGACAGGAAGACTGACATGAAATTGACCTGACATGAAATTGATTTGAAATTGACACGCAATTGCTAGGAGAAGCAGCACAGCCAGTCTGAAATTAACAAGGAGCAGCGTGGAAATATTCATGCCGAATGAGAAAAGGCACAGGCACGCGTTACTAAATCTGTGCGAAAATAATGCCTCTTGCAGAATGCCATGGTGCTACGAGACTTCACAAGATTTTGCCAGCAAAGGGTGTGGCAACTCTTCTGCCTCACCCCCTCCAACGCGATCCTGTGCTCTCTGGGTTTCCTCCTGGAGGGAGGTGGTAATGCTAGTCTGCACCCCTTCTCCTCTTGCCTCTTTCCAAGGCTGGTCTTAGTATTTGTGGGACCCAGGGCGAAGATGAAATGCAGGTCCCCCGCAGCCCCCCTGCTATCTCAAGGTAGTTGTGTTTGGGGCACCGCTGGGAGGGAGCGGGGACTCTGCACCCTACCCTGGTGAAAACAGGGGGACAACTGTGAGGCCCCGGGAAGTAGTGAAAATAGCATGGGCTGGCATTAGGGTTGCCACCTATGCCAGTTTTTAAGGAACATTTATGAAAAATACATGTTGCAGGGCCTGGATTGGTGCCTTAGGCATGTAACGTATTTTTCGTAAGTGTTCCTTAAAAATTGGCATAGGTGGCTACCCTAATCCCAGGATGGTGATACCCTGTTGTAAGGCCAGCCTGGGCCCCTGGCCTTAACTAGGAATGGCCTGCCTCTCTCATCTTCACTCCTGCTTCTGCCCTCTTGGATTTGCCACCTGACCAATACTGACCCACCTTTTACACTCTGATCCAGCCTCCCCCTTTGGATTTGGTGCTTGAGAACATGGATACGGACCCAGGTCTGAATTCTGACACTCGCCTCTCTCCTCTTCTGCCTTGGGGCTGGGATCCTGATAGAAAAGGTCAGAGACAAGCAGCAAGCCAGAGAGTCAGGCGTAATAGATTGAACATAGCAGAGATGACAGCAGCTGCCCGCGCGCCCTTGTCTCCAAAGGCCTTAAGAACCAGAAGAGCACAATGAAGTCTTCTTTCCCTAAGAGCCGCCTCCCACTGTGTTATGCTCTGAAGTTAATTGCAAATGAGAAGATGCAAATGGCTTATTTTGACTTCTTTTAAACAGTACTTCATTGATTTTTTTATTATTATTATTTGAGAGGCAAGCCTGTATCTATTGGAAAATAGCAATTATTTCTGTAATTCCCTAGAATTAGCAGAATTAGTTGAATGGGTGAAAACGCTGGAGTGAAATGCTGATTAGATATGCTTTGAGTTTGAAGCATGGAGCTCATTGTAACCCAGTGTCAACGTTTCCTTCACTGTGTGTGTCTTCTGGGTAATCATTGTAGTTACTCCGGGGCTGGCTGATGCAGCTCTCTCTCGGATTAAAAATTGCACAAATCCACTTCCTTCACCTTGGATATCATCCGTCAAAGGCAGAGCTGGAACAGGACCCCTAAAATGAATGAACCTGTTGAGTCTACACTGCCCGAACAAAATACGGGGGTTTGGGTAATAACCACTCGGCTGGGTAAGGGTATCTGTTTCAGATATTCCATCATTTCTTTGGTTTGCATATTTTGGTTTATTTTATTTTGGCAATGTTTTCAAAGAGGTGTAACTAGGTTGCGTCAGGCCCTGGTGAAGAAGGTGGAATGGGCCCCCTGAGGCACTTTGCCTCAAGTGCAAGTCTTTGGTGTGTGTAATCAGTAATCACCCATTGGCCTACGCACCCATTTTCATGAGCGTAGCCCCTCCAAGCTCTTGGGCCCCGGCCCAGTTTCACTGCCTGCACCTATTAGAGCTAAGCCATTGATTTGCGCTAAACATGCACAATTGTGGGAAACAATGCAGCTGTAAATGCAGCTGAAACAGAAACCTGGGAAAAAACCCAAATAGAACACCTGAAATGCAAGGACCCATTTCAGTCACGTGTATCGACCAGGTACTCAAAGGGCCCTTTCTCAGGTATATAAACAGTCAAGACTGTATTTTCTCCCTCTTACATTTGGGACCAACATGGCAACCGTGCTCTCCGGTGTAATGCTAGCAGTAGACTCCTCCTCTCTACGTGTGTCTCTTCTATTTGTGATGTGAATCCCAATCTCCCAGTCATAAAACGACAGGCCGCCCACCCTCTCAGTGTTCCTGCAGGCTACCAGGTTGTGCTCCCTTGCGTCCCAGCGCGTTCCACCCTCAATCAGGTAGGCACTGCCCCCACAAAAGGTGGGGCAGACCCTCTTCCCCAGACTTTCCCAGTGGCCCTTGTTCTTGGTACCAATGCCAGCAAGGATGCTGCTGCTGCTGCCGCAGTGGTGTGCAGAGCGCATGTGCGTGGTTGGGGTGTGCACAGGCTCCAGGAGTATTGTGGGCCCCCAAGACTGTGATGAGCCCCATCACAGCTGCCTCTGTTTTAGTTATACCCCTGAAAATAATTCCACCACTCTCCCAAGCTTAGAGCTGAAACATGCCGCTTGTGGGGAATACCTGCATTTGAGCAGTCAAACTTGAGCAGTCTGCCAGGTGGTTGATCGATACCCGAGCGAGTACCAAATCGGGTACCAGATTACCCAAATATACTGAGTATAACCATTACCAAATGACCAGTAGAGGAAGTGGGATGGGAAGTCAAGACAACTGGTGCCGGAAATCGGGGACATCAGTAACGGAAGTCTGGAAAATCAGTACCAGGAGTCAGGAAAATCAGTACCAGAAGATGGGAAAATTGGTACCGGGAATCTGGGAACTTGTATCGGAAATGGGGAAAATTGGTACCAGGAATCAGGAAACTCGGTACCGGAAGTCAGGGAAATCGGTACCGGAAGTCAGGAAAATCAGGACAAAAATCGGTAACCCAGGTAGCCCATTAATACCTAATGTTACCAAGTAGGACTGAGTGCTACAATTTCAGTGGATATAACTGATTTTGCGGGTACTTGTGTCTACTCTCGTCAAACTCTTTCCCTTGAGGTGAGCTTGTTCGCAGGAACATGTCAGATTCTTGGTCAGCTGAGTTGCCATCGCCCTGGGTTTTGACCCAAAGTCTCTATGCTCCTGGGGATGCCTCAGTTTCTTCACATCAGCCAGGAGTGCTGTCTTCTGGAAGCAGCAGGCAGCAGCCATGTCGGGAAAGGAAGTGGGCCATAAAGACTTTCCTGCCCCCCTTCTGACGTAGCCCCACCCCATAGAATGTCATGATGCTCCACAAGGGCAGGGTTCTGTTGGGAAGGGAATGTAACAGCCCTCCCCACGCCCAACCCCGCAGATATGTACCCCTGCCTCCTGAGGGGCATCAGGACATCACAACGCTTTGTAAGGGGCAGGATTATGTTGGGAAGAGACATGACAGCCCCTGTGCTCCGGCGCGCCCCCTCTGCCTTGGCCCTGCCCCTAGTGGATTTCCTTCCAAATAGCAGTGGCAACCCTACGGACAGGGACTTTGTGTTCACTGCAAGGAACGTGGGTCCCTCTCTGTGGCCCAGAACGGTGGATACCACCCAGAAGTGGGGAATCTTTTCCCTCCCAGGGGCCACTTAGGAAATCAGTACAAGCTCCAAGGGCTGCATAGAAGTTGGGGGTGAGAGGTGCATAAGGGTGTGTGTGTGTATGTGTGTGCTCAGGAAGAAGCAGGTCCGGATTGTGGATTTGTACCATGGATCCATCCTCTGTCCTTGTGCACATGCCCTCATCTCTGCTCCCTTACCCTGAGCTCAGTCCTTCAGTGCTTGGTTATAGGAGCTGGATCCAGGGGCCAAATCCAGGAATTAGAAAGGGGCCATGTTAAAAACTAGCTGTGGGCCGCATTTGGCCCCTGGGCCCGAGGTTCCTCCCCTTTGATGTAGCCTAAGGGGATTTGACTCTGGGTGCAGACTTCACAGCCTGATTCCAAAAATCCAATCCATGGTTCCAAACTCTTTCCCCCACAAACTCTGAAAGAGTCTGGATCCGAACCCTGTGGTTTTGCCGTCTCTTGACTCCGAACGGGAAGAAGTAGATGACGGCCTCGCCGTTTGGCTCCGCATTTGAATTCCCTGAATCGGGTCCTTCTCTAGGGTGTGTGTGGTTTTGTGTTTTCGGGTCTCTGCTTTGTGCTTTGGGGAAAGCGAGCGTACAATATGGGCCGGTACGGCGCGGGGATTGCTATGGGTACTGCGCCCCGCAACGACGGCACGCCGCCTCCTGGAGTCCGCTGCTTCGGTGTGCGCGGGAGGTCAGAGCGCAGATCAGACTTGCCTGCGGAGAGCTACACTTTGTCACTTGTTGTTAACCAAGTTTCCTTTCCCTTCCTCTTTCATTATCCAGGTCATGTCCTTGCTTTCCCCCCCAAGCGCTGCTGTGAATTGCCTCTTTCTTCTTCTGTGCTTCCACACCTTTTGGCTCGTCGGTGCGCCTGACTGATGTCTCTTGCTTGCATCAAGTGTAACGTTTCCATCCTTCACCCTTGGTGCCTGCTTGTGCAGCTCATCCAGGCCAATTCCCTGGGAACCCCGCAGAGTGCGGCGTTTGGATTCGTTTCTGTATTTTTACTAAGTGAGAGTCCCCTCCCCCCCCCCCTCGCGCTTCTAAAGATGAGCTTTCAGCTTAATTCCCTTAACAAGTTACCTTGCAGGTGGCCTTCACGCTTCCTAAAGAAGCGCAGCCAATCGGAGCTGTAGCAGCTTGCAAGCAGAGCCGACCTCTCCTCTCCAGAGACTGGTCCAGGACCGGACTCTGGGGGCAGGGGGGATGCTCCCTGATTTAGGGTCCTTTTTAGACAAGCACCTCCCCACCCACTAGCCACCACCATCCACCCACTATATGGTGCCCATGGGTGCCCTGCAACATGTATAATGGGTGGGAGGTGAGTGAGTGGGTGGGTGGGGAGGCACTTATCTTAAAAGCACCCATTGTTGCATCCCCTACAGCTAGGAGGGAGCTCAGGAGTTCCCATTCCATCTTCCGCACCAGGCCCCATTCCGACCTAGTTACGGCCCGGCCTGCTCCCCTTCCCCCATGAGCCCGAGATATTTGATAATTAGAGACATGGTATGGTTATTTATTATACTTACTAGATCCCCATTTTGATTATTATTTTTTTTGGTCATTCGATCGATCTCTGAAGCATCACTTGATCTGTCAAAATCAGGTTTTTTATGGATGCAGGATCAAAGGGCCCCTTTCACTCGAGTTCAGTCCCCACCGGTAAAATTCCTTTAAAAATGTTCTGACAGGTTGTATTCTAACTCTGCCTCGTAAAGCACAGGACGGCCCTCGAGAGAGAGTTCCAGGGGTGCAGCTATGTTAGAATGGGTTCGGATGCAGAAGGTGCAATGGGGACAGCAGCGTGGTGCACTAGAGAGCTTGGGTCCTCCTGGCTCGTTGTAGGGCCTGGGGCGGATGTACGGTACCATAGCGTCTTGTCCCTGCTGTAGCTGTTCCCTCGGGCTCTTCCCGTTCTGTCTCCACTAAAAAGCATTCACAAGAGCCTCTCCATTTCCATCAAATGCAGCTAGAAGCACCAAACTCAGTTGTGTCAGCCCAAACCGCTGGAGGACCAGCTGTCAATGGAAGCTCTCCTTTGTTGCCCCAGCTAAAACACGTTGCCAATGAAGGTCACTCCTTTTCCCAACGTTATCTGGTGTGCAGGTTATGATCATTCATTCAGACTTATATGCCATCCTTCCCATGATGGCTCAGGGTGGTTTACAATCAATAATAACCCCTAAAACATTAAAAAAACAAAAAACAACCAAACCCATTCCCCTCTCCAGAAACCCAACCCCTAAACCCACCCAAAAACCTTCTCTCACTCCAGCCCCCAACCCCACACAACCTCCAACCAACCCCAATCCCTATCCCCGCCTACCAAAATGCCTTGTCAAACAAAAACGTTTTGCACTGCCTGCAAGATGCTCAGGCTCGAGCAAACTTCCGGGGAGAAGGGAGATCCACAGACTGGGGTAGCGGTCGAGAATACCCCTCTGTGCACCCCCATCCCATGGACAAGAGTAGCAGATGGAACCCACAGGAGACTGCTGGGGCAGTAACAGAGCATGGGAGGAGGGTGCTTTTTCTGATAGGTGGGGCCCAGGCCAGTTAGGACTTGCAAGGTCAAAACCAGCACCTTGAATTGTGGAAAGCTGTAGGCAGCCAGTGAAGACTCCGGAGCGCTGGTGTATGTGCTCTCGGGGCCTGTCCCCAAGGGGAGCTGGGCCGCCGCATTCTGCACCAGCTGCAGCTTCCAAACAATCGGCAAGGGCAGCCCTGGAGTGCCGGCAGCATATTGATGACACTTCACACCAAACCTCCAAATGATCTCACCCAGTGGCCTCACATATTTATTTATTTATTTATTTATTTCCTTGGTTAGGAAGAAATTCCGGTCGACACTGGAACAAATTGCTTAGGGCGGGGGCGGGCTCTCCTTCACCAGAGGTTTTCAAACAGAGGCTGACGACCATCTGTCAGGGATGCTGCAGCTGTGGATTTCCTGCCCTGAGCAGGGGGCTGGACTAGGTGACCTCTGAGGTCCCCTCCAACTCTAGGATTCTATAGGATTGGTCCCTTGGTCCCCAGGCCTGAAGTTCCCCGCCCCTGTGTCAGAGCTTTATTCTCTCCTCCCTTCCCCCCTCTTCCTGTATACTGCTGATAACCTTTGAGCAACGTATTCAATTACTTAAGGGAGAGAGAAAAAATGAAGTGTTCCAAAGGGAAACCAGGCATCCGCTTTTATAAGGAGAGATTTATTCGGGACAGCTAAAGACCACACCTCAGGGCTCAATCATGGGCTGTTTCTTTCAAGGGGTGATTGAATTACTTTAAGATGTGTTGCCTAAAAGAACAGACGGCGCTCTGTTAGATGGGAAACTCATCCGCTTCCTTGAGCGGTTTGTGCTGGTTAAACATTTAATTGAGGGTTTTTTTCTTAGCCTAAGCGGGGCCCAGGGCAGGGAACAAATGCGGGGCCCCCTATCTTCCGCCAGCGGCCAAGTCACCACCAGCCGGCGGGCCTAGGGATGCTCCCCAGCTCAGAGGGAACTCCCCTCCGCCCATCCCCAAGCCTGAGCGGCCATTCGGATCATTTACCTGATCCGCTGCCGCCGCTGCCACCATCACCACCTCCGACCTGGGCCCTGCGCTGGGCTCGGAGCTTCAGGCGGGGTGGGCACCGCGGCGGCAGATTAAATTTCCCGCCGCACTGCCTGCTGCCACCAGACGTTCCGCTGCCCCCTCCCCTCTGTCTGTCAGTCTCGGCCAGGGGAAATGAGGCCAGAGGCCTGCATCCAGCCGTCTCCTAGTGTCCCTGCATTCTCCTTCAGACTGTGGTCCCGGCGCTTGGCTCTGCCCCTACCTGCACCCTCTTCCAGGCCTTGGCTATCTCATCCTCTCCTCTCCCCAACCCTGGATCCTGATGTGTTCCCTCCCTCCCAGGCTCCCAGCACCCCATCCCCGGATCCTGCTGCTCCCAACCCCCTGCACCTTCTCTCCCTCCCTTGGCAAATCCCCATGCACCCTCCATTTCCCTGGTGCCTTCCCACTTCCCATCTCCCCATGCCAGGGATGTAGGGGAGGGGGCACGTTCCCATCTTCTGCACTGGGGCTCATTTGGAGGCAGCTACATCACTGACCGTGATCCTAAACACACTTACTCACGAGCAAGGGCAGAGTTATAATAGGGGCACCAGGACCCACGAGTAGGGCTGTAGCGGAATATCACAGCTGTAGCTATTTCCGGCGGAAACAGTGTTTCCGCAATTAGTGGAACGGCATGGCAAAGGCTTTCATTCCGCTAGTTTCATTCCACGGTTCCGCTTATTTAATTCCGCTACTTAGTGGAATCGTGGAAACATGACATTTTCGCTACTTCCACAATTCCGCCAGTGCCACAAAATAGCAGAATAGCGGTTTTCCGCAATTCCGCAATTTGCAGAATTGCGGCGGAATTTGCGGAATGTCCGTAGAAAAGTTGCGGTGTGACGCGGACAATTCCGAATTGGTGGAACGGAATCGCGGCGCGGTAACAGCTGCTGCTGCATCAGCCCTACCCACGAGCCCATGCTTCCTCCAACAGCTGGATCCCCTTCTCCTGAGGGGGGAGCTTTCTGTCTTCTGCACCAGGGCGCATCCCAGCCTCTGCTCACAAGTAAGCCACACTTAAATCAACAGGATTTACTCAGGAGGAAATGAGCTTAGGGCTGAAGCTTGATCTCAGATTTTTCTCAATTCCCATCGAGAATCAAGCTTCTTGACTCGATTCCCATAAGAATCGAGAAAAGCCCTGGTTCTCGACTGTTTCTCGATCAAGATTTTTTTTCTCCGTTTACTTACCAGAGCCAACATGTGCGTCGCGTCCCGCACCGAGTCTTTGCATCTGTCTCTCTCCTTTTCTGCAGCCCCCAACTGCACAACGGGGAAAATCAAGAAAAACTGTAGAGCCACAAAATGGCCGCCGGGCTGTTCTGTGCAGACCGGCTGCCCTTTTCCAAAATGGTGGCCATTTGGCACCTGTGCAGTTATTAGGTTTTTTTTCTTTTTAAGTGAGATTCTTGCACCGTTGGCGAGTTCTTAATGAGATCTTGCTGATGGTTCTTGATTCTTGCAAGATCCTCACAAGAATCAAACTGATTCTCGTTGCAACCCTAGTTAGGACCGCAACGCAAGTGCTCATGGGGAGCCCAGCATGCAGTGTGTACCCCCTGCCCTCTAAATCAATATTCCAAAAAGCAATTGGCCATTCTTCGTGCAATCTCTGTCTGTCTACCAAGTAGCAGGCTGTGAAAGCTTTTCACAGGTACGGATGCGGAACTAGGGTCAGGCAACCTAGTTAAGAGCTGTACTGCGTGAGAATCTTTGTTTCAGTTACCAGTGGAGTTAGGTAGCCTTTTACCTACAACCGAACCCTCCAGTTGATGTGCTACTGTGCAATACTTCAAAGATCGCAGTGGGGGTGGGAGGGGATGTATAGTCGTTTTCTTATCACTCTGTGTCCATGCCAAACACACTCTTAGTCTTGGGCAGTGATGACTAATAAGTTGCTTTTATCTCCTGGAAGATCAGGGCTTGAAGGTTAAAGTGGGTTGAGGATGTCTCTCCTTTTCCCACAAACTGTGTCACACTTTCAACATGACTCATGGATGCTAAGTCATTAGCATCCTTTAGCGGGCAGGTGCTAAAGCTTTTTCTCCACCGGCAGAGCAAAGCATGGTGAGAGGCAAAGATGGGGAGAGGGAGCAGCGGACTTGAGGAACAAGTGTTAAGGGTGATTTTTGTCATCAGCTATTTTGATTTAACTCTCTTTTCCTACAGAAAGCCTGATTCAAAGTCCATCGAACCAATCCTTCGGGTTATTCCAGTGGACTTTCCAGTCAATGTACAATTAATTCATGGAACTTGTTAAGGCCAATAGCGTAACTGGATTTAAAAGAGTATTGGATAAGTTCTTAGAGGATAGGTCCATAAATGGCTATCAGTCAAGTAGGTTGGGGGACATCACCTCGGACCGTTGGGAACTAGGAGTAAATAGCAAGGAATTAATCTACTCCATTATGACCTGTTGTGTGCTTCTCCAAAGTGAGCGATCGTGGCCAATGTTGGAATCAGGATGCTGGTTTGAACGGACCATTAGTCTGACCTAGTATGGTACTTCTTGTGTTCTTATGACTTTGGGACTGATGATGTATGTCTAGTAGCACTCTAGAAATGATGGTTAGTAGTAGTGTATGGATGCAGGTTCGAACCGGCACCCTGGAGGCCCTGAGCACAGTGGCTGACTCTGTTTCACTTCCTAGTTCCTGTTTCACTTCCTGGTTCCTGTAGTGCCTTCCTGTTTTTACCTCTCATGTCCACACACGCCTTGGACTGGCTCTGCACTCCCTGAACCTACTGCGTAGTTCTTTGGGCCGGCTGGAGCCCAGCCCTTCTGACCTTCCTTCCTGGCACCCGGTCCGTTTGACCCCATTGGTGAGCCCGGCCGCTTGGAGACTGGGGCTCAGTATCTGCTTCAATGAGGGCCCAGCATCTGCTTGATGTGCCCCCTATGCGACTGCCCGGGGAACCCATCCCACCAGGCGCCAGCCTGTCATGTCCATCCTCGTATCATCTTCTCCAGCCCAGCCCAGTCCTGACTTGTCTCATTCATCCTGATCTGCACCTGCATCCGTCTGTCTGTCCCAATCTGCATCTGTCTGTCCAATTTCGGGGGCCTCGATTTAAGGCATTCATCTACTTTCAGTGGACGAAAGTAGACAATTGGTTGACTGTGATTTGGTCAAAGTCTCTTAGGCCTTCTTTACATGGCCCCCCGCGGGGGGGGGGCGGGCGGTGCGTGTGCAGTGGGTAGGCGGGGCATGCATATGGGCACACATGCATCCCCATGCACGGAGCAACCACCGTTTTCCCCAGTAGCTCCATGCATGGGGAAGAGTGGGAGGGTGTGGGGATGCGTGTTAGGCGGGAGTACGCACACACACACACACACACACTCACCGCGCATGCACGCACCACATCCTTCACACGGGCCTCTCCCACTCATGAACACACAGATTTCTGCATGCTCATGAGTGGGAGAGCCCCGTGTAAAAAGGGCCTGTGTGAGAACAGGATTTGAATTTGGGACTTCCAAGTCAGAGTCCAACATGCTATCCACTGGGCCACACTGGCTCCCCCACCCAGATGGATCTTGTGGTACCAATAGTGGAGCCACCATTACACAACCAGCATAATCCACAGAGCTCCTACAATGGGTGTTCTGCAGGAAGTGATATTGTCCAGACACCGACATCACCTTAGAACTCAAATGCTTTTTTAAACAAAATTGCCTCCAGAGTTGACAAAAGTTCAATGGCTTGCTTTCCATGAGTCACTGAAAGTGACAAGAGCCATGGTTTATTTCAGAGTGAATCTTTACCGGTTTCATTTGTGGAGTATTTTTGTGGTGCAGCTGTGAACGTGAGGTCTCTACTCCTGATAATTTCAATTTATTAACAGCAACCAGGTTTTGTGCTTCTGTAACACCTCTCACTCATGGAGCTCCAGATACCAGTGAAAGTTCCCATGAGGTAAGAGGGTATTATTCCCCTATAACCTAGAGCCGTGATTTCCATATTGTGGTCTTCAGACCACTGGAGGTCTATGAGGCTGCAGTAATCAGTCCACAGTGGGTCCAGGGAACCAGATGTAGCTACTGCAAAGTGGGCTCTTGCCCTTGCTGTCACCATGGTCACCTGCAGAGAACTGAGGAGGACTTTAAGCCATGGCCAGCTCATGGACATTATTGTCATCTCTTGACCCTTTCTTCTGCACTACAAAATGGCTGTAGAGCTGGCAGGGACCAAAACAGCCGTGGGGAGGCCACAATGAGCATGTGCTGAGGTGAGGCCATCTTGTGGTGGTCGCATGATGCCCCGCCAGAACGTGACTGGTTAACAGTGGTCTCTTGGTCTGAAACATGAGTTTGAAGGAATTCCCTACGCACTGCCACACTGGATCAGAACAATGGCCAAACTTTTGTCAGTGGCCAGCACCCCACACTTCAGAGAGAGACAACCTCTGTAACTTTCCCCTCGGCCTCCAACGTACAAGTTTTCAGATTCCCTCCACAGGCAGTGGCCTCAACTCCTCATTCCAGCTTTTTTCAGGTCCTCCGCTCTGTAACATAGACACTGTCCTGAGTGCTGTTATTCACCCTGAACTACGGTCGTGATGCAAATGGAAACGCCAGCCAGGAGCTCTGGAGGCTGGAGCTGCCATGGCACTGGGAAAGTTTAAATGTCAAGCTGCACTTAAAGGAAACAAGCTTCTAACAAACAAAATCTCGCCAGCCTGTGTGGGGGGAAAATACCCTACAGGCCGAACTTGTTTTGCTGTTGAGCGATGGTGGAAAGGAAAGAAAGCCCTAAAGAGCCATTTCCTAAAGAAGTGTTCACTCGAGGATTCATTGCAGTTGGGCCTTACTGCTGTTTTACTAGTCCTGGAGCATTCACAAAAACACAGCGCTGTACTTACGGTATTCAGGAGATGGAAAAGAAGTTTGAAAACCAGGAGTACATACCCCCATCAGTTAGTATTTCGAAGTAATCGTTCTTGTGAACAGTTATTGCTGTGACCGTGGCGACCACAGTTCAGTGATCCCATTCCCTACATCTCAGCTCCGGGGAAAATTGGTGCAGAGCAACTCTCTCTCTCCCCTCCTTCCCTCTCCCCCTCTGTCCTCGCTCGTCTCACCAACTGTCTCTCCGATATCTCCGCCTGGATGTCTCAACGCCAACTCAAACTGAACATGGCGAAAACTCAACTCCTTATCTTCCCTCCCAATCCTTCCTCTTCCTCTTCCCTGTCAATTGCCATTGACGGGGTCTCCATCCTCCCTGTCCCCCAAGCCC
>QEPC01002388.1:12245930-12273799 GCA_003113815.1 Sphenodon punctatus | reverse complement strand
CTTCTCCCTCCACTGGCTTCCCCTTCCTGAGCGTATTCTGCACAAGCTCCTCGTCTTCACTTACAAAGCCCTTCATAACCTTGCTCCCCCTACCTCTCTGCCCTGATCTCCCTCCAAACCCCTGTTCGAGCACTACGCTCCTCTCCCATCCCCTCCCTCACCCTCCCACGCCTCCCCTGCTCCTCCAACCGCCTTCGTCCCTTCTCCCTCGCTGCCCCGCACGCCTGGAACTTCCTCCCTGCCCTCGTCTGCCTTGCCCCCACCCTCCACACTTTCAAGTCTCTCCTCAAAACCCACCTCTTCCGCTCCACCTTTCCGAACTCCTGCTAATTATCCTCACCCAGGATTATCCCCTACCTTTTATCGGCAAAGTCCTAGTATTTACTGTAACCAAGTCAAGAACGTGCACCTGAGCTCTCGCGTCCTCGTGAATGTTGCATCCCTTGTCTCTCCCTCAGTTCCCCCTTCCCTGTCTCCCCTCCCTCTGTCTTTAGATTGTAAGCTCTCGGGCAGGGACCGTGTCTATTTTATTCTCTGTAAAGCACCAGGTACACTTCTGGCGCTATATATAAATGCTTATAATAATAATAATTAATAATCCTTGTTTGAATGCTGCCAAACCAAGTGGAGTAGTTCCTTCAGTTTACCTCTGTTCATTGGAATCTGGCCTGAGGCATGTCTTCCACTCTTACCACTGGGGGCAAATGCACTTCGTTGCAAGATGGGAGCCTGTGCCAGGCTGCAATCCTCCACAATTTGGAGCGGCGTATTGTGGGGCCCTCCAAGTTGTGCCACAAAGGACCATGAGAGAGCAATTCTATAGGCCTGGCCTGGCCTGGCCTCATATTTACCTGGGATCAGAACATAAGTAGTGCCATACTGCGTCAGACCCATGGTCCATCGAGCCCAGCATCCTGTCTCCAACAGCGGCCAGCTTCAGTAGTTCTGGAAGCACAAGGACAGGTCCTCTCCTGCTAACCGCTCCCATCTACTGGTAGCCAGGGGTTTAAGCCCCAACTAGTAGGCATTTATGGCTCTGTCTGCTAAGAATTTATCAAGTTTCCATTTGAAGCTAGTTACGGTACTGACTTTCACAGCCTCCTCTGGCAATGAGTTCCACAAGTGTATTGGCCGCTGAGTGAAAAAGTACTTCCTTCTGTTCGCTTTAAATCTGCTGCCTTTAACTTCAGAGAGTGTCTCCTTGTTCTCTTATTGTGACAACGGGCAAACATTCTCGATTTACTTTATCCACACCACTCATGATTTTATAAACTTCTATCATATCCCCCCTTAATCGCCTCTTCTCCAAGCTAAATAGCCCCAACGTGTTGAGCCTCTCCTCATATGGAAGTCGATCCATCCCTTCTATCTTCCCAGCCGCCCTTCTCTGAACCTTTTCCAGTTCTATGATATCTTTTCTTGAGATGGGGCAACCAGATCCGCACATAATATCCAGGTGGGGTCATACCCAAGATTTATACAGTGGCATTATGATACTTTCCCTTTTATTCTCTATTCCTTTTTCAATCAGGCCTAGCATTTCTTGGTTTGCCTTTTTGACAGCTGCCGCACACTGAGCTGCTGATTTGCCTTACCCTTATCAACATTGAATTTCATTTGCCATTTTTATTACCCCATTTAAAACTGCAAATGGGGTTGCACGGTACCCTGGAAGTTGTACAAAAGATTTATAAAACTTTTTAGCAAACCTGTATATTCATATTCCATGTATTCCTCAAGAATATGGGGTCTGTTGCGTCCCACTGGTTCATGCGCCATCTAGGGCTGTAGCGGAATGTCGCAGCGGTAGCTATTTCCGCCGGAAACAGCATTTCCACAATTAGTGGTACGACGTGGCAGAGGCTTTCATTCCGCTAGTTTCATTCCACTATTCCGCAGTTCCGCTTATTTAATTCCGCTACTTCCACAGGCTTCACAGAATAGTGGAAACATGACATTTTTGCTACTTCTGCAATTCTGCCAGTGCCACAAAATAGCGGAATAGTGGTTTTCCACAATTTTCCCACAGTTTCTGCAATTTTTCTGCAATTCCGCGATTTGCAGAATGCCGGCGGAATTAGCGGAATGTCCACAGAAAAGTTGTGGTGTGGCGCGGGCAATTCTGAAATGGCAGAACGGAATCGCGGTGCAGTAACAGCTGCTGCCGCATCAGCCCTAGCGCCACCCCCACCCCGTTCTTTTAAAAAAAACTTCAGTGAATACTAGAACATTAATGGGGTACAATGGACCCCCATTGGAATGAATAAGAAAATGAAAGCACTATATGCCCTGGGTTGTGGGGTCGTATTCGTCCCAAACACAATGTAGAATTTTGTCTGTTTTCATAATATACCATTTTCTGTGTGTACAGAAACATTTCAATACCAGTGCATTGGGGGAGGGGGTGTCAGTTACACCCCAAGTGGTTACCAACTTACAACTTTGCTTTATCTTTGGATTCTTTACACAGCAGTTAACCCTTTCATAGTGTGAAGCTTCCATTATGGTTTTTTACTTGCAAGGTTGTGTCGGGGGGAAAAAGCCACGTTTGGCTGAAGGGGTCATTTCAACCCCTCGGCAGCCGGCTCTTGAAAGGCAGATGAGCTTCTAATAGCTCCGGCTATTGGCATGCAGACAAGTTGTCTCATGGTGAGTTATCACCTACTTTATCTTTGCTTGCTTATGAATGGTGAGAACATTGAGATGTTAACACTTATCACCTAGAAATTATCTCATTTGCGTATGAATTTGCTGCCCCTGACCCAAGGAAATCTATTCAAGTCTATATTTATTCCTTTGTAATGTTCAATACTTAGTTGAAAATGTTCTTACTTTTGTAGTTTCTGTACATCTTATGTTCCAAAAATGCAGGGTGGGTGGGAGTGTGTGAATAATTCAAACCAGTACCATTACTGATGGAATTTTATTGATAACAGTGGAGGTCTTTAATAACTCCATAGGCTTTCATGTTGACCATATATTTCTGTTCCAAAAAACCAAATTTAAATGTTTATGTTAAACTGGAGTCATTTTAAAATCAATCATATTTATACTTTTAAAGTGTGATTTAATTGGGGTGTATCCTACCCCAGGAGCAGGATAATACAGAAGGCTTTAGAGAGTATTAGGGATAACTTAGTTGTGCGAGATCCCTCTGTAGTTCCTCACGGTCTGCCTAGGTCTTAACTACCTTGAATAATTTGGTGTCCATCTGTAAATTTAGCCACCTCACTCTTTACCTCATTTTCCAGAGCATTCATGAAATATGTTAAACACAGTACTGGTCCCAGTACTGACCCCTGAGGCACCCCATTATTTACCTCTCTCCAACTTCAAAAATGACCATTTATTCCTACCTTCGCTATCTTTAACTAGCTACCGATCCATGACAGGACTCGTCCTCTTATTCCATGGCTACTTAATTTGCTCAAGGGTCTCTGGAAAGGATATTTGGATTTTTAAAAAATCCAAATATACTGTATCAAGTCAACTGGATCACCCCTATCCACGTGGTTATTAACAATCACATACAATTCTAATAGATTAGTGACGCATGACTTCCCTTTGCTAATGGTTTTTACCCATCAAATCATGCTGGCCAATATGCCTACTAATTCTGTTTTTAAACATGGGGTGTTTTTAGACAAGCACCTCCCCACCCATTACCCATCGATCACCCACTCAGCATGCACATTGAAAGGCTGCATTGGCGCCCTATGCAGCCCTGCAACATGCATGATGGGTAGGGAGGCAGCGGCACTTGTGAAAAGACACCCATGGTCTCCACCAGTTTCCCCAGTACTGATGTCAGGCTTACCGGTCTGTAGTTTCAAGGATCACCTCTGGAGTCCTGCTTAACATTAGGGTTAGCTTTGCTAACCTTCAATCCTCTGGAACAGAGGAGGATTACATTGATAAGTTACGTACTAGTGATAGAAGCTCAGCAATTTCAAATTTGAGTTCTTTCAGCACTCTTGAACGAATACCATCAGGGCCAGGTGCAGGGCCGCCCTTAGTGTATGCGGGGCCCAGGGCGGGGAACAAAGATGGGGCCCTTTTTCTTCTGCTGGCAGCAAAGCCTAGGGGCACTCCCCGGCTCCGGGCTCAGGGAGGGCATTCCCCTCCGCCCATCCCCAAACTTGAGCGGCCATCGGATCACTTACCTGATCCGCCACTGCCTCCGTAGGCCTGGGCCCCACACCGGGCTTGGCGCCTCTGGGGAGGAGAACAGGACCGGCACCCCAAGCAGTGTCTCTGGGGAGGAGACATGCTAGGGAAGTTTCTTCTCCAGTGTGACAGGATCTATCTGAGGCGAATGACCCTCTCCAGAGACCAGCTGCTGAGGTACCAGCAGGAGAGGTTCAGCATGAGGGAGCCTGGGAGGGAGGGACTGTGGTTGGGTGTGGCCATGCCGAAAGGGCATTCTGCAGGGGCACTCCAGAGGCTTCCTCCTTTCTTGGAGGGGCCTTATTCAGTATAACTTAAGGAGATGGGGGGCACAGGCCACAGGTTCCCCACCAGGCTCTGCTCTACGACTTCATTTCCCAAGAGAGAACAGAGAGTGTTGGAGGGAGACGCATCTCGAGTTAGACGTTCTGACTCACGCCTACATTTTCGCTCGTATGGCCCCATAATATAATCCTGTGATGCCAGACAAAGACCAAGGCTTGTGAAGCGTATTGATCAGGATTAGAATCCTAGGTGAATGTAACCTGGGTCTGTGGCTCCGGAAGAATGTGGAGCTGGAGATCGAGCTTTGGGCCCACACACAGATCTGAAGCAACAGGTGCGGGAGGGAGGGCCAGGTGTGCTCCGCAGTGGAAGTAGGGTAATCCCCTCCCCCCACCCCCACCTCATGGGAGGGACGACTGCCGTGATACAGTCACCCCTCCCAATATTTCCAGTGGCCAAAGAGGGACAAGAACCGGCGCCTCAGCCAATAAGCTCCACCCCTTAGTGACTAAGCCCTGCCCCCTCTCACACTTACATGCGCGCACACACCTTCCAGCATCCCAAGTCCATAAAGACGGACAGATTCTCTCCTTCTTCTCATTCCCCTTAGTTTGCCATTCTCCCATCTCTCTCATTGTCCTCTCAAGAGCTTTTCCTGGGAGGCCAACAAACGTGTGTGCCCCACCTCCTTTGAAATAACGCTACCCACCACCTTGAGCACAACACTATTCCCTACACCCCCCTCACCCCCCGCTACAAGATGAACATGTGGAAAAATCCAAGGGAAAAGACCTTAACACGATGTGATTCCCCTACCTCTCTGTGTGACCTCTCTGTGCCCACCTGCTGCTCAGTCAGGCACCGCAGCAGCATTAAATATGCTCCCCCTGCTGCCTGGCTGTCTTGGCCAGGGGAAATGAGGGCGAGGCAGAGGCCCTGCCTCTCCCTCATTTCCCCTGGCGGAGAGACTGACGGGGGGGGGTACCCACAGAGTGAGGGAGAGGTGGGGCCTCTGTTTCTCCCTCACTTCCGCCGGACATGAGGGAGAAGCAGAGACCCCGCCTCTCCCTCATGTCGCGGGTCCCCTCCGCTGCCTGGCTGTTTCGGCCAGGGGAAATGAGGGAGAGTCAGAGGCCCCGCCTCTGCCACATTTCTCCTGGCCAAGACTGTGACAGGCAGCGGAGGGGGGGACACAGATTGTGGGAGAGGCAGGGCCTCTGCCTCTCCCTCACTCCTGCTGGCCCCCGCTGCTTCCTATAAGTCGGAGTTGGCCGGGGTCCCCGCGCCAGGGGTCCCCAGTTCCTGGCCACTGTCAGGCCGGGAGCTGGGGACCCTGTATGCTGGGGGCCCCCAGGAGTGCGGCCCGGGGCAGCCGCCCCAAGCCGAGCTGCAGTGGGGCCGGCCCTGGCCAGGTGATTTGCTACTGTTTAAATTATCAGTATGCAATAAAGCCTCTTTTGGCGTGATGCTAATTTCAGATAATTCCTCAGACCCCCTCACCAACAGAAAATAGCTCTGGTGTGGGTGTCGCCCCAACATCCTCTGCAGTAAAAACTGATGCAAAGAACCGATTCAGTCTCTTAGCAATGGCCTTGTCATCTCTGAGCTCCCCCTCTGTTCCCTGATCATCTAGCAGACCCACTGCCTCTCTAGCAGGTTTCTTGCCTCTGATGTACTGGAAGAAATATTTCTGGATGTTCAACTACCTCAGGAAATAATCGCCTAGTCCAGCCTATGTTAGGGCCCTTTGGATTAACCTTGTGTGTTTTGGGAACACTCCCTCAGATTCCCATAAGGGTTATTTAGCCAGGGATTAACCTTTCACACAAACATGCTTTCATCAGCCTTCAGACCCTTCAGGTATCTTACCCCCTGGGCTGCAATGACCCTACAACACATTCCTGCTCTGCCCCACTAGGCCCCTTCCATCTCCCCATCTTCCCTTTACTGCCTGTGACTAAGTGAAAATGAGATGATCGTGACATGCCTTATTGCTTTTCATTTGCGCTGGGTTCATTTGGTGATAAAGTTAAAGAGAAGGGAAATGGTGCTTCCCAGAACAAAAGGTCGTCTGTTCCCACCCCGCACCCTGGGGAATTTTACTCTTCCCCTCACTCCCATCCCTTTAAATAAAGAACAGTAAGACCCTTCTATCTGCGATGTAGAGGGGGAAAATTAAACTCCCAGGCCTTTCCTGTGGCTTGTCTTTCTTGTGCAATAGCCTGTTTTGTAACGTTCTGCTAGCCCCCCAATTATTTGTTGATTACTTTAATACTTACAAAAATCTCGATTGAGTAGCTGTCGTGTGTTTGTGTGCAGTAGGTTTTATTATTTGTTGGGCATTTCTTTTCTTTTTTTTCAAAAATCTGACATGGAACCAACACATGTTGCCTGAATAATTTGAATCCCAACCAGACGCAGCTGTGGGTTCTGTTTTTCCTTCTTGCCTTGATCTCTGCGTTCCCTTCTCCCACCCACTGTAATTCGGGAGCTGACATTTTTATTAGGTATAACGGGGCAAAGAGATTTTGGCAGTTTGGACATTTAGGGCCCCAAATGAAGAAACATTCCTGTTTTTTGTGGGATTTAATAATTGAACCCTCCCCTCGTCACAAAAAACTGAAAAAAAGAGGCTGTATCATATAATGCAACAAAAGGGTCAATCTTGAAAGGAGCATTTCTAAATTGTGGTCCAGGAATGGCTTGAAAAATGGTCACAGAGAGAGGTAGGGGAATCGCATCGTGTTAAGGTCTTTTCCCTTGGATTTTTCCACATGTTCATCTTGTAGCGGGGGGTGAGGGGGGTGTAGGGAATAGTGTTGTGCTCAAGGTGGTGGGTAGCGTTATTTCAAAGGAGGTGGGGCACACACGTTTGGTGGCCTCCCAGGAAAAGCTCTTGAGAGGACAATGGGGGAGATGGCAGAATGACAAACTAAGGGGAATAAGAAGAAGGAGAGAATCTGTCCCTATATGGACTTGGGATGCTGGAAAGTGTGTGCGCGCATGTAAGTGTGAGAGGGGGCAGGGCTTAGTCACTAAGGGGTGGAGCTTATTGGCTGAGGGGCCGGTTCTTGTCCCTCTTTGGCCACTGGAAATATTGGGAGGGGTGACTGTATCACGGCAGTCGTCCCTCCCGTGAGGTGGCGTGGGGGGAGGGGATTAGCCTACTTCCACTGAGGAACACACCTGGCCCTCCCTCCCGCACCTGTTGCTTCAGATCTGTGTGTGGGCCCAAAGCTCGATCTGCAGCTCCACGTTCTTCCGGAGCCACAGACCCAGGTTGCAATCACCTAGGATTCTAATCCTGATCAATAAGCTTCACATGCCTTGGTCTTTGTCTGGCATCACAGGATTATATTATGGGGCCACACGAGCGAAAATGTAGGCGTGAGTCAGAACGTCTAACTCGAGATGCGTCTCCCTCCAACACCCTCTGTTCTCTCTTGGGAAATGAAGTCGTAGAGCAGAGCCTGGTGGGGAACCTGTGGCCTGTGCCCCCCATCTCCTTAACCTATACTCAATAAGGCCCCTCCAAGAAAGGAGGAAGCCTCTGGAGTGCCCCTGCAGAATGCCCTTTCGGCATGGCCACACCCAACCACAGTCCCTCCCCACACGCCCCTGTGGGACAATCCAGCCCATGGTGATTTGGGCCCTTGCAGAGCTGGGAGGAGATGATGCCCCGCCCCTGACACAGAGTAGGAGAGAAGGGATCGAGCAACTAAGACTACAAGAGGATTGAAGGAAAGCCTAGGATTTGTTCTGCAACTGGAGTGGCCAGACTGACGGTGCGCTCCATCCACTGCTTGATCCAGGAATCAGTCTCAGGTGATCTACCAGGTAGGGAACACTTATGAAAAATACATGTTGCAGGCTTAGGCACCAATGGAAGGCCCTGCAACATGTATTTTTCATAAGTGTTCCTTAAAAATTTGCATCAGTGGCCACCCTGCTCCCAGGCTCCCTTATGCTGACCCCAGGTCAGAACCTCTCCTGCCGGCACCTCAGCAGCTGGTCTCCGGAGAGGATAATTCACCTCAGAGAGAGCCTGTCACACTGGAGAAGTCTCCTCCCCAGAGACACTGCTTGGGGTGCCGGTCCCGCTCTCCTCCCCAGAGGTCATCTCTGAGAGGCTGGTGTGACAGGGTCACTAGAGTCCCTGCAGAAGCAGGCATGTGGGGCCAGGTAAGTTCCTGCAGGATTCAACCCTGCAATAGTAGAACACTGGACCTTTTAAGGGCCAGTGATTAGGTAGCTGGGTGAGTTGTGCACTCACCTAGGCTGAGGGGGGGTGGGGGTCAGCTGGAGCTGGTTGAGATGTGTTCAAGCCAGCCCTAAAGCCTGAAAAGACTAGTCAGTTGCAGAGGAGGACCAGGGAGAGCCAGGAGCCAGGAGGGACTTTGCCTCACAAGGGCTGAGTCAGTCCGCAGCACAAAGCTGCCCCTGGAAGGAACCTGTCTGTGGAGGGACTATTGAAGCCAGGGGGGCTGGGGAGCAGGTGCCCATATAAAGAAGTAGAGTAGATGGGAATTATTTTATTATTTATTTTAAGCATTTCTTAGTCGCCCCATATGCCTACGGCATCTCGGGACGACGTACAATTTAATAAAAACAATTCAATAAAATATTTTTGAAAAAACAGCACACAATTTAAAACCGGGTTAGGACAAATAAATTTAAATTAAAATAAGGATAGGGAGGAGCTAAAAACCCTAAACCCCCCTCCCCAAAGGCCTGGGCGAACAGCCAGGTTTTACAAGCCCGCTGGAATGTTAAAAGGTTTGGGGCCAGGTGAGCTTCCTCCGGGAGGGAATTCCACAGATGCGGCCAGGCCACCGAGAATGCCCTCTCCGTTGTGGCCCCCCGCTTAACAANCTTATGAACAATACATGTTGCAGGCTTAGGCACCAATGGAAGGCCCTGCAACATGTATTTTTCATAAGTGTTCCTTAAAAATTTGCATCAGTGGCCACCCTGCTCCCAGGCTCCCTTATGCTGACCCCAGGTCAGAACCTCTCCTGCCGGCACCTCAGCAGCTGGTCTCCGGAGAGGATAATTCACCTCAGAGAGAGCCTGTCACACTGGAGAAGTCTCCTCCCCAGAGACACTGCTTGGGGTGCCGGTCCCGCTCTCCTCCCCAGAGGTCATCTCTGAGAGGCTGGTGTGACAGGGTCACTAGAGTCCCTGCAGAAGCAGGCATGTGGGGCCAGGTAAGTTCCTGCAGGATTCAACCCTGCAATAGTAGAACACTGGACCTTTTAAGGGCCAGTGATTAGGTAGCTGGGTGAGTTGTGCACTCACCTAGGCTGAGGGGGGGTGGGGGTCAGCTGGAGCTGGTTGAGATGTGTTCAAGCCAGCCCTAAAGCCTGAAAAGACTAGTCAGTTGCAGAGGAGGACCAGGGAGAGCCAGGAGCCAGGAGGGACTTTGCCTCACAAGGGCTGAGTCAGTCCGCAGCACAAAGCTGCCCCTGGAAGGAACCTGTCTGTGGAGGGACTATTGAAGCCAGGGGGGCTGGGGAGCAGGTGCCCATATAAAGAAGTAGAGTAGATGGGAATTATTTTATTATTTATTTTAAGCATTTCTTAGTCGCCCCATATGCCTACGGCATCTCGGGACGACGTACAATTTAATAAAAACAATTCAATAAAATATTTTTGAAAAAACAGCACACAATTTAAAACCGGGTTAGGACAAATAAATTTAAATTAAAATAAGGATAGGGAGGAGCTAAAAACCCTAAACCCCCCTCCCCAAAGGCCTGGGCGAACAGCCAGGTTTTACAAGCCCGCTGGAATGTTAAAAGGTTTGGCCCCCCGCTTAACAAGGGGGACCTCCAAGAAGGCACCCCCGGCCGACCGCAGGAGCCGCTCTGGGGTGTGGAGGGCAAGGCGGTCCCTGAGGATCCTGAGGACAGGGAAGAGCCTGGCTGGAGGGAACCGAGCCAGCAGGGCCTATGGATGAGAGACCGTGGGATGGTACGCCTGGCTGGGAGGGATTGTGCCGGGCCTGGGCCTACTGTATAGGCACCCACCGCAAGACTGTCTGAATGGGACTGTTTCTAGAGCTATTGGTAATGCTGAATCACTGTAAATAAAGGACACTTTGGACGAAAGATCCCGTGTGGGCCCGCATCACTGGGAACCGGAACCTGTAAAGACATAGTCGGTCTCCCTCCTCACACCGTGATCTACTGGAGACCAGCTTGGGATCTACCAGTAGACTGCAGTCTTCCTCTTGACCGCCTCTGCTCTGGAGGAAGCGAGGTGTGCCAGTGCTTAGTATATTACTGCCGCTTTGGGAAAAGGATCGCGTATACACCAGCCACAGAGTAGAATAGGTTCATAAATGGCCATTAGTCAAGTTGGTCAGAGACTGAGACCTCTGACTGTTGAGGGATAGGAGCGAATGGCAGGGAATATAGTCAAGTCCGCAACTGAAGGTGGCTGCTGTTGGAGACAGGATGCTGGGTTAGATGGATCATTAGTCTGACCCAGTATGACATTTCTTCTGATATGAAGAAAGAACAAGCTTTTTAGTACATACACAGGGTAGAGTAACATCTTCCCCATCTTAACATGATTATTCCAGTGCTTCCCCTAGGAATGGATCTGCTGCTGGGTGCTTTGTACAGTCCAGTGTTGCAAAAAATTGGCTTTTTTAAGCATAGCGGTTCCAGACAATGCCCTCCTCTGTGAGACTTGCACAGGTAGTCTAGTGACTCGAGGTTTCCTCCTGTTTGTTTTTTAAGGCAGGGGCGATGGATGCCATGACGCAGTTCAGACGGCTGCCGTATGCTGGGCAGCTCCTTCTCCTCCTGTCCAAAACTATACGAGGAGAGAGCTTGCAGGGCTCGCTTTCTGAGGTGTAGCGGATGGTTTTACAGCAGGACCTGGCAGGCTCCATGGGATAAATGTGCTCCTGTGTCTCTCAAAGAGCCAGCAGTTCTGATGCATGAAGGCAATGCAGATGGGATTATTTGAATGTCATAGATGAAAGAATGCTACTGATTTACATTGATGATCATCTTCCTTCCTCCTCCTTGCCAGTAATGATGGAAGCAGTTGGCGATACAATCAGCAATAGAAGCTTGGATCTGAAGGTATTTAAAGAGGGCTAAGTCTGCAGGGGACTGGGACAGAGGAGAGGAGGAAGGGTAAACTTGCAACTCTTCCACCAGTGAGATACAGCTACTGAGCCCCCACACCTCCCTGTGGTTTGCGTGTCCAGGTATTTAAAGTGAGTCTCCAGGCAGCTACCTGTGGTCACCACCCATAAGGTGGCCGTTCAGCAGCATTTGGGGGCGTGGGACTAGACGCCTTACGTTGCACAGAAGTGACTTTTACCTGGCTCTGGAAGAGCCCCCGTGTACCTAACCTCTCCCTGACTTTATTTTATACAGTTATTTAATTTGGGGATTTTAAGGAAGGAAGGAAGGAAGGGTCTGACTTTTTCTTGCAGGTAGAAGCCACTTTTCAGTGCCCGACTCTTAAGACACAAACCACCACAACAGATTTCACTGTGAACGGGCCATCTCATGCCCCATACGTAGCCACATTTCGGAAACAAATTGATGCAACATTTGAAGTGCAGAAGGAAGGACAGAAACTCTCCTGTTTATTATTCTGCTTAGTTTCTCGTCATTGCATCTCCCCATTGACTTCTTCAGGGTTTTTCCTAGGAAGCAACCAGAAAATCAGTGCCTGAGGCATCTTTTTGTTTTTCTCTTCTGAAAGAGGGACGGTAAGATTCAGCAAGCAAAGAGGGACCACTACTTATGTCTATAGCACGCTACTAGGTGTATGCAGCACTTTACTGCCACAGACTTTCAAACTAGACAAGTCCCTGCCCAGAAGGTTTACAATCTAAGTTGGACAAGGGTGAGAGGAATACAGGGTGAGACAGACACACACACACACTCCCATTTTACAGATGGTGAACTGAGGCTGAGAGGTTGGGACTTGCCCAAGGCCAACCAGTCAGTTCATGGCTAGGATGAGATTCAAACCCTGGTTTCCCAGGTCGCAGTCCAGCACCTTATCCACTACAATACATTGGTTATCTTAAGTAAGGACTCTTGAGAGGTATGCTAATGGGCTTCAATGGCCTGGAGCCCCAGATGAGGAGTGTAACAGTGGCACCGCTAGCTAAGGGAGCCTGGCCTTTTAAGGAGGGTAACAACAGCCTGGGAGATGTAGGTGCTGAGGTAGCACAGGCTAGAGCCCTAATACGCCTCAGCTGGACTAGCCTCCCCGAGCCTGAGAACTGAGTGGTTAATATTACAGGACAGGTGATCCTGGGCATGGCTGAGCCAGTCCAGAGGCTAAAAGTCCCTCCCAGAGGAAGCTCACCTGGCCCCGGGTGTGATGGCCTTTCGTCGAGCCTGTAAGGCCTGGCTGTTCACCCAGGTCTTCGGAGGGGAGGGGAGGGTGGTATGGTAGGGAGGGGGAATGTTTGGGGGGGTAGTTTTTAGATTATTTATACTGTTGTTTTATGTATTTTACTGTTGTTTTAGTGTTGTGAGCCGCCCCGAGATACCATGGGCATGAGGGGGCGGCCAATAAATGTGAAGAAATAAATAAAAGAAATAAATAAAAGGCTGAGCCTGCTGTTCAGTGGGAGAGGCTGGTTGGGGAGGATAGAGTCAGGCTGCCTCTTGGCTGGCTCCTAGCAAAGCCTGTTGTAAGAGACTAAGAAACTGGGGGCAGTAGCTGAGCTTGGGAGAGCTCTTCCTCATTGGACTAAGGTAGCGAAGCAGCCAGAGGGGGCTGCCCAATGGAGACTAGCTTCAGGAGAGACTGGGCCTGGCTGAAGGACTGAATCTTGCCTACCGGAGATAATGTAAGGAACTAAATGGGCCTGTAGTGGAAGACACCCGGGATCATATGGCTGTATATGAAGATGTGTCTGTATATATATGGTAACAGACTGGAGCAGAGTGTAAAGAAAGAAATCTGTAAGCGAGGATCCTGTCTGGGTCTTTGAAGGGCTGGATCCGGAAAGTACTTACCCCAGAGTCCCTGGCCCTGTTACATTTTGGTGGAGAATGCAGGCACACCCCACTGGTTGCTAGTAAGCAACAGTCAAAAAGGGAGGTGTCTCACTCCAAAGGGTAACAGGAATGATCAGGGGAGGATTGTGCCCTTGCCACCTGAAGATCAGGTTGGGCTAGGTAGAAGGAGGATTGCGACCCGCAGGTCCTTGAGTCGGGCTGACTGCATGGTACAGAGCCTCACGGATGGGATTGAGGCTGGAATGGAAATGGAGATACTTGTGTTCGTGGAGCAAGACTCTCTGCAATTCTAATGGAGGTTGGTGCAGGAGTTCCAGGAACACTTGTGGGGTTCCCTGGGGGGAGGCAAGGGCCATGGAGGGCTCTGCCTCTGATGCTGGCTACAGGAGGAACCATGCCTGACCAGCAGAGACAGAAGAAAGACTCTATTTGAGGAACACTGGTAAACTGAGGAATTGTGCCTAGTCAGAAGGAGAAGTTTACCTGTCTTGGGAGGGACTGTACCAAGCCAAGGAAGGATGGACTATGTATGGTGACGGACTGTGCACTATATAAATAAAAGACTTGGAAGGCAAAGATCCCATGTGGTCCTGAGTTCTTGGGGGGGTGGGGGCGGCTGAATCCTGCAAATACTTACCATTCAAAGTAAGTACTGGGGTAATGATAACTGAGTTTGGAAGAGCTGTGTGGATCAGGTGACCAGGAAGCCCTGGCATACAAAGAGGGTCTGGGAGCTTGCTAGGGAGGCCACTCAGGCAGTCTAGAGAAGGAGGTAAAGAGTTGTCTCCCAGCCTTGGAAGGGCCTGTCGGACGTTCCTTGTTGAAACAGGATTGTAAATAACGGACTGAAGAGGCTTGAGTTTGTGGGGAGACTGAGTGTAATAAAGTCACTGACAGAGGCGAACTGGGAGTGTCTGGTGCCTAATTTCTTTAGGAAATTGAGGCACAGACCAGATCAGCTGTGTCAGGACAGAGTGAACTGCTTCCAGCATCAGCCTTTGACAGACCAAGAAGAGAACAGGCTCCTCCCCCTCCAGTGAGTTGGCTGAAGACCAAGCCTCCATTTTCCCCCTCCCAGATTTTTCTCGAGTGCTCATTGCTTTTTCACCTGGACGTAAACCAAATGAAAAGCTAAGGCAGGAAGGAGCTCATGATGTTGCTTTAATTATCACTGTCTCGCTCCCTGGAGTGGAGGATTATTGAATTAGAGAGATGGCTCTGCACTAGGGCACGTCTCCAACTATTCCACCTTGTCAATGCCTTCATGCCACAGGCTGCGCCAGCCCTCTGCTTTCATTGATTTCTCCCTCCACCATCTCCTCCCCCATCAGCAGGATTATGTCATATGGAAGGTGGGGGGAATGAGATGCTTCCCTTTATGACAAAGAATAATGCTGCGCAGAGCCACCTGCAGAATTAAATTCAGGGGGTGCAGGGAGCAGGAGATTCCCCTTGCTGCATCCTTTTCAGATGTGACCACGCTCCTTTCCCAAGTGCTGTGATATCACAATTCTTGAGAAAGGGGGTGTGGCTCTGTCAGAAAGGGGCAGGACTCCTTTTACCCCCGCCCCTTTTTACAAAGCCACACCCCTTTCCAACTGTTGTGATGTCATGGTGCTCAGAAAGGAGGTGTGGCCATGTTGGAAGGGGATGGGGGAGCCCCTTCACCTCATTCCCTCCCCCTGCACCAAAGGCTCAGAGGGGGTGTGGCCAGGCAATCAGGGAGTGCAACCACACCCTCTTAGCCCCTTCTTCTGGTACCCATGTGCGCAGCCCCTGTATTGGCAGCCACCTCAAGGATAACAAAAACACATTTAAAACTGCAGCATCCTTGAAAGGAGGTAGCGGATACGTAGAGACTGCTACGTATTGTCGAGTACTAATTGTACCCGATTACTGCCTGCTGGTTACCCGATGTCCTGGTTTCTCAATTTCTAGTGCCAGAATACTAACTTCTGGTACTGATTTTTCTGAGTTTCCATCCCAGTTTCTCAAGCTTCCATTCCAATTTTTGCTATTTTCCTGTACTGATTTACTGATTGCAGATCAGCACCGATCATTTCTCATTTTGGGGGGTTAATCGGGTACCCGATCAGCACTCGGGTAACTTGCCGAGTACCCAATACTTGTGCGTATTTCCATGGGCAATAAATCAGGTACCCATTTCCGCTCTGGTGATGAGTAGGGCTGAAAGCTACCCTCTCTGTTCTCACAAATCTCAACAAGAACTGGGTCCTCGCTGAGATTTACAAGAACAAGAATGGGTCGAGAATCAGCCAATTCTTGACTCGTTCTCACAAGAATCTTGCGCAGCGAAAACCCAGCTCTGCAAATGCGCAAAATGGCCACCCTGGCCATTCTGCACACGGGCAGCCCCTGGTGGCCATTTTATGCACGTGCAGAGCATTTTTAGGGTCTCGAGAACCTCACGAGATTCTTGATAGCCCTCCAACAATGTCGGGGGCTGCATAGGCTATGGTGGCCATTTTCTGAATAGCATTTTTGAAAATCTCGCAAGTCTTTCAGTACTTGAGGGGTCGGAACTGGATCCAGGTAAGGCCCAGATCAAGGCACTGGGAAGGGGCCAAATAAAACTAGCCACCACCTGCAATTGGCCTCAGAGCTGAGGTTTCCCACCCCTTTGTAGCAATGGCATTGTGCCTGTCACTGAGCAACCATTAATCAGAGACAGATTCATACCCCATGGGCCTTTTCATTTAGGATGCAGACAGACGGGGAGACAAGGAAGAAGAGGGGAGCATCGGAAAGACAGGGAGAAATTCCCCAAGTTGGAAAGTTGTAGGTGTGCATGCTTAGCTTAGTTACAGGAGAGAAGAGAATTTGGAATAGAATTCAGTTGAGTGGATTGGGCCCAGTCTTGCATTCCCTTCTCCTTTCATTATTTGGGTCCTTCTAGATGAGCCCAGCTTCATGTTTGCGTATAACTTTGCCAGGAAGGCTCGGCGCATCCGAACAGGGTTTGACCGTTGAGCATGGATTTCAGAGACAGACTGAAGGGCATCCTCAAGTGAACTCCTTACATCAGCAAAACAATAAACAAAGCAGATCAGCCATCCTCAGCACTGCCTGAGTGGGAACGAGCAGGTTGGTTTGATCGCTAGCGGAGCCGCTCGGTCGTGGACTGCTAGGGGAACCGGTCTCGATGCTGAGGCATCTGCAGTGCCGCGAAATCAACTGCCTTTTTACAGATGGTGCCAGCGCCCACCCACAGCAAGTGGAGCAGGGGTTACAGATTATTTCCTGCAAGCCCCCAGAGGACAAGACTGCCGCAGCTGTACTCGGAGGACTAAAAAAGAGAAATCCAAAACTTTTCTGCCAGGTACCCACAGCTTGGGATAGTTAATGTGACAAATTTGTATTGGCAGATTCCATTATTTATTATTATTTATTTATTTTAATAATAAATAATGAATGCAAACTAGGCAACAACCACCCAGCTTGAATACCGGTCCATTCCTTCCCCTTGTGAACATTGCTGTGAAGACATGGGCTCCAGGCAGAATTACTGGCCCTCCTGGGTGTGATCCTTTGTCTCTGGGTTTTGACTCCTCATCTCCACGTTCCAGATGAAGCCCCTATTGCCACAGGCTACCTGGAGCACAGGGGGAATTTTTCAGAAGAGGGCGGAGTCATCTCAGAAAGGGGTGGGATAGCTCACTTCCTTTTTGACAAGGGCCCTCCTCCTTCAGAGTATCATGATGACCATATTGTCCTTAGTCCCACCCCTGTCAATGTGGTGCCACCCCTTTCCCAGGTCAGCGCTTCAGGAAAAGTGGCAACTCTCGTTCTGGACCCAGTCAAATTGGCCTTGGTTCTCAGAGGTGTTGAGCACCCACAATTCTCTGCTGAAGTTCATGGAAATGTTGTTCTAGTCTGAAAAGCAAGACACTTCCCTGTTTGGGGGTTTTAATGTCCCATTAGTAGAGGCTAATTTGACCTTCCGGCGTACACAGAGGCCTTGGCATTCGCGCCGGGAATTTCTGCCACAAACATACCTTACAAATACTCCGGTTGTGCCTCTAAGCCAAGGTAGATGGTGTTACACGTTAATTCAAACCATGGTCTGGTGTTTAAGGGGAGCAGTTGGTGAGGTCAGGCTCATGTCCTCATTATTATTGTTATTTACGTATTATTTATTTGTTGTTTATAATGGGATGTAGCTAGGTTGGAATGGGCACAGGTGCAAGAAATGGACTTCCCCCATCACTAGGGCTGTAGCAGAATGTCACAGCGGTAGCTAATTCCGCCGGAAACAGTGTTTCCGCAATTAGTGGTACGGCGTGGCAGAGGCTTTCATTCCGCTACTTCCGCAGTTCCGCTAATTTCATTCCGCTACTTCCACAGGTTTCGCAAAATAGTGGAAACATGACATTTTCGCTACTTCTGCCATTCCGCCAGCGCCACAAAATAGCGGAACAGCGGTTTTCCGACAGTTTCCACAATTTTTCCGCAATTCCGCAATTTGCCCCTCCGGTTGCTGCACCTGAGCTCTGCCTTATGCCACTGCCTGTGCTTGCTCCATCCTGTGCCACCCACATACACCACATGCTGCAGGCACTTCTGCTCAGCTCCATCTGCGCTCGGCTGTGCCACAACAGGACAGGATTTGGGCCCCACCCCAATTTGGGCCCCAGGACAAATGTCCCTCCTATCCCTATGATAATGACACCCTTGATTTCTACAGCACCAGCAATGTGCCTGTCACTGAACAGTCATGACTAGAGTCAGGTCCTGCCCTGAGGGGCTTACAGTCTAGGACGGGCAGAGGAGGAGGAGAATGTAAGGAGGGACAGGGAGACATTCATGAAGGGGAGACGTCGCAGATGCACATGCTTTGCTCAGTTTCAAGGGGAGGAGGGGGATCCTGGAGGATAAGGCAGTGTAGGGAGAAGCAACGGGGAGCAGGTTGGGGGAGAAGCCTGATGAGAGAAGTGGGGTTTTAGGAGGGATTGGAAGGTCGGAGTGAATGTGCTCAGGGAGGAAGTTCTAGGAATAGGAAGCCACATGGTCAAAGGGGCAGAGATGGTGTGGGGAGCAGGAAACTCTAAGGTGGGTGTGGGTGGTGCCGTGGTGGCAAGGCCAAACTGGATTTTAGCACCCGAGGGCAACTCAGGCTGCGCCCCCAAGCTCTGGTGTGCGCATAGGCTGCCATCTGAGGCAGGGGGGGAGACAATGGCTGGGCCCAGAAGCAGAGTCTCTTCCTCTGCGCTCGCCACCACCGCCGAGCGTGTTTGTGGGGCCTCGGGGGCAGAACGGCGCTTCGCCAAGCGGCGCAAGTGAGGCAGTGCAGTTGCAGCAGCAGGGGTTGGGACCAGACGGGCACAAGCTAAGAACAGAAGCCCCCCAAGCCCACAATCTTCTGCCCCCCAAAGATCTACTGCCCTAGGCAGGTGCTTATGTTGCTTACCCCTAAGTCCAGCCCTGGGTGGTGGAGGAGGAACATAAGGAGTAAGGATGTCAGTTTGCTTGGACTTTTTGGTATGTTTAGCTTCATTGCACCTCAGAAGGCTTGCGGTTACCCTGGAGTAATTATTGGAGAATCCACACAACCTACTGCATCCTTGCCCATGACCCCACGCTTAACTAACCTGGTTTCTCCGTCCGTCAGCATTTATTGTTAATGTTGCAGATGTCACAATTTTTAAACAACAAAACATTCAAACAAGAAAATGTTTAACATAAAAGATGTAAGTACAATAATTTACATAAGAAAAGAATAATTAAAACAGGCTATAACATGACTGGATAAAATTAGACAAGTTCGCTTCTTGTCCTGTTTGCATTTAAGGCAAACATAGCAGCAACTGAACGGATGACCTATTTGGGCTTGTTACTGAGAAGGAGTTTCAGGCCAATCTACAAACTTATGACTTGGAGGCCATGAAAGTGTATTCTTCCTCCAAAACTAATTTCAGGAGCGTATCTTCTGTCTGAAGATGAAAAAAGTGCCAGTATTTGAATCTATGCCAGGTAGCAAGGTTGTGTTAGGGAATCAGGCCTTAACAAGATGCCAGGAGTAGTAGCAGATAGGTTCAATAAAGGCTTCATAAAATAGCTTTGAATTGTATCTAGTTTAGCCCCCAGGTTTGTATTCCAGAGTTCTGCCCCCCACACATACTTGGAGATAAAACTGTTGCTTTAGACTTTCAAGGCAGAAGGAATGAGATAAACCCGTCCACCCCCCCACCTCCACCCCCCATTCTGTTTGTAAAATCACAGCATTCCGGATGGTTTGCCTGGTTTTGGTTATTGTGGCAGTGATATGATCATTCCAGGAACCACAGGCAGAAAACTGAAGCCCCAAGTAGGAAAAGGAACTAACCTGTTCAGTATCATCATTGCCATCTAGTTTCCATCTGTAAACTGATCTGGTCCTTCCACAAAACCATCACTTTAGTTTTTTAATCTCAAACTTTTTTGAATGGGGGAGGCGAGTTCTTGATTCCAAGCAGGGCTGAGCTACCCCTGAATTGTGGAACTGTGTGAATGCTAGGAGGCAAGGCGGATTATTCTGAAGTCAACCTGCCCCGGGGTAAGGTGCCCTGGGAAATTTTGCTTTACCTGGGACTTTGCTCCTCTTGCCTGTGTATCCTGCTCAAAATTGTCCCTGCCCAGCTCCCATGCTGCCCCCTACGCCTGGGACTCCCTCCCTGAGCCTTTGGGGAAAAGGTGAGAGAGAGAAGCACCTACACCTGCAATTTCTCTGCTGTATGAGTGTATCCCTGTCTCTCTCCTTATGTGCAAAGCCTTCCCCCCCTCCCTCCCCTTGTCCATTCCTGATTGTGAGCTCCTTGAGGCAGGGACCTGTCTCTGATCACAACTGTTCAACACCAGGCACGTTGCTGTCATTACATAAATAATAATGATAAATTCTAATCCACTCACCTGAAGGGAGGAAGAGGGGGGCAGGAATGAACCAGGCTATTATTGGGCTGTCCTCATCCATGAATGATGCAGACGGTGATTAACCTTTTTATTTTTAACTTTGACTTTTGAATCCCATTCGGTCCTGAGGTAAATGTGAAAATGACACACATCACTGCCGGGTAATTAGAACGCACACAGACAGAGGCAGGCAGCGGGGCTGATTTCAGCATTAGCATGATAATGAATGTTCTCACTAGAAGCTTGTAATTATGTTTCCTCTCCCCCCACCCGCCCTTCAGCTTCCCCGAAAGTATAATTAATTATGAATAGAGCCAGAGTTTGATGCCACCGTGTTCCCCACCTCCCGCCATGCACACTTTGCTTCTGTTCCTGCCCTATTAAAAATGTATGAAGGAACCAACAGTAAAATCTTATCCTCTGACAGTGCCTCCTATTTTANTTCAGGGGGCTGGTTCTGACCTTTAAGCCCTAAACAGCCTAGGCTCCACATACCTGAGAAACTGCCTTTCCCCCCATGTTCCATTGCAATCCCTGCGGTCGGCACTCTCTTTGCGGGTCCCACTGGCCAGTCTTGTTTGTACGGCAAGGGCCCGCGCACAGAGAGGGACGTTCTCAGTGGCCGCCCCTATGCTATGGAACTCCCTTCCCCTGGACGTCCATCAGACCCCAAGCTGGAGCATTTTCCAGTGTAAAACATTTCTCTTTGGCAAAGCATTTGGCACGTGGGGATATCCAGTACAATCTCCTTGTCTCTCATTCTGTTCCCATTCCTTCGTCCTCCCCTCCAATCTCTCCGATTGTAAGCCCTAGGGCAGGGACCGTGTCTATTAAATTACTTTGTAAAACGCCAGGTACACTGCTGACGCTATATAAATGCTTGCTAATCATAATAGTAGGGGTTGAGGTGGGAGAGTTTAGACGTGAGGGTAGGATTTTTTAATGAGATTTTTAAATATAGTTTTATTGTATTTTTAGGATGAATGTTTTTAAGCTGCCCTGAGACTTGGGGGGGAAAGGCAGGGTAGAAATAAATAAATAAATAAATAAATAGATTTCATCATTTGGGGGGGCATTTTTGAGAATCTTGAGTTTCTTGCAAGAATTTGGAGTTTATCACAAGAATCTCGCTCAGGCTGCGAGATTCTTGTGAGAATTAATTCAATCAAAAATCACGTCAACCAACACACACACCCCCCAACACACATGTATACACGCAAGTGGGACTTCACACTCTCCCCCTGCCATGATTTTGGCTTGCAGCAGTTCTCCCCCCCCGCCCCTCCACCAATTAGTGTGTTTACAATGGAAACTCTCATTTGACTTCAGGGAATGAGGATTGCTCCTGAAGGTTGACATTACCCACTTGACTCAAAAACTTTGGACACCACTAGCCCTACAAAGTTACAGCAGCCCAGAGGCATAGCTACCGTGGAGGGAGGGTGTTGAGCCCAAGCTCTGAACTCTGAGGTGGCTCTTTGCGAGTGGTGCACTCCTGGGAAATATTCAGAGTGGGCAGGGGAAGGAGCGCCAGCAGCACTCTGCCCTCACCCACTCTGAAATTTTCCTAGTGGCGCTCAGGCTGCTTGCAAAGGGCCCTGCCAAGATGGAAGATTTCAGAGTACGCGCCGGCGGGTGTGGAGTGCTGGCCTCACCCGCTCTGAAAACTTCCTTCCTGGCAGGATTGCTGCCACTCTGTGGGGGCAGGGAGTTGGGAAAGCACCACCTTCAGCAGTAAGCCCTGCCCCCAGCCTGGAGACCCCACCCCCTTACTCCTAGGGGGTCTCATAATTGAGACATAATCTCAGATCTCTCGCAACCTTGCTGCGCCACAACAGCCATCATGTATGGGGAAAGGACACCTCCCCTTCAGTGAAAAGGATGGTTGTTTTCTCTCTCTTAGCTGTCACTACGCTGATGACACCCAGCTCTATCTCTCTACCCCCTCTCTTTCCTCGTCTATCCGCTCACGCCTCGTCGACTGCCTCTCTGATATCTCCGCCTGGATGTCCCGACGTCAACTCAAGCTAAACATGGCCAAGACTCTTATACACATCTAGATGTGTATAAGAGACAGAGTTCAGGCTGTGATCCTGACCTCTGGAATCACAGCTCAGGCTAAGGTCTGCCCGATAGGAGCAAAGTGGGCCAGAGCATGTTAGCACGTCCGTTCCCATTGGCCTGGATCAGGTCTGCCATGGCTGGCGGCCGTTGGCCACCATGGTTAACCATCATGGCGGGACACTGGACGTAGAGCATGGGCGGGGCCAGACAGCTGCACATTCCTCCACTCCCCGCCCTCCCTGGTGACTTGGCCACCGTCCTATTTGTTGTGATGTTCAGCCTAGAGAAAATATGACTAAGGGGAGTGAAACAGGATCCCACTGGACCGTGGGAAGTGTTTTCAGGATTAAGGCCCAGGAGGACAGACACTCAAGGTTTAGAAGCCTAATCTCCATTTATTTCCCAAAGTCCAGGCCAGGCACCAAGCCTCTGGTCACAGTCCAACCAATAGAGCCTAGCCACAACCACAGTCCCAGGCTAGCTCTTTCCCAACTCTCTCTGGCAGCCTGTCCAGGAGATGCATTCTCCTTGCTAGTCAGGAGCAGAATGCCCCGCTTCCTGCGCTGCCTTCTCTTTTATTCTGTTGGCCATGCCCCTCTACTTCCTCTTCCTGGTGGTGGCCATTTTAATTAGTCCTTTCCATGGCAGGGGCCATCTTATGGCACAGTCCTGCCACCAGTGTCAATCCCCCCGTGGGTGCCGACGGCGGGGGGAGGCGTGCTTGTCGGGGCCGGACTGGGGCTCTACCTTCCCACCCCCCGGGGCCCTCTGGAGTTGTGCTGCCAGCCCTGCCCCCGGTGGTGGCGCAAGACACACACACACCCGTTGTGGCCAGCCCCGCCAGCTGCGCAACAGACGCTGGATGCGGGCGTGGGGCCGTCTGACACGTCGGACTCAGCCACGCCTCCGGTGCGACACTCCGCACGCTTGTGGGTGCGTGCAGTGGGCAGGGCCTTGGAGACAAATACCAGTGCCAGGAAGCACTCGGCGCTGGTGATTGAGATGGAGAAACTGGCTGCGAGAGAAAGCTAAGTAGTGTAGTGCTTGTGCAAACCTTTGGATCCTTGGTGTGTTGTTGCTTGTGAACTTATAGAGTACATTTGTTGTTAACCTTTGATTCCTCCCTGTGTGTGACTGGTAGCATGTGTGTGAGAGTCTCTGGTGTGGCAGAACCGAGCGATAGCTCTTCCCTCTCCCCTTCCCCCTGCTGGTGCGCAAGGCCCTCCTCGACCCCCTTGTCTTTTGGGTCCCCTTCCCCGACCTCCCGTCATTGGCCCCACGCCTCCTTCCCTCCCTCCTTCCATGGCGTGGGTCTTGAAAGTTGTGAGTGTGGGTGTGGCCCAAGGCTCCCTCCAACGCTCGGCACCCTATGATGATAGGGACCCGGTCTCTGTGAGGCCTAAAGGTCCACGTACTATCCTGACGGGCAGTTTATTCTGAAACGATTCCCCCAGCGCATCAAGCCAGGGCGTGTGCGTGGGTAGTGGGGGGCGTGTGGACGTTGGGAACCTTTTTCCCTTTCCCCTTTCTCCCTAGCTTAGCCCTCCCCCGTGACACACAGGGAGACATGATAGCCGTCATCAAACCTCTAAAAGGACGCCACAAAGAAGATGGTGAACATTTATTCTCCTCTGCCACAGAAGGTAAAACAAGCGGGAATGGGCTTAAATTGCAGGAATGTAGATTTCAGTTAGACACTCGGAAAAACCTCCTACCTGTGAAAATATATTGAGAACACCTGTGAGCAATGGGATACGTGGCCCAGGGAGGTTGTGGGATCTCGTTCCATGGAGGTTTTCAAAACTCGTCTGGACAAGTGTCTGTCTGCAATGCTGTGGGCAAAGGCTATCCTGCTTGAAGCAAGGAGTTGGTCTTAGATGAGTTTTGAGGTCCCTGCACGCCCTACAATTGTATGATGCTATAACATATTTTACAAAGGGCTACCCAGAGGGGTGGGATCTTTTTTTATTTATTTTTTTGACAGAATGCTGCACGGCACTCAACCCTGGGGAAGGCCTCATACCCAGTGGAAAGACCGTGTGAAAAAAAACACCAAAGGTTTGGGAAGAGGGTAATATAGAAGAAATAGCAATGGCCAGAACTTGCTGGAGAACACTTGTGAATGAGGTCGAGACTCAATTGAGTTGATCACGCCACAGAAAGAAGAAATCGCTGCCTGGCATGACCGAGTAATATTTAAGTCTCAAAACTGAGTCACGCAGGCAAGATAAAATTAATTTTTAAAATTGGCAACCGCTGCTCTACTTTTGTGAGCTTCTTCTCCCCCACTTCCACCTCGTCTCCCCCTCTCAAGGAAAAGCCTTCCTAAGTTTTGAATTCGGTGAGACTCGCCTACTCCTCCATGGAATCAGCTTCCTGCCATTCTGCTCGCCAAGAGACTGCTGTTTACACCGCCTGCCTTCCTTTCATTGTAGGTGTGAGTTGTTTTTATCCTCAGATTGTATTTATTATAACAAACGTCTCATGCAAACACAATTGCAGGTTTTGCCGGAGGAGATACCGTTTGCAGGGAGCCTGGAAAAAAGGCAGATTTATCCTCCCTCCCTTTTTCCATTCATCCGAAGCTAAATTAATAGCTCTAACTACATCTGCGTTATAATAAATATGTTTCTGAGGAGAAGAGGCCTATGTACCACATGCATTCCCCCACTTCTTTGTCAGTTCTATCTCTGTCACTCCCCTCCCCCCCCCCAACAATAACAAAAATCACAGCCTTCTCAGTTGAAAGTTTATATTCCTTATTTATAGCACTCCAGCGTCTTGGAGCTTTTCTGCGCTTGCATAACTATCTCTTTTCTCTCTGCTCGCTAGGAGCCTGGCATGGAGTCTGAGCCAAGCGTGCCCCTCCATAATGGCTCTTTTATATTTCCCCATGGAGGAGAAGCTTGCCCTCCTTTTGAGAGACTACTCGGATATGGATCTAAATGGTTTGAAGGCTTGGCACTTGTCCATCGGAGCTGGAGAATGTTGCCCTTCAGACTTTCTCTCTGGCTCTTTTCTCCCTAGCAGTTCAAGCCGCCCCACCCTCAGCAAGAAATGAAGGAAATGGTGGCTCCATTGAGCCCGAGGTCATAGCTAGATCAGGACGCTCTCTTAGCAAGGAGGGCAGAGTTGCTGGGAGTGAAATTCTTCACACCTTAATGCTGACCTTTGCCAAAGCTCTGGCACTCTTTCCTCCACGGCCCTTAAGGGCAACTTTCATCTCAATAATGTGCGAGATGGTTCCACCTCACACAACCTGAAAGGTGGCAGGAGGCATCTCCTTGCCCTCTTGATGCTGTGCCCAGATGTCATGCAGTCAAGCCTTTTTCCATCGCCTCTTCTGCCGTAGGGTGCCATCCCCCACGCTTTCATCACCTAGAGGCTAGATGACTGCAATGCGCTCTACGTGGGACTGCCCTTGGTGACTGGCTGGAAGCGGCAGCTGGTGCAGAATGCGGTGGCCCGGCTCCTTTCCCCCCATGTTCCATTGCAATCCCTGCGGTCGGCACTCTCTTTGCGGGTCCCACTGGCCAGTCTTGTTTGTACGGCAAGGGCCCGCGCACAGAGAGGGACGTTCTCAGTGGCCGCCCCTATGCTATGGAACTCCCTTCCCCTGGACGTCCATCAGACCCCAAGCTGGAGCATTTTCCAGTGTAAAACATTTCTCTTTGGCAAAGCATTTGGCACGTGGGGATATCCAGTACAATCTCCTTGTCTCTCATTCTGTTCCCATTCCTTCGTCCTCCCCTCCAATCTCTCCGATTGTAAGCCCTAGGGCAGGGACCGTGTCTATTAAATTACTTTGTAAAACGCCAGGTACACTGCTGACGCTATATAAATGCTTGCTAATCATAATAGTAGGGGTTGAGGTGGGAGAGTTTAGACGTGAGGGTAGGTTTTTTTAATGAGATTTTTAAATATAGTTTTATTGTATTTTTAGGATGAATGTTTTTAAGCTGCCCTGAGACTTGGGGGGGAAAGGCAGGGTAGAAATAAATAAATAAATAAATAAATAGATTTCATCATTTGGGGGGGCATTTTTGAGAATCTTGAGTTTCTTGCAAGAATTTGGAGTTTATCACAAGAATCTCGCTCAGGCTGCGAGATTCTTGTGAGAATTAATTCAATCAAAAATCACGTCAACCAACACACACACCCCCCAACACACATGTATACACGCAAGTGGGACTTCACACTCTCCCCCTGCCATGATTTTGGCTTGCAGCAGTTCTCCCCCCCCGCCCCTCCACCAATTAGTGTGTTTACAATGGAAACTCTCATTTGACTTCAGGGAATGAGGATTGCTCCTGAAGGTTGACATTACCCACTTGACTCAAAAACTTTGGACACCACTAGCCCTACAAAGTTACAGCAGCCCAGAGGCATAGCTACCGTGGAGGGAGGGTGTTGAGCCCAAGCTCTGAACTCTGAGGTGGCTCTTTGCGAGTGGTGCACTCCTGGGAAATATTCAGAGTGGGCAGGGGAAGGAGCGCCAGCAGCACTCTGCCCTCACCCACTCTGAAATTTTCCTAGTGGCGCTCAGGCTGCTTGCAAAGGGCCCTGCCAAGATGGAAGATTTCAGAGTACGCGCCGGCGGGTGTGGAGTGCTGGCCTCACCCGCTCTGAAAACTTCCTTCCTGGCAGGATTGCTGCCACTCTGTGGGGGCAGGGAGTTGGGAAAGCACCACCTTCAGCAGTAAGCCCTGCCCCCAGCCTGGAGACCCCACCCCCTTACTCCTAGGGGGTCTCATAATTGAGACATAATCTCAGATCTCTCGCAACCTTGCTGCGCCACAACAGCCATCATGTATGGGGAAAGGACACCTCCCCTTCAGTGAAAAGGATGGTTGTTTTCTCTCTCTTAGCTGTCACTACGCTGATGACACCCAGCTCTATCTCTCTACCCCCTCTCTTTCCTCGTCTATCCGCTCACGCCTCGTCGACTGCCTCTCTGATATCTCCGCCTGGATGTCCCGATGTCAACTCAAGCTAAACATGGACAAGACCGAACTCCTCATTTTTCCTCCCTCCCCTTCCTCTCCCTCTAACCTGACCATCTCCATCGATGGGGTCACCATCTGTCCCGTTCTCCAAGCCCGCAGCCTGGGCTTTATCTTCGACACACACCTCTCTTTTAAACCTTACATTGATTCTGTGGCCAAATCCTGCCGATTCGCTCTCCACAACATTGCCCGCATCCGCCCCTTTCTCTCTATCTCCTCGGCCAAAATCCTTGTTCATGCCATGGTTATCTCTCGCCTTGACTACTCCTTGCTGGCCTCCCTCGCTCTCACCTGTCCCCCCTTATCGCAATCCAAAACTCCGCTGCCAAGGTCATTCACTCTGCCCGTCGCTTCGACCATGTGCAGCCTCTCCTCTTCTCTCTTCACTGGCTCCCCCTTCCTGAACGTATCCTGTTTAAACTCCTGGTTTTCA
>QEPC01002388.1:12216632-12243585 GCA_003113815.1 Sphenodon punctatus | reverse complement strand
TTATTATTATTATTATTATTATTATTTATTATAAGCATTTGTATAGTGCCAGCTGCGTACCTGGTGCTTTACAGAGCAATAAGATAGACGCGGTCCCTGCCTACGGCTTACAATCTAATAGACACGGAGGGGGGAGACACACAGAGGGGACATAGGGAGAGACAAGGGATCAATAACATTCAAGCGGATGTGAAGTCTCAGGTGCACGTGCTTGGCCTGGTTGCGGTTAGGCAGGAGTCTGCGGGGAGGGCAGACAGTAAATATTGAAAGGAAAGTTCTAACAGGCGTCGGGAAAGGCGGCGAGGAAGAGGTGGGTTTTGAGGAGGGATTTGAAGGTGCGGAGGGAGGGGGCAAGGCAGATGTGGGCAGGGAGGGAGTTCTGGGCATAGAAGGCAGCAAGGGAGGAGGGGAAGATCCTAAAGGATGGGAGGAAGCAGGGAGGAAGCACAAATGAGTGATCTGGCCCCTTTCACACAGACACTCTAACACTGATAAAATGGGTGTTACATTTTATTATACATGTTGCAGGGCACCGACAGAGCACACCTGCAGCCCTGAAACATGTATAATAAAATGTAACCAATTTTGTCAGTCTTAGAGTGTCTGTGTGAAAAGGGCCATCTGTGGGGGGTGCGGGGCTAGTGGGAAAGGGAACTTTTTAGGAGGGATTTGAAGGTTAGGAAGGAGGGAGCAGAGAGTATCCTCAAGGATTGCTAGAGGCCTGCTCTCTCCTACTCAAGGCCACAGGCCCCTACCTCCCATTGGCTGAGCTACTGGAGCTCACCTTAAAATAGCCTGCTGTGAAATGCGTGAGCCCGTGGAAGGCGGAACTGAAATGGTGACCCACCGCTGTTTCATAACCAGCCAGATCCGCAGTATTTGATCCAATCTGGGAAAGACCGGTTACCGAGCCAGGATCCGTTGGTTTGTTTAGCGGTTAACCGCTCAGCCGTTTTATTCGTTTACTTTGTGTGCCGTTGACTGTATTGCCATTTACCGTTTACCTATAATTCCTTTTTACTCTTTGCTACAGAGATACACACACACCAGTTTCAGACTAAAAATGGTAACATTCATTTATACCAGGGGGTGGGGAACCTCAGGCCCGGGGACCAAATGCAGCTCATGGCTAGTTTTTATCTGTCCCCTTTCCAGTCCTGGATCTGTTCCCTAGATCCAGTTCCTGCCCCCAAGCACTGAAAGACTGCGCTTGCTGTAAGTGAGCAGAGAAGAAGGCAGGCACACATGGATAGGGGACTGATCCAGGGGACAGATCCATGATCTGGACCCTCCTCTTCTGGAGCAACATCCCTTAAGCACCCAACTTCCATGCGGCCCTCTGAGTTTGTACTGATTTTCAATGCGGCTTCGCCCTCTGGGAGAGAAAAAATTCCCCACTCCAGGATTACACGGTAATGCGGTAATACGCTAATCTTAATAGAGTAAAGGGGTTAACCGTTGAGGTATTATTGGGTTATTCCGTTGATCAGCCATTGTAGTAATCGGTTAATAGTCGGATAACTGCCAAACTGTCCAGATTGTCGGATAATATTAACTGCAGGTAAGAAATTGACTGTTTGGTTCACCTCTGCTAAGAGGCTGTAAAGCTACACAGCTCCCCATTTTCAGTTCTGATCCTCTGCTGCACAAGGAAGCCAGCGCTGGATCGGAGCTTGCACGGTTGCTGTCTCAGGGCAAAGTCAGTTCCATGGCATCTGTCCCACACAGATCACTGACATGCCTCCTGCCCCGTATAATGCTGCAGAGTCTCAGCCTGCCCGAAGGAAAGAACAGGCTTTCCTTTCTTGTTGCTATGTGCTGCTGTCAGCCGTATCCTCTTCCAAGATGCCAGGGGGCTGGCAGATTTCAGCCTCTCTGTAGCTGCCCTCTCGACACTGTGCTACAGCAGGGGAGGGCAGTGAGAGACACTCCTGTCTGTCTGTTATCTGTGTGATGTGGAAGCCTCCCTCGAGTCTTCAGAGTGCTGGAAAGGCCTTGCCAGACAAGGGCACCTGGGCAGAGGAAGAGCGAGCTTTCAGTGCAAAGTGGTGCCTTTAGTGGCATTGGTGCCACTTTGAATCACGAGGAGAGAGTCCTTTGCCAGCCTCATGAACCAAGTCCCAAGAATTCAGTCTTTCTTGACTTGGGTTTAAATCACTGGGGACAAGGGGATAGGGACCACAGAGCAAGGGGGCTTGCTTGAGCTCTGGCCCCCAAACTCTGTGGGGCCCATTCCAAGTGACCTGAGTGCTGCTAAGAAATTTTCAGTGGGGAAGGGAATGGGGCCAACACTCCACCCCCCACCCACTCTGAAAATGTCCTAGCGACACTCAGGCTTCTTGGAAAGAGCCAAGAAGGAAGGGTGGAGTGCTGGCCCTGCCCCACCCACTCTTAAAACATCCATCCTGGCAGGGTTGCTGCTGCTCCAGGGGGAGGAGAACCTTCGGCAGATGGGGCAGCGCTGACTTCATGAGTAAGAGAAGTTGATGACATCACCTCAGTTAGGGGCGTTTTCAGACAGACACTTATCCTGGGATAACAGCATTAATTCCGGGATGTGGTGTCCGTCTAAACACTGTCAACAGTGATTATTAGCCCGGGATAACAAAAATATCAGGATGTTATAAAACCTAACTTTGTAGGTTTCGTAATACCCAGATATTAAACTATCCCGGGATTATGTCCGTCTGAACGACTATCCCAGGATAGACAATTATCCTGGTCATTAGCACCACAGAGTCCAGTGGCAAGACCTGACAGCCTCTCTAGGCATTTTCTGCCTCTATGGTATCTAGGAGAACATGACTGTGTGGTGATCGTATTACCACCGTCATCGTTCCACAATGCATTGCAGAACGCCAAGTTTAAATGAGGGACGAGTTTCCATTTTCTTCAACTCAGAAATCAGAAAAATGAAGAAAATCAGATTTTCTTCAATCCCAGAAATCAGTGCACAGACAAAAAGCACACCATGAGATTGATATTCATCCCAAAGACTCGAATCCCGGGAAAACAGCAATGTTCTGTTCAGGGCGTTTTCAGAAGGACAGATTATCGAGGGGATAATTAGGAATTACAAAGTGGCACCTGTTTAGACGGACATTTCTGTCCAAGGATAACTTAATTCCGGGATAGTCCATCTGAACAGAACATTGCCGTTATCCCAGGATTAGAGTCTTTGGGATGAATATCAATCCCATGGTGCTTTTTGTCCGGGCTCAGCGCACTGATTTGTTGGATTGAAGATCAGATTTTCTTCATTTTTCTGATTTCTGAAGAAAATGGAAACTCGTCCCTTTGTTCAGCAAGTATTTAAACTTAGCACTCTGCAATGCATTGTGGAACGATGATGGTGGTAATACGATCACCCCACAGTCATATTCTCCTAGATACCATAAAGGCAGAAAATGCCTAGAGAAACTCAGGTCTTGCCATTGGACTCTGTGGTGCTAAGCACCGGGATAGTTTACTATCCCGGGATAGTCGTTCAGATGGACATAATCCCAGGATAATTTAATATCCGGGTATTATAAAATCTACAGTGTTAGGTTTTATAACACCCTGATATTTTTGTTATCCCGGGCTAATTATCACTGTTGACAGTGTTTAGACGGACATCACATTCTGCGATGTGTTCATGCTGTTATCCCAGGATAAGTGTCCATCTGAACACCCTCAGATGGCCTATCCCGGAATGAAGTTCTCCCTGGATAGAAACGTCCATCTAAACAGGTACCACTTTGTAATCCCTGGATAATAAGCACTGGAGAGTTTCCTAATTATCCCTGGATAGTTTGTCCGTCTGAAATCATCCTTAGACAATAAATTATAATTAGGCAGTTCTAATGAGGGAGGGCCAAGCTTGTCTGGGAAGCTCCTAAATCATCTTCCAGCCTCTCAGGGTCTGAAATATTTTTTGTTTGACTGGGCTGGTACCAGCTGAAGCCTCACAGTTCTCTTGATAGCTTTGACCAGAAGGATGAGTGCTGGGCAGATCACAGGAGTGGCTAAAATTCCCCAAACCAGGAGGTGCTGAGCGGTGCTGAGATTTCCTTTTTCCCTGAGATGTTCTAAAAACCAGTGTGATCAGCATCTCCCTCTGCCTTAGGGGAATGGTAAGGATGAGAGTCTGGGGCAGGGTTGGAATCAGGGTTCGGGGCAGGAAAGGGGGTGTGGGATCAGAATAGGAGTCCAGGGTTCATGGCAGGCCAAAACTCAATCACACAAGGGAGCAAGGCTTGGGGAACAGGCCAGATGATCCACCCAGCTTCCTGTAGCTGTAGGCCTGCCTTATATGTGACAGGCAGCCAACCAGAAGGCTGGGAGGCGTGGCAGGGGCTGGGACAGAGAGAGGGGTACGGCCTGGGCAGGTCGAGAGGCCTCTTGCGGGGAATTGAGCCTGCGGCAAGCCAGAGTGCACGCAGTGGTGCTGCAGGCCCAGCCACCACTCCAGGAACCCTGACCTGGGTCCTCCACCCTACTGGTTGGATTGTCATTGGACAATGGCCTGACGGTCCGTGGGCCAGATCGTCCCGCTTAGGGGGCATGACCGTGCTGAAAGCAGTCCAGTCTGGGCCCCGGCCGTTTCCGCACACAGCACTCTGCGCTGGGGGCGTAGCCATGCCGGGGACAGTCTGTCAGGACGGTGCCTGAGCCTGGAGTTTCAGGGCCAGGCATGAAGAGAGTGCTGTGAGACTTAGTCCTGGCCCAGGGCACTCCCAGGCACCTGACGCCTTTCCCCTTCCTGCAGACCACCGGGAAACGAACAGCCGGGCCGCAGGCAATGTAAGTGTGAGTGAGCCGTCAGGAGCTGGATGGAGGGGGCCTGGGGCCAGAAATTAACTCTAGGCCGAAGGCTCCTTACATGTGGCCTAAAGGAACAATATACCCTTTCAATCTAGCCCCAATATGATGCGTTTCCCATTCCCCCCCTAAAGCTTGACCCCCCAACATGCCTCTCTGTACTTCGCTCACTGCAGGTGTCAATAAATGTCCTTGTTGTCTCTAGGCTGTGGTCCGGAGTAACTCCCTGGGCTGAAGCCAGACAAGGTAAGAGTGTGCCATGATGGTGCGGAGGGGTTGGGGGAAGAAATACTACTTTTAATTTGATGCCTGGACAAAAATGAAAGATGTGTAAATGGATTACAGGCCATGGTTTATTAGCTCTCCTTAATTCACCTCACAGGGCTAAGGGAAAAGTTATTAGCGGCTATACAGCCGGTAATAAGCTAATTATAAACCTGACAGATGGGAGGTTTGAAGAGAAGGATAGTTTGTATGTGAGATATAACAGTAATTGTGTGTTAAAGATTATGAATTAATATTGATTTAATAAAGCTGCAGCGATATATTTCTGCGACAAAGACTGGTTATTTATTCAGTGGACTGGCTTACCCAGAGGCAAAGATGTATTGTCGAAATCCCGCTTCCTTTTCGGTTCCCTGTCTCTCTGCTCACTGACACTGTCTGGCTCCACTTGAATGATGAGTCTTCCAGGGCAGTCAACTGTCTCGAGTCAAAATATCCTGTCATACAGGAGTGGGATGGTTTGGCTTTCTTTGTGCCTGCCATCTCCACTTTGACTCTTGACTGACGTGTACTCCAACAATGGAGTCGCCTATTGTTACCAAAATGCCTTGTCAGGAAAACCCTATAGGGCAAACTAATAAAAGCAAGCACTTGCTTTGACAAGATATTAAAATTCAGATGTGTCTGATTCCCGGCAGCTAGTAATAAATCTGTGTAACTCCATTGAAAGTAGACTAGTTTACTCCAACTGGGGAATCTAGCTCCGTTCACCTTAGTAGAGCTACTTAGATTTACATCAGTTAAGAACCTGACCCTCTTTTTAAAGAAAAATGAATTTAAAAATCCTCATTTACAGCCACTTTTTATATTGCTGTAAAGAGATTAAAATTCCTATCAACATGTGAAAGGTGAACGAATTGGCAGGTCTCTCTTTAGTCTGGGCGAGAGAACCTTTTCCTTCCCAAGGGCCATTTTGACAATGAGTACAAGCTCACAGGGCTTCATAGAAGTTGGGGGTGGAGGTTCTTAAGGGGTGCACTTGGGAAGAGGAGAGTCCAGAACATAGACCAGTGCCCTTATTCTTGTGTGCAAGCCCTCCTCTCTGCTCCTTTGCTCTGAGCTCAGTTTTCCCATGCTTGGGGGTAGGAACTGAATCCAGGGACCAGACCCAGGAACTGGAAAGGGGCCACATAAAAACAAGCCACCAGCTGCATTTGGCCCCTGGGCCTGAGGTAAACCACCCCTGGTCTAGTCCCTTGTGGATTCTTGTTCCCATGCAGTGCGGGATACAGGGGAATTGGGGTCCTAAGAGAAATGGTGGTGTAGGCCCCTCCTGACATAGGATGGACACACATTGACTTGCCAATTAGAAAATGGAAATTTTGTGGATAAAAAATGGATTCTTTTGTGGATAAAATAGCTTGGATTCACCAATGACTTCGACGCCACACTTATTACACTGGGGAACCAGAGGTTATGGAAGCCTTGTCTTGTCCGGTTTTGTGGGATCAATTTCAGCCGGTGACACCCGCCGATGTGGTTGGTGTTCTTGGGGCTGTTAGGGCCACATTTTGCGAATTAGATCCTTGCCCGTCCTGGCCGATTAAATCTTGCTGGGAGACAATGGGGCCGTTGCTGACTGGGGTGGTCAATGCCTCCCTTCGGGAGGGCAGAGTGCCGGGCTGTCTCAAAGAGGCAGTAGTTCGGCCTCTGCTCAAGAAACCATTGCTTGACATTGACTCCCTCGCCAGCTATTGGCCTGTCTCTAACCTTCCCTTTTTAGGGAAGGTTATTGAACGGGTAGTGGGTCAGCAGCTCCAGGGACATCTTGACCGCATCAGTTATCTGGATCCCTTTCAGTTGAGATTTTGTCCAGGGTATGGCACCAAGACTGCACTTGTGGCTTTGGTGGATGATCTGTGCCGGGAAATGGACCGGGGTTGTTTGACCCTGTTAGTTCTATTAGATCTTTCTGCTGCATTTGATACAGTTGATCACTGGATGTTGGTGACACGACTGCGGGACTGTGTAGGGGTGGGCGGGACTGTTCTCAAATGGTTCCGCTCTTTCCTGATCGGTAGAACGCAGCGAGTGGTTCTTGGGGAGTCTTTTTCATCATACCGAGAACTCTTGTGTGAAGTCCCGCAGGGTTTGGTTTTGTCCTGTTCAACGTATACATGTAGCCACTCAGTGATATGATCAGGAGGTTTGGCGTGTGGTGTCATCAATACGCTGGTGACACCCAGCTGTCTCTCTCTTTTTCAACAGACCCAGGCCCTGCAGTCTCGGTGCTTACTCGGTGTTTGACAGCTGTGGGGGACTGGTAGGACTGGCCGCCGGGAGCATATCACACCAGTGCTCCGCTCTCTGCACTTGGCTGCTGGTGGTTTTCCAGGTCCGATTCAAGGTGTTGGGTTTGGCCTATAAAGCCCTAAACGGCCTAGGCCCTACCTATCTGTGGGACCGTCTCACCCCCCGGGTGCTGGACTGACCCCTGCGGTCATCTGGGCATGCCCTGCTCGAGGTCCCCCGAGTCTTCCGGGGGGGCACGCAGAGGAGGGCGTTCTCAGTGGCCGCACCACGACTGTGTTACTCCCTTCCAGTGGCAGCCTGTTTGGCCCCAGATCTCCCCTCTTTTTGGGGAGATTTTGTAAGACCTGGCTGTTCCACCAGGCATTTGGTGGGGGAGATGGGTGAGGGGGTGGGTTGTTGGGTAGGGGTTATTTTTCTTTTTGTCCTCCTTTTAGTTGTTCTTAAATTGTTGTTTTAATGTTTGTTTTGCAAATTGTAAGCTGCCCCGAGCTGCCTGTGGCAGGAGGGGCGGGGTAGCGAAACTCTAAAAATAAAAATAAATAAAATAAAATGCTATCGTAGTTAATTTTGGATGATTCGTTAAATGTAACATCCCTTTCAGGGGGTCGGGGTGCCTGGCATTGCAGGCTCGTACGTTATGCAGTAGTGAAAATATGGCTGAAACGATGTAACCAAAATGACTGAAATAAATAATCAAGCCAATACAGAATAACCAAAATGGATGCCCGCCGGAATGCAAACCGATAATCCTCCCGTTTGGTTCCGGTAGTATACTGTAGATTCTATGGGTTTACCCGTTTTTCAGATACCCATTTCAGATCTCGTCTGAATTGCCCTGAAGTAGCAAAGCTGTCTCCTGTAGATTGAAGTTGCCTGCAACTGGAAGTGGGGATGNTTTGTCTTTTAGATTGTAAGCCACCGGCAGGGACCGTGTCTAATTCTATGTTCTGTACAGCACCAGGCTACACGACTGGCGCTATATAAATGTCTAATAATAATAATAATAATTAATTAATCTCCATATTGGTCATTGAGGCCCATCTGGATAAGAGGCGGCGGCACGGCGTGTTGTTTTCCTTCTTCCTCTTAAGATGTTTTCATTCCCCCTCAAAGGGGAACCCTGTAAGTGTTACGCGTCGTGCCTCTTAATGAGCGGGATCCTGCTCCAACGAGATGTTTACAAGGATAAACATTCATTACGCCTTGAAAAATTAAACACTGTTTTAAGACATTAGCATAGCCATGTCTCAGCTTTATTTATGCACTGAACGTGAGGCGGGGGCAGAAATTGGTGTAAGACAGCCCGGCTCCTTCGAAATGAATGCTGCTGTGTCCCCCCTGCCCCCTCAGCGGAGACTCTGGCCCTCCTGTTTTAACTGCAGCAGCGAGGCCTAGGCTAATTGCATCCTCTCTAGTGAGATGAAGGTTCCCTGACTCCTCAAAACAAGAAAGGGTTTCGATGATTGCGACCTGAACTCTTCAGGTGCAAGATGGAAGCTCATTTGTTATCTCCGCTCCTGGCTGTCTCGCATTTGAAGCAAGGAGATTAAAAGTTGAAATCTCTGGGAAGGAAGAAAAGGAGGGGAAGAGAAAAGAAAACAAAACCAGCAAGATTCTTTTTGAACTCTCACTTATTAAGACATCAACAGGTTGTATGCCCTGGCTACTGTTTCTCCTGTCGAAGCAGGAACTGAAATTGCTAAAATCATCGCTCGGAAAATTCTCAGTCGCCTGCCGTGCCTTGTGCGTGTGGAGCCGGCACCACCAAGGCAGCTGCTGGTGTGTTGTGTCTGATTAAAAGAGGACTGTCCAAATGGTGGCCCACAGACCAGATCTGCCTTGTGGAAGAATTCCATCTGACCCACAGCCTTAAAATACCACTTTATTCAATATTGGATTATTATTTTTTAATGAAACACATTGTGCAACAACAGCTCCCAACTCTGCACATTTAAATTGCACGGTTTGTGTTGATACGTTTGAATAGGATTTGATTACCTCTGTCCTTCAGACAGAACATACACTAGCCGCACAATGAGAAATCTGGATGCAATCCCGACTGCCAGAAAATTGCTGTCAGGAGATCCAGACCACACTGGCCAAGAAGTAGCCGCATTGTGCACCAGTGGGGACTCGGTTTGGTTGTCATGGGACTGGCATTGTGGGTTTTACTCGGCTTTGCCAGTAGGGTTGGCGCGTCTCTAGGGGAAGAAACCCAGGCAGTGCTCATTTGTATACATTTGTGTGCATTTGATTCGTGCAAGTTCATGCAAATTTAAAGGAACATTTTGCTTGGCTGATAAAAAAGGTAAAGGCAGGCGGGAGGGGCAGGATACCTGGCCTAGGGGCAAGGATACATGGCGTAGGGGTGAGGTGGAGAAGCGTAGATGGTGACCTCCCCACAGCCCATGCATGGAGGGGCTCCCAGGGCAAGAGTCCCTTCTCTGTCCACAACCATTCTCTGTCTCGGGGCAATCCATTCCCCAAGTGAACAATAGGGAATGGATGGCCCCATTATGACCCGTTGGGTACTGCTCCCAAGTGACCGAGATTGGCCTCGATCAGAGACAGGATGCTGGGCTCCATGGACCCAGCATGGCGCTTCTTATGTTCCCAACCAAAGCAGGAATTTCCCCTGAGCCAATGGTGTAGCAAAACCCTGGTGAGCCTGGGCTCATGTCCCACTGATGGGCTCCCCTAAGTGCAAGGGGATGGAGTCATCCTAAGTGGTAGCCTATCCAAGGCTTCCATCCAGCCTCAACCTCCCCCAGGCAAAGGTGGTGCCAGTCTGGCTTCCAGTAAGGCCCCCGGCAGTGGCAGCAACCGTACCAAGGAGAGTCAGTGGGGTCAGTAATTGACCCATGCCCACTCTGAAAACTTCTTTCTTGGCAGGGCCCTTTGGAAGTGGCCTGAGCATCACTAACCCCACCCACTCTGAACATTTCCTAGAGTGTTCCCTCCCCTCCTCTACCAGGGCTCGGGCCAGTGGCAGTCAACCCCCTTAGAGTCCAGGACCCAAGCTCAACTGAGCCCCCTCACTCCTGCCTGGGCACAGGGCCGACCTTAGGGGAGTGACCTCGGAGGAGTGCCCCGGAACCCGCTATTTTCTCGACTTCTGCGGGCCTCACTGTGGCTCCTGTTTTCACCAGGGCAGGTGGGGGGGGTTACTCCCTCCCAGTGAGACCCCAAATGCAACCACATATAGGGCCCATGGAAGTGCTCCGGGCCCCACAGATTCTTAAGGCCGGCCCTGCCTGAGCACGGGCAGCTGGGTCTGGGTAAAACTGCACAGCTCCCTCTCCTCCAGTGCATGCAAACGCAGGTAACATACAGGGACGGTTGTCCAGAGAGAACGGCGGATTCATATCCATTACGGATTCAGATCTGCAATTTTCAGATTTAATTACAAATTTGTATTACGGATCCATATTTAAATCCATACAAAATTATTAATTGTAATAATAAAAATCTTTACACGTGCAAAATGGTCACTGAACCATTCTGTACATGCGCGCCATTTTCCAAAATGGCGGCGTCAGTGTCGCTGCCATTTTGGAAAAGGGCAGCAGGTCTACGAATGCGCAAAATAGCCTCTGCGCATGCACAGACTGGTGGCCCTTTCCCGAAATGGGTGTCGCCACCATTTTAGAAAAGGGTGCGCATGCGCAGAGTGGTCCAGCGGCCAGTGTTTTTAAATAAAGAGCTTTTTATTGGCAAATCAGCAGTTCCCTATGAATGACAACTCTAAATTTGCACTCTCTATGCTGTGTAATAAAGCGTTTGCATGGTAACTGGCGGCCAGCTTTGTGCTACAAATTGGACAAGGATGCTAGAACCATTCCTCTGCTCTGGAAGTAAGAACAGCGGGAGCTATCATTCCTATCGCATTGATTACTGGAGCAGAAAGTTCTTATTACTTAAAGTAGGAAAGAAATGTATTTCTTCAGGTCTTTGATGAAAGCAAGCAAAGGGGTTTTCTTATCCGCCCTCCATCCCACCAGTTCTTCTAGCTAGGATAGGATCTCCCCAAATAAGATTACAGGAGCAGATCGTTGCTATGGTTTGAACTGGCTAAAGTCTCAGAGTGTTTTCAGACAGCAAAACTAGCCCGGACTAGTTTGGATAAACTCCGGTGCTTATTGGTCCGCGCTTACCAAGTCGTACCTTTCAGACAGACAGTCTAGTCCAGGATAATTTTTAGTCCGAGATAGCCATGTGAACAGAACATTGCTGTTACCACGGTGCTTAGAGTCTCTGGGATGAATTTCAGTCCCATGGTGCTTTTCGTCCGTGCTCAGCGCACTGATTTCTGGGATTGAAGTAAATCTGATTTTTTTCGTTTTTCTGATTTCTGAGTTGAAGAAATTGGAAACTCATTGCTCAGGGTATTTAAACTTGGCGCTCTGCAATGCATTGTTCAAGGATGACGGAGGTAATATGATCGCCCCACAGTCATGTGCCCCTAGATACCACAGAGGCAGAAAATGCCTAGCGTGTCTGTCAGGTCTTGCTGTTGGACTCTGTGACCCTCAAGTTACCTCCTGGCGGGAGGTGCCAACCATAAGCCGCGACCCTAGGCCATGGCAGGGTCTAGGAACCAAGGTAGATTTAGAGTTTGGCAGGCATTGAAATAGCGTCAGATTTTTTCAGTTGCTGGTTAGGTGCACAGAGGTGGGGTTCACGTTGAGGTTGGGTTAGGGTTGCAAAGCTGCCTCGTGTGGGGCAAGGCTGCCCAAGCCGTGGTAACATCTCGTGTGGCTGCAGCCTTAAAGTCTGGGCTGTACTTAGTGTTGCTGTCTCCCTCGGGGAGGGAACCTGGAAGGGGGGTGGAGCAAAGGAGCTGCCATAACCCTGTCCGTTCCGGAGCATCATGACATCACAATTCTCTGCAGGGGGCGGGGCAAAAAGGCTGCTCTGCCCCCTTTCTAACATAACCGCCACCCAAGCTGCAGAGCATTGTGCCATCCTGGTGCTCCCTCGGGGCAGGGCTTGCTGCCTTTCTGCTATGGCCACCCTCTGAGGCAACCATTTTCCTGTGTTGCTTTGGAGTGCCGGTCAAGACCTGGAGAGGTGGCCCTAGGGGTGCCACCTAAGCACATGTTTAAGGAACACTTATGAAAAATACACATTGCAGGGCCTGCCTTGGCACCTTAGACAGGCCCTGCAACATGCATTTTTCATAGCTGTTCCTTAAAAATGTGCCCAGGTGGCCCCCCTCGCTCCACTTGATACAGAGTGGAGGCACGGCCAGAGTTGTGCTAGGCCCACAGCTGGATCTCTGGGATTCCCACCCTCCCCTTTCTGATTATGGACTGGGGAGACTTTCGTGCTTCCTGCCTCTTCTTTTCAAGTTGCGTTTTCACTGAAAGGAGTCGAGTCGATGATCTGAGGGACGGGCCCCGGAGCCAGCACGACCTCTTCTCCTCTCACCACTGGTTCTGGATCCTTCCTTGCTGCTCTGCTCCTTCCTCCTCTGCTCTCATGCTTTCTCCTCCTCCGAATGGCTTTGTGGATACCCAGGACACCAGCATCCCATGCAGAAGGCAGCACGGAGCGGGAGAAGTCGTGGAGAGCGGGAATGGTGACAAGAAGTCCTGATTTTCCAGGTTAGCCACTGGTTGACCCAGGGAAACTGGGGTTTACCCCAGAGCCCGGAAACACTGGGTCAAAACCTTGAGTGAGCATGGGAGCCGAGAGGAGGGTGCAAAGGGGTTTATTTGTGTGTCCCCCCCCCTTGCTCCTGCCAGACCCCACCCCTCCCCAGCCCTTTGGGCAGGGGCTGACTCACATTGGAAACAAGCAGAGCCCCATCTGAATGCCGTGATGTCGTGGCACGCAGTGAGGGGGCGTGGCCATGTCAGAAAAGGGTGGGGGGAAAAGAGGCCTCTAGCATTGTGACATCACAGTGTGTGGGAGGGGGCGTGGCCATGCCAGAAAGAGGTGGAGTAAAGGGACTTTCCCACCTCCCACATGAATTTGGCAGGTGTCCCTCTCTTTGGGTGAAGCCTGGAGAGATGGCGATGTATTGCTCCACCCTTACCCAGGGCCACATACAACTCACTAAGAGCTGCCCCTGCAAGTACTTACCGTGGTGCCCTACCCCAGAGACTCTGTGTTCAAGGGGTATTCCTGTGGTTCGTGATACGCTCCTCGATGTTGCAAAAGCAGCCTGCATGGGGCAGGCAGAGAATCACCCTCCAGACATCTGCCAACCCACCTCTGCAGCAAAGAAACCGTCTAACCCCTATCAGATCGTTGGAAAGGTTCATGCTGACCTCAGTGGACTTTGCCCTAAACCCATTGCTGTGGCCTGGATTCTGCAGGAGGTCAGGCTGGTTGATCACAGCGGTCCCTTCTGGTCTTTACCGCAGAGCAAGTCATAATAACCGTTCCAGAGCTAAGTACTCCCCAGCCCTGCAAACAATAGCTGTGGATAATGGCAGCATTGCATCACTGAGCTTGGGCTCCACATTTCTGTGGGGAGCCATCATCGCTTCCTCCTCCTCTTGCTCGTAACCAAAAGTATGTGAGAGCCAGAATGGATTAGACTCTCCTCATAGCTTATAATAGCATCGTAAATTATTCACCCATGAGACTCCGCCGCATTTCTTACTCTGAGGGGGGCCTGTTGTTGTTTTGGTGGATGTTCAAATATTAAAGGCTTCCTGTTCTCAATGGGTTGTCTGTGTGCGTGTGTTTTCTGAGGCACTTGGAAAGATTTTTTTCTTCTTGCAAATCTCTTGTCTAGAAATGTGTGCTAAAAGAGCACTCTTCTCCCCCACTGCCAATGCCAGAACCTTCCCTTCGATCGAAACAAGACCTTCCATGGGGTTTCATGGAGTCCGAATAACGTATTTAAGTCTTACACTTTCTGGAACTGATTCTCATAGGGTGTAAATCAGGAGTAATGCTCCCCAGCTCATTTGAGTTACGCCGGCGTAAAGCTGGTGTGAGAAGAGAAGAGGGCCCATTGGGCCCAATTGTCACCTCGCACATGCACAGCCGTGCACGCAGGATGGGCGCGGTTTGCACGCCGGTTGCACGCTACGCTTGCTGCATTCTCTACATAGGGATTGCACGCCGGCCACTGAACGTCAGCTGCATGCGCATTGTATGTGCAACCCTTTTCAACAGTTCACTGGGTCTGAGATCAGGCTCAGCTGATTGTCCATCCAGGAGGATGGGTGAGAAGTGGCAAAATACCACAAGAGGATACTCCTCCACTTGTGTTCTGTCCCAATTAGAACCACGGCTAAATTCTTGAGCAAAAACATTTTCCCTGTGAGACTTAGATAGAAAAATCCAGTGAACCCGGACATCAACAAAAATATGCAAAGTAGTATTGTAGTGGTGAAGGAATACCAAAGGTCATCTAGTCCATCCCCCTGTCAGCCACAGTACCTGCATCATCCCCGAGAGATGTTTACCTAGCCTATTTTTAATTGATTCATATCAGATATCAAGTCAGCCAAGACCAATGCTGTGACCCCACTTCAGGACCTAACTCATAGTGTGGGATCCCTCTGCTCTTGAGTCTGTTCCTGCAGAATATTGTCTTCTCATAGGGAGTCGTCTCATAAGGAACTGGGTGTGTTTAGCCCGGAGAAGAGAAGACTAAAGGGAGACATGATAAGCCATCTTCAAATATCTGAAGGGCTGTCTCACAGAAGATGGAGCAGAATTGTTCTCTGTTGCTCCTTTCAAGGGCTCAAATTACAAGAAAGCAGATTTCAGCTAAACGTTATGAATAACTTCCTAATGGGAAGAGCTGTTCGACGGTGGAACCGACACTGCCTAGGGCAATGGTGAGCTCTTCTTCTTCGTTGGAGGTTTTCAAACCGAGGCTGGATGGCGGCAGCCGTCTGTCAGGGATGCTGTAGCTGTGGATTTCCTGCACTGAGCAGGGGGTTGGACTAGTGACCTCTGAGGTCACCTCCAACTCTAAGATTCTATGATTCTGTGATATCTAGTCTATTGGAACATGCTTGGGTAGTTGTTATTCACCTTGAAAGGTGGTGTAGCTGTCTGGATATTTACAGCAGGAGACTGGGAGTTGTAGACCATTTGAAGAGAGGAAGGATGGATCAGTGGTTACGTTACTAGGTTGGGATTCATGAGACTTGAGGTCTGTTCCCTGCTCTGCCAAAGATTCCCTGTGTGTCCTTGGCCATGTTGCTTAGGCTGCTTTTAGACGAGCGCGACCCACTCACATGGCACTTGAAAATCCTGCGGGCGGGGATTAGAAAGACGTTTTGCGCGTTAAAGCCGGTCGCAAGTTCTTTTAAAACCACGAACTAAATACCTCGACGTCGATGTATTTCGTTTGTGGTTTTAAAAGAACGCATGACTGGCTTTAATGTGCAAATCATCTTGTCTAATCCCGGCCCGCAGGATTTTCAGAAGTCATGCGCGACCCGTTTGTCTAAAAGTGACCTTAGTCCCTCTGTGCCTCATTTTCCCACTTCCCTATTGTCCCGGTGTGTTGTCAAGATACACTCAGTGCCGTAATTTGTAAAAAAAATGAATTGCCGGGGTATAAGCCTTCCCCAGAAACTTTGCCCCCAGTCCTAGAAGCCACTCCTCCTGGCCCAGACCTTGGAAATGAACCCTGTTCTCCAGCTAGCAACCCAACCACTGGACTAAGCTGCCTCCTTAGCTGAATATGAAACAAGTGTTGTTGTTGTGATTTAATCTAGAGGATGATCTAACTCAGAGGGTGGGGCAGGGAAGTCATTCATGAAAGCCAAATAAACCACCCAGGGTTTTTATGGCTTTCATTTCTAACCTTCAAATGACCAATCTTGGCCTTTTCCTACCCTTTCACATTTTGGGGTGCACTCTCCAACTGGAGATATTTACTGGAGCTCAGCCCTCCTCCTTTGAATTTAATTGACAGGGCTGAGCTCTGGCAACCCCCACAACCAAATTAAGCCCAGGATACAGTAGATGCTAAAGGCGCTAGGATGCTGTAATGCTTTAGCAACCAGGGCCAGGGAACAACTACAGAGACCCTCAAGTACTGACCTGTTATTTGACTGGGGGCAAGTTACTAACCTCTCTGCAGGTGACTTTCTGTAATGTCCAGCTAGGCTTCAAACCCTCAATATTGGGGTCCTGACGCTTAACGGCTCTCTGTGTGTAGCAGCAGCATTCCTAGTTTAGTACTCCACTGTTTTTAGAAGGCTTGTTTGCTATCTAACACAGTATCTTTGGTCTGGTAGCCAAATGTGCCCTCCGCAGTGTCAGTTAACCCACATCCTCTTCGGCAGCCAGTGCCTAGTATTGGAAGAACCAGCTGTTCTTATCTCTTTACATCATGCAACACCTCTCAACTGCCCGTGACTGTGGGAGATCCTCTTAGGTCAAAATTCTCCTGCACCCTCGCCCAGCCACATCCTCTCTCTCTCCCTTTCATTATTGCTAATGTATTATTCCAGGAAACGCTGCCTCATGAAACTGAGATAAGAGGTAGTGGCATGTGCATTGAAGAAATTGCTCCTGTACCTTCTCAAGCTTCAAATACAAATTAAAAATAAGGTACAGTTTTTAACCGCAAGGGTGGTTAACAATTGGAACAGACTGGCCAAGGGAGTCTTTGTTTTAAAGCACCAGCAAGATTGCTAGACCCAGAGACGCGTACCAGCCTCAACAGGCTTGCAATGTAGAATGGTCAACAGGCGAGGCAGGGATATACATCTGTGAAGCTGAGAAGTGGCAGGTTTATTATTATTATTATTATTATTATTATTTATTATAAGCATTTGTATAGTGCCAGCTGCGTACCTGGTGCTTTACAGAGCAATAAGATAGACGCGGTCCCTGCCTACGGCTTACAATCTAATAGACACGGAGGGGGGAGACACACAGAGGGGACATAGGGAGAGACAAGGGATCAATAACATTCAAGCGGATGTGAAGTCTCAGGTGCACGTGCTTGGCCTGGTTGCGGTTAGGCAGGAGTCTGCGGGGAGGGCAGACAGTAAATATTGAAAGGAAAGTTCTAACAGGCGTCGGGAAAGGCGGCGAGGAAGAGGTGGGTTTTGAGGAGGGATTTGAAGGTGCGGAGGGAGGGGGCAAGGCAGATGTGGGCAGGGAGGGAGTTCTGGGCATAGAAGGCAGCAAGGGAGGAGGGGAAGATCCTAAAGGATGGGAGGAAGCAGGGAGGAAGCACAAATGAGTGATCTGGCCCCTTTCACACAGACACTCTAACACTGATAAAATGGGTGTTACATTTTATTATACATGTTGCAGGGCACCGACAGAGCACACCTGCAGCCCTGAAACATGTATAATAAAATGTAACCAATTTTGTCAGTCTTAGAGTGTCTGTGTGAAAAGGGCCATCTGTGGGGGGTGCGGGGCTAGTGGGAAAGGGAACTTTTTAGGAGGGATTTGAAGGTTAGGAAGGAGGGAGCAGAGAGTATCCTCAAGGATTGCTAGAGGCCTGCTCTCTCCTACTCAAGGCCACAGGCCCCTACCTCCCATTGGCTGAGCTACTGGAGCTCACCTTAAAATAGCCTGCTGTGAAATGCGTGAGCCCGTGGAAGGCGGAACTGAAATGGTGACCCACCGCTGTTTCATAACCAGCCAGATCCGCAGTATTTGATCCAATCTGGGAAAGACCGGTTACCGAGCCAGGATCCGTTGGTTTGTTTAGCGGTTAACCGCTCAGCCGTTTTATTCGTTTACTTTGTGTGCCGTTGACTGTATTGCCATTTACCGTTTACCTATAATTCCTTTTTACTCTTTGCTACAGAGATACACACACACCAGTTTCAGACTAAAAATGGTAACATTCATTTATACCAGGGGGTGGGGAACCTCAGGCCCGGGGACCAAATGCAGCTCATGGCTAGTTTATATCTGTCCCCTTTCCAGTCCTGGATCTGTTCCCTAGATCCAGTTCCTGCCCCCAAGCACTGAAAGACTGCGCTTGCTGTAAGTGAGCAGAGAAGAAGGCAGGCACACATGGATAGGGGACTGATCCAGGGGACAGATCCATGATCTGGACCCTCCTCTTCTGGAGCAACATCCCTTAAGCACCCAACTTCCATGCGGCCCTCTGAGTTTGTACTGATTTTCAATGCGGCTTCGCCCTCTGGGAGAGAAAAAATTCCCCACTCCAGGATTACACGGTAATGCGGTAATACGCTAATCTTAATAGAGTAAAGGGGTTAACCGTTGAGGTATTATTGGGTTATTCCGTTGATCAGCCATTGTAGTAATCGGTTAATAGTCGGATAACTGCCAAACTGTCCAGATTGTCGGATAATATTAACTGCAGGTAAGAAATTGACTGTTTGGTTCACCTCTGCTAAGAGGCTGTAAAGCTACACAGCTCCCCATTTTCAGTTCTGATCCTCTGCTGCACAAGGAAGCCAGCGCTGGATCGGAGCTTGCACGGTTGCTGTCTCAGGGCAAAGTCAGTTCCATGGCATCTGTCCCACACAGATCACTGACATGCCTCCTGCCCCGTATAATGCTGCAGAGTCTCAGCCTGCCCGAAGGAAAGAACAGGCTTTCCTTTCTTGTTGCTATGTGCTGCTGTCAGCCGTATCCTCTTCCAAGATGCCAGGGGGCTGGCAGATTTCAGCCTCTCTGTAGCTGCCCTCTCGACACTGTGCTACAGCAGGGGAGGGCAGTGAGAGACACTCCTGTCTGTCTGTTATCTGTGTGATGTGGAAGCCTCCCTCGAGTCTTCAGAGTGCTGGAAAGGCCTTGCCAGACAAGGGCACCTGGGCAGAGGAAGAGCGAGCTTTCAGTGCAAAGTGGTGCCTTTAGTGGCATTGGTGCCACTTTGAATCACGAGGAGAGAGTCCTTTGCCAGCCTCATGAACCAAGTCCCAAGAATTCAGTCTTTCTTGACTTGGGTTTAAATCACTGGGGACAAGGGGATAGGGACCACAGAGCAAGGGGGCTTGCTTGAGCTCTGGCCCCCAAACTCTGTGGGGCCCATTCCAAGTGACCTGAGTGCTGCTAAGAAATTTTCAGTGGGGAAGGGAATGGGGCCAACACTCCACCCCCCACCCACTCTGAAAATGTCCTAGCGACACTCAGGCTTCTTGGAAAGAGCCAAGAAGGAAGGGTGGAGTGCTGGCCCTGCCCCACCCACTCTTAAAACATCCATCCTGGCAGGGTTGCTGCTGCTCCAGGGGGAGGAGAACCTTCGGCAGATGGGGCAGCGCTGACTTCATGAGTAAGAGAAGTTGATGACATCACCTCAGTTAGGGGCGTTTTCAGACAGACACTTATCCTGGGATAACAGCATTAATTCCGGGATGTGGTGTCCGTCTAAACACTGTCAACAGTGATTATTAGCCCGGGATAACAAAAATATCAGGATGTTATAAAACCTAACTTTGTAGGTTTCGTAATACCCAGATATTAAACTATCCCGGGATTATGTCCGTCTGAACGACTATCCCAGGATAGACAATTATCCTGGTCATTAGCACCACAGAGTCCAGTGGCAAGACCTGACAGCCTCTCTAGGCATTTTCTGCCTCTATGGTATCTAGGAGAACATGACTGTGTGGTGATCGTATTACCACCGTCATCGTTCCACAATGCATTGCAGAACGCCAAGTTTAAATGAGGGACGAGTTTCCATTTTCTTCAACTCAGAAATCAGAAAAATGAAGAAAATCAGATTTTCTTCAATCCCAGAAATCAGTGCACAGACAAAAAGCACACCATGAGATTGATATTCATCCCAAAGACTCGAATCCCGGGAAAACAGCAATGTTCTGTTCAGGGCGTTTTCAGAAGGACAGATTATCGAGGGGATAATTAGGAATTACAAAGTGGCACCTGTTTAGACGGACATTTCTGTCCAAGGATAACTTAATTCCGGGATAGTCCATCTGAACAGAACATTGCCGTTATCCCAGGATTAGAGTCTTTGGGATGAATATCAATCCCATGGTGCTTTTTGTCCGGGCTCAGCGCACTGATTTGTTGGATTGAAGATCAGATTTTCTTCATTTTTCTGATTTCTGAAGAAAATGGAAACTCGTCCCTTTGTTCAGCAAGTATTTAAACTTAGCACTCTGCAATGCATTGTGGAACGATGATGGTGGTAATACGATCACCCCACAGTCATATTCTCCTAGATACCATAAAGGCAGAAAATGCCTAGAGAAACTCAGGTCTTGCCATTGGACTCTGTGGTGCTAAGCACCGGGATAGTTTACTATCCCGGGATAGTCGTTCAGATGGACATAATCCCAGGATAATTTAATATCCGGGTATTATAAAATCTACAGTGTTAGGTTTTATAACACCCTGATATTTTTGTTATCCCGGGCTAATTATCACTGTTGACAGTGTTTAGACGGACATCACATTCTGCGATGTGTTCATGCTGTTATCCCAGGATAAGTGTCCATCTGAACACCCTCAGATGGCCTATCCCGGAATGAAGTTCTCCCTGGATAGAAACGTCCATCTAAACAGGTACCACTTTGTAATCCCTGGATAATAAGCACTGGAGAGTTTCCTAATTATCCCTGGATAGTTTGTCCGTCTGAAATCATCCTTAGACAATAAATTATAATTAGGCAGTTCTAATGAGGGAGGGCCAAGCTTGTCTGGGAAGCTCCTAAATCATCTTCCAGCCTCTCAGGGTCTGAAATATTTTTTGTTTGACTGGGCTGGTACCAGCTGAAGCCTCACAGTTCTCTTGATAGCTTTGACCAGAAGGATGAGTGCTGGGCAGATCACAGGAGTGGCTAAAATTCCCCAAACCAGGAGGTGCTGAGCGGTGCTGAGATTTCCTTTTTCCCTGAGATGTTCTAAAAACCAGTGTGATCAGCATCTCCCTCTGCCTTAGGGGAATGGTAAGGATGAGAGTCTGGGGCAGGGTTGGAATCAGGGTTCGGGGCAGGAAAGGGGGTGTGGGATCAGAATAGGAGTCCAGGGTTCATGGCAGGCCAAAACTCAATCACACAAGGGAGCAAGGCTTGGGGAACAGGCCAGATGATCCACCCAGCTTCCTGTAGCTGTAGGCCTGCCTTATATGTGACAGGCAGCCAACCAGAAGGCTGGGAGGCGTGGCAGGGGCTGGGACAGAGAGAGGGGTACGGCCTGGGCAGGTCGAGAGGCCTCTTGCGGGGAATTGAGCCTGCGGCAAGCCAGAGTGCACGCAGTGGTGCTGCAGGCCCAGCCACCACTCCAGGAACCCTGACCTGGGTCCTCCACCCTACTGGTTGGATTGTCATTGGACAATGGCCTGACGGTCCGTGGGCCAGATCGTCCCGCTTAGGGGGCATGACCGTGCTGAAAGCAGTCCAGTCTGGGCCCCGGCCGTTTCCGCACACAGCACTCTGCGCTGGGGGCGTAGCCATGCCGGGGACAGTCTGTCAGGACGGTGCCTGAGCCTGGAGTTTCAGGGCCAGGCATGAAGAGAGTGCTGTGAGACTTAGTCCTGGCCCAGGGCACTCCCAGGCACCTGACGCCTTTCCCCTTCCTGCAGACCACCGGGAAACGAACAGCCGGGCCGCAGGCAATGTAAGTGTGAGTGAGCCGTCAGGAGCTGGATGGAGGGGGCCTGGGGCCAGAAATTAACTCTAGGCCGAAGGCTCCTTACATGTGGCCTAAAGGAACAATATACCCTTTCAATCTAGCCCCAATATGATGCGTTTCCCATTCCCCCCCTAAAGCTTGACCCCCCAACATGCCTCTCTGTACTTCGCTCACTGCAGGTGTCAATAAATGTCCTTGTTGTCTCTAGGCTGTGGTCCGGAGTAACTCCCTGGGCTGAAGCCAGACAAGGTAAGAGTGTGCCATGATGGTGCGGAGGGGTTGGGGGAAGAAATACTACTTTTAATTTGATGCCTGGACAAAAATGAAAGATGTGTAAATGGATTACAGGCCATGGTTTATTAGCTCTCCTTAATTCACCTCACAGGGCTAAGGGAAAAGTTATTAGCGGCTATACAGCCGGTAATAAGCTAATTATAAACCTGACAGATGGGAGGTTTGAAGAGAAGGATAGTTTGTATGTGAGATATAACAGTAATTGTGTGTTAAAGATTATGAATTAATATTGATTTAATAAAGCTGCAGCGATATATTTCTGCGACAAAGACTGGTTATTTATTCAGTGGACTGGCTTACCCAGAGGCAAAGATGTATTGTCGAAATCCCGCTTCCTTTTCGGTTCCCTGTCTCTCTGCTCACTGACACTGTCTGGCTCCACTTGAATGATGAGTCTTCCAGGGCAGTCAACTGTCTCGAGTCAAAATATCCTGTCATACAGGAGTGGGATGGTTTGGCTTTCTTTGTGCCTGCCATCTCCACTTTGACTCTTGACTGACGTGTACTCCAACAATGGAGTCGCCTATTGTTACCAAAATGCCTTGTCAGGAAAACCCTATAGGGCAAACTAATAAAAGCAAGCACTTGCTTTGACAAGATATTAAAATTCAGATGTGTCTGATTCCCGGCAGCTAGTAATAAATCTGTGTAACTCCATTGAAAGTAGACTAGTTTACTCCAACTGGGGAATCTAGCTCCGTTCACCTTAGTAGAGCTACTTAGATTTACATCAGTTAAGAACCTGACCCTCTTTTTAAAGAAAAATGAATTTAAAAATCCTCATTTACAGCCACTTTTTATATTGCTGTAAAGAGATTAAAATTCCTATCAACATGTGAAAGGTGAACGAATTGGCAGGTCTCTCTTTAGTCTGGGCGAGAGAACCTTTTCCTTCCCAAGGGCCATTTTGACAATGAGTACAAGCTCACAGGGCTTCATAGAAGTTGGGGGTGGAGGTTCTTAAGGGGTGCACTTGGGAAGAGGAGAGTCCAGAACATAGACCAGTGCCCTTATTCTTGTGTGCAAGCCCTCCTCTCTGCTCCTTTGCTCTGAGCTCAGTTTTCCCATGCTTGGGGGTAGGAACTGAATCCAGGGACCAGACCCAGGAACTGGAAAGGGGCCACATAAAAACAAGCCACCAGCTGCATTTGGCCCCTGGGCCTGAGGTAAACCACCCCTGGTCTAGTCCCTTGTGGATTCTTGTTCCCATGCAGTGCGGGATACAGGGGAATTGGGGTCCTAAGAGAAATGGTGGTGTAGGCCCCTCCTGACATAGGATGGACACACATTGACTTGCCAATTAGAAAATGGAAATTTTGTGGATAAAAAATGGATTCTTTTGTGGATAAAATAGCTTGGATTCACCATGACTTCGATGCCACAATTAATACATATGGGGAACTGGAGGTTATGGAAGCCTTGTCTTGTCCGGTTTTGTGGGATCAATTTCAGCCGGTGACACCCGCCGATGTGGTTGGTGTTCTTGGGGCTGTTAGGGCCACATTTTGCGAATTAGATCCTTGCCCGTCCTGGCCGATTAAATCTTGCTGGGAGACAATGGGGCCGTTGCTGACTGGGGTGGTCAATGCCTCCCTTCGGGAGGGCAGAGTGCCGGGCTGTCTCAAAGAGGCAGTAGTTCGGCCTCTGCTCAAGAAACCATTGCTTGACATTGACTCCCTCGCCAGCTATTGGCCTGTCTCTAACCTTCCCTTTTTAGGGAAGGTTATTGAACGGGTAGTGGGTCAGCAGCTCCAGGGACATCTTGACCGCATCAGTTATCTGGATCCCTTTCAGTTGAGATTTTGTCCAGGGTATGGCACCAAGACTGCACTTGTGGCTTTGGTGGATGATCTGTGCCGGGAAATGGACCGGGGTTGTTTGACCCTGTTAGTTCTATTAGATCTTTCTGCTGCATTTGATACAGTTGATCACTGGATGTTGGTGACACGACTGCGGGACTGTGTAGGGGTGGGCGGGACTGTTCTCAAATGGTTCCGCTCTTTCCTGATCGGTAGAACGCAGCGAGTGGTTCTTGGGGAGTCTTTTTCATCATACCGAGAACTCTTGTGTGAAGTCCCGCAGGGTTTGGTTTTGTCCTGTTCAACGTATACATGTAGCCACTCAGTGATATGATCAGGAGGTTTGGCGTGTGGTGTCATCAATACGCTGGTGACACCCAGCTGTCTCTCTCTTTTTCAACAGACCCAGGCCCTGCAGTCTCGGTGCTTACTCGGTGTTTGACAGCTGTGGGGGACTGGTAGGACTGGCCGCCGGGAGCATATCACACCAGTGCTCCGCTCTCTGCACTTGGCTGCTGGTGGTTTTCCAGGTCCGATTCAAGGTGTTGGGTTTGGCCTATAAAGCCCTAAACGGCCTAGGCCCTACCTATCTGTGGGACCGTCTCACCCCCCGGGTGCTGGACTGACCCCTGCGGTCATCTGGGCATGCCCTGCTCGAGGTCCCCCGAGTCTTCCGGGGGGGCACGCAGAGGAGGGCGTTCTCAGTGGCCGCACCACGACTGTGTTACTCCCTTCCAGTGGCAGCCTGTTTGGCCCCAGATCTCCCCTCTTTTTGGGGAGATTTTGTAAGACCTGGCTGTTCCACCAGGCATTTGGTGGGGGAGATGGGTGAGGGGGTGGGTTGTTGGGTAGGGGTTATTTTTCTTTTTGTCCTCCTTTTAGTTGTTCTTAAATTGTTGTTTTAATGTTTGTTTTGCAAATTGTAAGCTGCCCCGAGCTGCCTGTGGCAGGAGGGGCGGGGTAGCGAAACTCTAAAAATAAAAATAAATAAAATAAAATGCTATCGTAGTTAATTTTGGATGATTCGTTAAATGTAACATCCCTTTCAGGGGGTCGGGGTGCCTGGCATTGCAGGCTCGTACGTTATGCAGTAGTGAAAATATGGCTGAAACGATGTAACCAAAATGACTGAAATAAATAATCAAGCCAATACAGAATAACCAAAATGGATGCCCGCCGGAATGCAAACCGATAATCCTCTCGTTTGGTTCCGGTAGTATACTGTAGATTCTATGGGTTTACCCGTTTTTCAGATACCCATTTCAGATCTCGTCTGAATTGCCCTGAAGTAGCAAAGCTGTCTCCTGTAGATTGAAGTTGCCTGCAACTGGAAGTGGGGATGATGGGGTTGTGTGTTTTTGTGCCTAGTCACTATCATTCTATGTGAGAGCCGAGTTCAGCCAATCGGCCTCTTTGGGGGTGGGAAGGAATTCCCCTTCAAGGCAAAGCAGCAGTCGACTCTGAGGGGTTTTGCCTTCCCCTGCAGTGTGGGTGAAGCTCACCTGTTCGAGACATCTGAAGTTTTCTTTTAAAAGGTCATTCCCTGTTATTTCAGGCACTGGTATGCTCTGGTTGGTCCTGATCTTTACTTGTGGCAGATTTTTTTTATAGGCTCTGTTATTTCTTGGATGGACTTTTCTGCCTGGGTAGTTTTTGAGCATGGTGAATTCTGCACTGCAGCAGGGGGTGACTCTAGATGACCCTTGAGTGTCTCTTCTAGTTCTGTGTCTCTGTTCCCATAGGAGAATCAGGAGACAATGGCACAAGGTCTCTAGTTTCCTGAACCATCATTGTCTCTCTTACCATCCTGCCCTAATATGCCTAGAACTCCATCCCTGAACACTAGGGCTGAGACAAGACCAAGTGTTCCCGTTCCAAACAGAAATATCGACCTTTCAGGAGTGCTTGTGAGCGTCCATCAGTACTTTGTCAGTTTCTGGTGATTCCGCGTTTCTGCCATTGTTTTCATCATTTTCGTCACTTTCCAGGTCTTTTCATCACTTTCTGGGACTTTCCAGAACCTTTTCATCACTTTCTGGGAATTTTATGACAGTTTTACGGCAGTTTTACAGCACTTTTATGGCAATTTCCAGCACTTCCCCAGCACTTAGCTGTTCAATTTGTGAAAGATAATGGTGAATGGCAAAACCTGTGGAAAAGCCAGTATACATTTCCACGTCGCGCGAATGGAGGCAAATGTCCTGCTTCCGACAGAGTTCCCTTCTCCCTTGTAACCATAAATTAAGCATGTGCACCTACAACTTCTCAGCTTCGTAAATGTCTCCCTTTCTCTCCTGTGCCTCTCCTAGTTTGTAAGCCCCTCAAGGCAGTGACCTGTCTCTCATGTGGTGGTCTTGGTGGCTCCCCTCCCCCACAATTATGGCGGTCCCTTCCTTTAGAGATTAATCTAAGCCCAAGTCTACTCATCCTACGGAGGTGATGTAAGATCTTTTATTTCGTCAGGTGTTTGGCAGTCAGGGATAAGGTTAGGCAGTTGTGTGGGGTTGCGGAGGGGGGTTATTTTATTTTACTTGGTTTTCTTTGCTGCATTTTAATATACTAAGGAGTTTGGGGATTTTATTTGATTTATCTGAGAATGTGTGATTTTATTATTGTGCTTTGTAACCCGCCATGAGCCTCAAGGGAAGAATGGGATAAAAATACAAATTAAAATAAATTTATTTATTTATTCATATTTGTATCCCGCCCCTCCTGAAACAGCTCAGGGGCAGCTAACAAGTTCAAAAAATAAATTAAACCAATGCTTAAGAACATAAGAAGTGCCATACTGGGTCAGACCAATGGTCCATCAAGCCCAGCATCCTGTCTCCGACAGTGGCCAATCACGGGGGCCTGGGAGTAGCACCCAACAGGTCACCATGCTATCCATTCCCTGTGGGGCATCCCCAGGCTCCCGACAGTAAAGGGTTTTGTTCCCCAATCCTATCTGGCTAATAGCTGCTAATGCACCTATCTTCCAGAAACTTGTCCAAACC